>JANRMT010062827.1:36009726-36129345 GCA_026402145.1 Polypterus bichir lapradei | reverse complement strand
TGTCCTGTTGAAAAATAAATGATCGTCCAACTAACCTGACTTCTGCACAACACAACTGCTGGTCCCAACCCCATTGATAAAGCAAGAAATTCCACTAAATAACCCTGATAAGGCACACCTGTGAAGTGAAAACCATTTCAGGTGACTACCTGTTGAAGCTCATCGAGAGAATGCCAAGAGTGTGCAAAGCAGTAATCAGAGCAAAGGGTGGCTATTTTGAAGAAACTAGAATAGAAAACATGTTTTCAGTTATTTCACCTTTTTTTGTTAAGCACATAACTCCACATGTGTTCATTCATAGTTTTGATGCCTTCAGTCATGAAAATAAAGAAAACACATTGAATGAGGAGGTGTGTCCAAACTATATATATATATATATATATATATATATATCACTATTATTATACAATAGTTTCCAAATACTTCAGACTTCTTGAAGAAATAAAATTGAAAGTGGTGGGATCAATCCGGAAGCATCCATTATCACTTCCGTGTTTTGAAGACTGTATGCCAGTCTCTCCAGTCTGCGCTAATAGTAGCATGCCCGGTTCCAACAGCTGCAAATGTATCTGTGCCTTACAAGAATGGTTGCATATATATGTACAAGTAACAGGATGTCAGGGCCAAAAGGGTTTAAAAAAATATTTATTTTGCTTGCACTGATAATTTACAATGGAAGCCATCTGTTGGAATGAAAAATGGTATGCATTTTATTTTACTACATGCAACACATTTTAATAGATGGTTTACTACAAATGTTGACACTGAATATACTGAAAGTCTATGTTGATTACTTAGATTTCAACCCAATTTGGATGGGTAGCACAGCTAATGACCTTATAAAGCTGTATGATTTTATTGTAATAGTTAGCTGGTATCTCCTAAATGACATTTTATTAGTAATGGTGGTTGTAGTTGTGAGATACAGCGCCCATCTCCACACATTTCCTGCTCACTCAGCGCCAACACACTAGAATTGTCAGTTATCCATATTTGCACGGCTTTGGAATTTGCCAGGAAAAATGAGCACCGAGACAAAAACTAGGAGTAGACACAGAGAGGACGTGTAAGCCTCATTAGATGGAGCTGTGAGGTAAGTGCACTAACCACTGCACCACCATGCTGCTCAGAGGCAGTTTTGCGTTTTTATTAAATGTATGAATATAAATGATGCACAGTTTAACTTGTGCAGGAACTAAAATTAATAAGCTAAATAAAAAGAAAATAACACTATAAAGCAGTTTGAAGCTATCAGGTCTCATCTTTCAAACTTGTGTCTGTATATCATTCAGAAAAAAAAATGAAACAACCAAGCCCTCCTAGCTTAAAATAGATTTGAAGAGGGTCCTTCTAGGATCTCTGGGTAAACAGCAGCTCTTTTTTTTTTTTTTTTTTTTTTTTTTTATAATGCCCTTGTTTTCTCATCTTCTGCTCGCTGTCACCACCACAGGAGCTGCAAGTGATGCTTATCATTCTCTTCTGCATTCACGACATGGGCGTACGCATGTGTTTGTGCAAACAGACTTCCTTCCTCAGGTAATACTCAAAAAGAAGTGCAGCTAAAGCATTCTGATGCAAAGAGCATTCTGGATAACATCTTTGCGCTGTTCGTGTCTATTCTAGGCTGTGTTTAATAGGCACAGATTTTTCCTTTTGTGATAAACCTTTTTAACAGCCTGTAATATAGTTACCTTGCTAAAAAAAAGATTTTTTTAGAGATTACACAGGAATGGATATTCCATTATGTGTAGATTAAGAGAGTTCATTCACATGATGATGTTCATAAGTAAGATGTGTAGATGTCTGCACATCCCCTTCATTATGTGTGTATGCCCTGTAACCAAAACCAGATGCATTGAAAATCAGTGTGCTGGGGCAGAAGCATAAGAACTGGACATGCCAACAGATGTAAACGTTCATCAGGAAGACCTCTGCTCTGACTCTCTGCAGGTGGTAACAGAAAGACGTCTGAACTCAGTTTGACAACCTCATGGTTAATATTTGCAGTGCACCATCCAATGTGTATGTCTCTATTATGTGCTGTTTGGCTTAGGATTCATAAAAGCAGTGCTAATGTTTGTGATGCGCCATCTATTGGAATGATGGAGGCATTGCAACTGGATGGACACACATACACTTTACCTTTTGTTAAGATGATTGTAACTCAATTTAAATAGATTTATAGATAGCATTGTGTTTACCCAACTGGGAAGTTTAGCTTTTACAGAGGATCAATATATTGGAACAGCTGCCCTCCTCAAACACACACAAGAATTACAAAAATGAAGAAAACACAGCATTTAAAGTGAGTTATTATAAATGTCTATTGCTGTAGACAGGGGCCGTCTTAACAGCATTATAGGCCCCTGGGCACAGCAGTGCACTGCGGCCCCTACCTACACAACCACTCAGCAAGTCACAACATACATAGATTAGCATGGGGGCTCGTGGGGCCCCCGGGCAACTACCCAGTGTGCCCATGCATTAAGACGGCCCTGATCTCAGGCTCAAAATGTGTTAGTTGTTCCACGAATTAAGATTAAAAACAACGGTGGAGATAGCCTTTCAATCAATCGCCCGCTTCACCTTTGTATGGCTGACTCTGTGGACACTTAAAAAAACCAGTTAAAAATATTCTTGTTTAGCCAGGCTTTTGCTTAGAGTCTTATTGTTATTAATTTTGATTTATTTCTATTTATCCATCCATCCATCCATTTTCCAACCTGCTGACTCCGAACACAGGGTCACAGGGGTCTACTGGAGCAAATCCCAGCCAACACAGGGCGCAAGGCAGGAACCAATCCCAGGCCGGGTGCCAACCCACCGCAGGACACACACACAGACCCCCACACACCAAGCACACACTAGGGACAATTTAAGATCATCAATCCACCTAACCTGCATGTCTTTGGACTGTGGGAGGAAACCGGAGTTCCTGGAGGAAACCCACGCAGACACGGGGAGAACATGCAAACTCCATGCAGGGTGGACCCGGGAAGCGAACCTTATTTCTATTTATTCTATTTTAATTCACTTATTGTATTTGCCAGCATGCCCTTGCGTTAAGATGGCCCTGGCTATAGTTATACAGGAGACCCACTAGTATTTCTTAATGCACTTCCATTTAACGATATGTTGGCTAAAACTATGTCATGGAAGGGCAAAATTCCAAACAAAGGAAAAACAGCCCCTTATAGCTCCACTTGGCCTTTCTGGACAGGTTATCATTATCTAACCCATGGCCGGTCCATTAGAACATGGAACAACTCTTCTACTTATCAGCTTCAGCACTACACACTCAGATCTGTTTTCTGTTCCTTCTGACTCTAAATTCAGTAAACCAGTGACTTGAGAAGACTTTAAATCTCTGCTCGTAATTACTTTTTTGGTTTAAACCTGGAAACCCTTCCATGATCCTGGATATTATAGAAGCCCTGAGGCTGAATACCTAGAGCCCCTTCTAGATGCTAGAGATGCTCCTGCAGGAGGTAGTGCCTCCATAAACTATTACTGGTAAGACACCATAGGAGCCAGTTGTCCTCCCCACAGTATACCAGTCAGGGTGTTTTACTTTAACTAATTCTAGATCCTGTTCATCTAAGCCAGAGGTTATTAAACTTTTTTATTTGCAACTCACTTTTGCCTTCATTGTGTATTCGAAACCCATAATTGCTGGCGACTGTCATCCTGTCCCCCTTGAAGAATAACTGATGGCAGCAATGGTGGAGGGGGCGTTTGCTACTCATGGCGGCCCATTGCAAGAGACTCCGCAAAACAATGTGCAACCCAAAAATCAAACAACATGCAACCCATAAAAGGCAAATGAAATGTTAGGTTATATCATAAAAACTTTTGAATATAAATTAAGGGACATTATATTCAGATTATATAACACACTAGTGAGACCATATCTGGAGTCCTGTGTGTAGTTCTGGTCACCACACTACAAGAAAGACATAGCAGCACTTGAAGCTGTGCAGAGGAGAGCAACCAAGAAGTCTTAAGGACGTGTCTTACTGTGACAGACTCTCTGAGAATCAAACCTTTTTTGGTCTTGAGCAGAGGAGACAGTGTGGGGAGCTCATCCAGGTCTTCACAATTCTCAAAGGCATCGATAAAGAAAATCCAGCAGAATTCTTTCAACTTAAGGGTGAATCACATAACTCGAGGACATCAGTGGAAATAATCAGGTAGTACATTGAGCCAGAAAGCACTTCTTTGGGAGTTGTGGGAATCAGCAGCAAACTACTGAGGCATAAAGTTGAAGCAGGAATCTTGACAACCTTTAAGAAGAATCTGAATGAGTTATTGCAACAGCTTATATATTAGCTAAACAAACAAGCTTGGTGGACTGAATGAAATGGTCTTCTCTCATTTGTCAATGTCCTTACTGTAAATGTATATATATACCGTATATACTCATGTATAAGTCGGTTCTTGACACCCGAAAAATCGATTATAAAATCAGACCCCGACTTATATACCCGTTCAAAAATATTTTTTTTAAACATCTTCTTGCCTCCTCCAATCTCTCATCAGTTTCTCAGACACATCGAATTTTGTTGCAGCAGTGCAGTTACCAATTTCTTTCACTACTTCAACAACGTTTAATTGAAACCAGCTTCATATTTTCTTCTGATTGAATGCTCCATCATAGATAAGGGATGCTCTTATGATAAAGGTGTGAGATACAAAAAACACAAGTCACTGCAAACGTCACTTCAGAATAGTTTGGGTATTACCGTGTGGTCACATAGGCACGATAGCGAGAGAGAGAGAGAGATTAGGAGCACACGCTGATACAGTGCATTGCCGCACCCACATAGAAAAAAAGGGCCGTGTGCTCCGTAGTTACTCTCTCAGGTGGGCGTTAGCAGATCATAATCTCTTGGACCAGTAGCGTGAGTTTTCCGCATTCGACTTATACGACTGACATTATAAAATACCAGAAATTATATGATAAAATCAAGTCCCGACTTATCCACGGGAGAACTTATCCACGAGTATACACGGTATATGTGTGTGTATATATACTGTATATGTATGTTTATGTGTATATATTTGTGTATATTACATATTTACAATGTTTGTTACAGATACTGTGATGCAGTGGTACCGCTACTGCCTTGTAGGAAGGAGGAGGTTCATGACCTAAGTCCTTCCTACATGGAGAGTGCTTTGAGTAGTGAGAAAAGTGCTATGTTATATAAAGGAAAAAATATATATATTTTTTTTTATGTTAACTGGCAACTTCAAACTGGTCCTGACTATGGTCATGTGAGTGATTGTGCCCTGCCCTGTACTGGTGCGCCAATTCTGCTTTGTTTCTGGTCCCTTGCATGACTTCAATAAAAGTGTTTAGAAAATTGTGGAACTTTTATTATTATCATTATCAGTAATAGTAGTATCTGTTTGTCAGACTCCGTTCTCACTATGGCTTACAAGATCAGATTATTTTATTCAATTCAGTTTTTTCTTCTTTAGTGCTGCCCACTAAGTACAGATTCAGAATCCTTACCTATTTTTACCACCATAATCAACCAATGGGCAATGACTAAACCATACAATATTATGTATATAAAAATATATAATAAGTGTTAAAAAAGTAAAAATGAATGATTTATAATAAACAAGTCATGTCAATATACCACATGGTGTCCTCTTTAGGTGGATATGTTCATTATTCTCTTTGGCTTACTTATTGACGTATTGTAGTCTGTCTGTGATCTGAGATTTCTTAGGTAAACCCAATGTCACATTATGCACCTTCACGTCAAAGGGTTGTCAAACTTACCAACCGAGCTGCTGATCTCGTCCCCGGAGCATGTTGATTTAAAGGAGTGATAATCACAGAGCATGTCAAATTTAGCAACAGTGTAATCTTCCAGCACAGGTTTGCTGGCACTATTTGTGATAGACAATAATGTACTGCCTGATAGAGTTGGTGCTTGAATGTTAGGTTAACCGATACTGCGTAAGTTATGCTGCATTATCATCCCTTTTTTCTAACATTCTGTTTAAGAAAATCAGAGCTCTGTGGTTCCCTTCTCTTGGTGAAGTCCATAACACTCGTGCTTCTTATTCCACACTGGTCATTTTTGATGTGTTTTTTTCTGGATTTTTGGTTGATATTCTGTCTCTCTCCATTAAAATGAAACTACCATAAAAATTAGAGACTGTTCATTTCTTTGTAAGTGAGCAAACTTACAAATTCAGCAGAGGATCAAATACTTATTTCCTTCACTGTATGGGTTTTATTTTTGTCAGATTCTATGTGGTCGGATGAGACTGAATTGGATTGAATATACTTTTTAAATCCCTGAGGTGAAATTCTTTTTGCATGACCTTTATAGGTTAGAGTGTAGGATTGGCCATTGTGTGGCACCTCAGGAGCAATTTTTAGGTTAAGGGCCTTTCTTAAGGGTCCAACAGAGTAGGATCCCGTCTGGCACTAATAGGATTTGAATTTGCAACTGTCCAGAGACCAGCGCAGATCCTTCGTCACAGAGCCACCACTCTACTTCAGTGTTCAACTGAACTGCAAGCCACACAACTGGGAAATGACTGAAACTATGCCAAGACACTCGTGATCGCTTTCCACAAACAGTTCAACTTAGTTTTCCTTAAACAGACAGCACCCGTCCCTCACTGTCATTCTCTTGGTACTTCCTTTGTACTTTTCTGATTCATTTTCACTTTTTATTACGTCTAGATGTCTTTTTATCACTTGACACTGCGATATTCAAAGCTATTTTGCTTCCAACTCTCATTCTGATAAAATCCGCACTTGAACCGTACAATGAATATTTTATTTCTTCACTTAAAAGTGTTTTTTTTTTTTTTTTTTTGTCGGGGTGTACTGTTTTTAACACAACTGTGCTCCCATTGACCCACACTGTTAATTAACCTGCTTCAAATGGAAATGCATTACTCCAGCTATTTCTTTAACCTGCTCTGCATTGTTAGTCATTTTCAGGTACGTTTGAGGAAGTGCTTCATTTAAATTGCAAATGTTATTCATAATGTGAAACGATGCCATTATTTAATCGAGTGTTTTGTGCTGTGCATTTCGCCTCTGCTTGTGCAGACTCCATTGCTTTTCTTGGCAGAATTGCATATTTCTTAGATATGGTGGTGTTTGACAGCACTGTTATATAGATGTCAGACTTGGCTCCATGGGGGTCATTTAGCCAGCTAGGACCCTTAAATATCATATCGAGCCACACTTGTTTCTTGTTGAATTTTTTACAGACTTTATCGCATCAGTCTCTACCTTATATTTGAGATGCACCCTTTGCCATTATTGTTCACCCCATGTCAGTGAACTGAATTAAACAGGTTTCACAGTAAATGAATTGATGGACAATGGACTCCAGATTTAAGGATTAGACTTCCCAGCAAGACTCATGCCATGTATTGTCTTTGACAAAAAAAAAAAAAATCACTGTTCCCTTCCATATTCCATAACCTCTAAAAAAAAGACAGATTTCAGGTTGTGCCTTAAGACAATCTTTTTGAACGCTGCCATTAATTTAGTTTTTCTTCCTTGTGGGCAGAATGACTCATCTTTACCATTAGCAAAAAAAAAAAAAAAAAAAAAAATCCCCTATTCTCCTGTTTCCCCTTCAATTTGAATTATTCCCCGAAGTCTTTTAGAATAAAGAACAGAGCCTAGGAGGTTGTAAGAATAACATAGGCTGCCAGAGTGTTACCTGTTCTCCATACATCAGCCAAAACATTTCTAATTTTCATAATTTCACAGTGTAAAATATTTTATTATACTGTATGTTCTCATGGCAAACCACTTTAGTGTGTCAATTTTTAAGCAAAATGTTTACCATAACCTGACTCTCCACAATATATGTATTATTAAAATATTTGATAATAAAGTTAATAATTAAGGCAGGGGTCACATAGATAGATGCTCACTAAATCCACTACCCCAGGATGTCTGCTTTTCAGAACGTTTGAAATTTTTATAAGAAACCCAGCAAAACCAGCCAGTCCCATACGCTTAATTTCTTCAAAATAACATCAAGTTGAGTTTTGAAGGCCCTCAATGTTATGAATGTGCCTTATTTATAACATCGCCATTATGTTGTTCAATGCACACCACAGTTTTGATAATCGGTTATGAAGACGCCAGCCAGTGCTTTTGCACGACGTGACTTGTGACGTCATTGGCACAACATGTTATACACCAGCACGACACATCTCGTAATTCATATTTGGATAGAAAAAACTCTTTGCAACGTGTCATGCTACTTTGGTCTGATTGTTTTTTTCTGCTTTCAGCTTTCTTGCGTGTCCTTTTCTAGTATGAGTTTGCATTATGATTTTGGCTCTGTTATTTTACATCACTCTGTCCTCCTGGTAATGACATTTGCTTTGATTTGTTTTCATTTTCATTCCTTGCTTTCAGATCTCTCTTCATTTCTCTCGTTTGGCTCATCCATAACAATAAATTCCTACTTTCCACTACACTACTTGATCATTTATTCCATGTGTTTGTTTCTCTGTGCGAAGAATAACTCCAGTGCGATATTACCCTTACGTTTCAGACTCTGCCACCATGTTCTTGTTGAACTCCTGTTTAAATAACAGCCTGGATCCACTATACTAATTCTTTTTTTATTTTTAAAACCTCTGTCACGTCACCTCTTAATCCTCATTTGCTTAAATGATAGAACTCCAAGAAAAAAAAATCTTCCCTCCCCTTAGTTTTTGACTCAGCCTAGTCACTCTTCTGTCTTTTTTGTAGCCTAGAGAACATTGTCACATGATACATTCTCCTAATCAAACTCCTGTCGTCCAAGGGTCCTGATTTTGAGGTTTTTATTTTACACTGATTACTAGACGGTTTTAAGAAAGGAGAGAAAAACCTCTAGCTTGATCTTGTAGGATCAACGCAGAATGAATGT
This sequence comes from Polypterus bichir lapradei, assembly GCA_026402145.1. NCBI lineage: Eukaryota > Metazoa > Chordata > Cladistia > Polypteriformes > Polypteridae > Polypterus > Polypterus bichir. The sequence goes on along the minus strand of JANRMT010062827.1, from coordinate 36,120,424 downwards.
TGCTCAAGCTCAAACAACATTTACACTAGTAATAAAGCAAACACATGCGATTGGCCTCTAGTCATTTCCTTTAAATATTGACCCATGGGCCAGGAGGAGTAACTTCTGATGATCCACAATTTTCCGTTGAAGACAATGGCAGCCAATCCAAAAGAGCTTTGAAAATGTAGCTAAGTTAGCTGGGTTCTTTTTCTTCTCTGGTATAATGGCACCTTGTCCTGGCCTCCAATTTGCTGTCTTTTTGAAGGATTGTCCACCTTAATCCTTTTTTAATCTTTAAATGATAGGGCTGTTGCATTATTAACTTTGGGGTGCACTGAACAATATATTATCTCCTTCTCTTAATTATTTTCAACAGAATTAATTTTGATTAGCAGCTTATCTGCATCTTTTTTTGTATTTACTTTGTGATCAGTGATTTTCCATTACATCCCTCTGATGATATGTGTGGGTCTCCCAGAACTGCCTGGTGCGTTTCTGAAACACTTTTTTTTTATCCCATGCGTGATTTTATCTTGCTATGCTTGGGTTAGAAATGGAATAAAGGCAGCTATGTCTTTAAATGTTCTTTCTTCAGATGCCATTCTTCAAGGCTGAGGATACAGCAGAGTGGCTTTGAAGGGTTTGCCACATGCGTAAGGTTTATTAGATTTATTCCTTTTTCATTTCTGGGTTTTATTGTGTTTGCAGGCCAGGCTTTGGGCAATTGTGATGTTCTATGCTCACAGCCTAAGGGCACAAATTGCTTTTGAGGCATCTTGTAGTTTATGTACCAAGATAGACTAGGGCAGGTGAGGAGACAACAGCAAGAACTGGATGCAAAAAAGTGCAAATTTATTAAAAAGCAAATGTGTCACTTATAGTTATTAAAAACAAAAACCAAATCATTACATCGGTAAAAATAGTACTTTGAGGGAAGAATCCAAAAAAAGAGTTAAAATCACAATCGGACATCCGGTTGTTCATTATACAAGTGAACCTCTCATTTCTACTTCTGTCTTTCTGAATTCATTCAGCAGATGTGAGACTTGATCTCCTTGGCTCTCTGTCGGCCATCTCTGTTGGTACCCGTCAAGAGTTACTAGAATCTGGCTCTCTCCCAGCCATCTTTGCCTGTAACTACTTTCTAGAAACCTGGATCATCCCTGCTACATCCGTCCATCACCCAGCAGGCTTGTATTATCTCCTAGACTGTCACTCCATGCTCGTTTCACTGTAGATTTTCAGTCGACTTGTCCATACTTTCAGGTTCTTCCATTGGCTTTCTCTTTCGATATTCCTTCTCTTGTTTTTGTTTATTTCCCTTCTCTATTAAACACTTAGTATAGATTGTCAGGCTAATCAACACCCAGAGGTGCTAATGACAGATTGCTGTTTATCATTCTTTACATCATTTATTTTTACCCCAAGTGTAGTGACCAATACATTCAGCTCATACATCTCATTTCCATCTTCAAAGTCAAAGTTTCAAATCCCGTTGGAGTCGATGCTGTTGACTCACAAGGGATGTTGGTAGTAGTTGACTGGGGGGTAAAGAGGCCATTCCTCAGTTCAGATATGTTGCCAAAGTGCGAGGACTTCTCATCGTCCGCCTCACTCACAGTTTCTCTCCCACATTCGCCGTCAGCTGGAGCAGATGCTGTATTTTGAGGTCTTGGCTAATCCATTCACTTTGCCAGTCAATTCTAGCTCAATCTGTGGCAGGCTGCATAATGAACCTAAGACCAGCTTGGACTATGATGGAAGTTTTGCTACCTTTTCCTTCTCTTTCTGACCTCTTGGTCTCCTGATCATGTTTTTTAATATACCTGTAATTGATTCCTCTTAGGTTTGTTTAATACAGGATATCTCACATACTGTAGATACTTTGGACTATGGCCGGCCATTCATCCCGACCAATACCCCCATGCAGCCAGAGGGAGCCCTCCCTGCGACATGGAGATGCCCCGATTTCCAGCAGGGCATCATGGACTATGCAGTTTTAGTACACAGCCCTGCTGGATAACGTCGGGGCCGCCAGGGGACGCTGCAGGGAGGCACCGAGACGTTTATTTTCCATATAGCCTGGAAGTACTTCCATGTCACGAGGAATGGAAGAAATAAAGTGCTTCCAGGCTGATGAAGAAAAGGAGTTTTCACCTGACCCGGAAGTGCTGGGTAATCACGTGACCTGAGGGATCAGAATCAATTCCGGGCCATGAACTATAAAAGACTGTGGGAGATCCCAGACGGGCGAGCTGAGTTGGGAGGAAGGGAACAACGCATCTGGGAGAGGAGTATTGATTATTGTTATTGCATTTGAGCATTGTGTTTGTGAGTATAGTGGAGTGGAGGGTGCTTTGTGCACATTATTGTAATAATAAAACCAATTATTGGACTTTTATCTGGTGTCTGGCGTCTGGTCTGAGGGTTCAAGGGGACGACAGCGCCCCCTATCTGTCACAATACATTTAAAAAAGCTAAATCACACAGCTGCCAGTGGAACACCATTTCAGATGTCCATCTCTCGCAACGGACAACAAAAACCAGGGGTGGTTGTACTGATCTCTCATTCGCATGTGCCTATTGGGTTGTTTTGTTGATCAGTATGTTTTCCGCTACATCAAGGAGACAGACAGCCTGGTGTCAAATTCCTATAATCCCCAATTTGTTATTCACATTTTTTTCAATACTTCACCTTATTCTCTTCCCTATTTTCTCTATAACTAATCTTAATATATTAACTTTGATTGTTCATGGCTTCAAACTGAACATTATTCAGCATATTCAGCTGTGCTCTTGTGGTAGGACTGATAAACAAAAGTTTTACTACAGGAAAATATGTTCTCGGCCAATTGTCATGTGCAGACTTAGTAATAAACTCTATTGCATTGTTGTGCTACCTTTGGCTAACACCAGGAAGTCAACTGTGGCAATTCAGTTTTGCCACACCTTACATGCTAGGATTTTGGGGGAGATTTCTGATAAGTGCTGCTAGTTGTGCTATTATAGCACAAAGGAAAATAGCCTTCTGCTCAATATTGTCCCACACCCTACCAATCGTTGATCATTTCTCATATTATTACTCACATCCTTCCTTAAAAAGACTATGAATTTGTTGTGGCATTGACTCCAACTACCTGATAAAACCTCCACTCTGTGCCAACAGCGTTTCCCTCATTTAATTTGACCGCTCTGCAGACTAGCATCAATTTTGAGTTTGAGTGCAAAGTTCCATCTATTAAACCTTTCCAAATCGAGACATTCTCTTTTTATTCAGCCTTTCAGAATGTCGACTTTATTTTTTTATCTCACAATCACTGGTGGATTCATCATCTCTTTCAAAACTAGAGCGACTATAACTCTCCAGTCATAGAGTCACCACAGTCCATTTTCTTCTTTGGTCACTTTCTCGTAACTGACAGTGATGGTGGTTTAATTTATTCCTGCTCTGCAACCCTGAATTTTGTACTAAACTTGCAGTCATGGTAGATAACTTTTTTGATAATAAATTCCAACTCCATCAGTGATCCTGAATATTTGTCTTGCTGGTTGTGAATGGTGCCAATTAAGACTTTATGAGAGTGAGTGCTTCAAATTAGGCACTTATAGTAGGTGCTAACATAAAATAAATTAACAGAATCTCAACAGTATGAAGCATTTACGACCCAGTGTGGCAGGTCCTAATTATGAACTGCTGAAATCTGTGGTCAGATCTCAATTAAAACATTCTAGACGAGAACAGGCCAGTCAGCCCAACAAAGCTCATCAGTCCTATCCACTTAATTCTTTTAGAATAACAACAAGTCAAGTTCTGAAGGTCCCTAAGGTCCTACTGTCTACCACAACTTTTAGTCACTTATTCCATATGTCTGTGGTTCTCTGTGTTAAGAAAAATGTCCTAAAGTTTGTTCGAAATCTACCCTTAAGTTTCCAACTGTTTTCCTTTGTTCTTCATGAACTCATTTTAAAATAACAGCCTCAATCCATTGTACTAGTTCCTTTCATAATTTCAAACACCCATCATGTCTCCCCTTAATCTTCATTTGCTTAATCTGAAACTTTTAATCTTTCTTCATAATTCATCCCCTTCAGCCCTGGAATCAGCCTAGTCGCTCTTCTCTGGACCTTTTCTAGTGCTGCTATGTCCTTTTTGTAACCTGGAGACCAAACCTGCACACAGTACTCCAGATGAGTCCTCAGCAGTGTGTTATAAAGCTTGAGCAGAATCTCCTTGGACTTGTACTCCACACACTGTGCTATATAACCTGACATTCTGTTAGCCTTCTTAATGGCTTCTGAACACTGTCTGGATGTAGACAGTGCCAAGTCCACTACAATTCATAAATCCCTCTGATAAGGTGTATTTTTGATTGTCAGACCTCCCCTGATTTTTCAAACCTCACATTTTTAATTCCTATGTGTAATACTTTACATTTACTTACATTAAATTTCCATCCACTTTTAAGCTGTCCAAGTCCCTCTGTAAAGATAAGTCCCTCTGTAATTAAACTCTTTGCCACTTCAGGAAGCTGAGTTTGAGATACATCATACTCGCACATGGTGATATTATACATATTACATCTTAAAATTAATGAATTTCAACCAGTGTGTGAAGTACTTCTTGATAATTAGGAGCCCTATTACTACTCAGTGTTTGCTGAACAATGACATCTTACCTCATTAATACTTTAGAATATGCATAATCAGAAATAACATCATACAAAAGTATGCTCTTGCTAGACAAAGGCCACGCCATCTTGTACTGTACAAGCGTCAAAGCAGAGCATCCATTTTTCGTGACACATGCACACTGAGATCTCCATTGAATAAATGATGTGATTTCTAAAGCTAATTGTTCTTCACGGGTGAGGATTTAAGTGTATACTTATGCAATCAATAATTGTTTTTTATCTTTGTAATTAATTTAGATTGCCGTGAAAACATTAATGTGTCTTTTGATCAGTTCAGAGAAAGCCAAATTAAATCCATTGTAATTTAATATTGTAAAAAAATAACATGTGAAATAATCCAATGAGTGAATATGTTTCATAGGCCCTGCATGGGTTCATTGTCATTCCACTCTGAATGCTGCTCAAGGTTTAGCATTGACCATTCATGCTAGTGTTCTTATGTGATTGTGGGTAAGGCGATGTATCCAGAAAGTTCAAGTGGGATTCCTTGGGGTGTTTTATTCAGATCCAAACATCCCAATTTCCAAGTTGACCATTGACCTTAAATTAAAGCTGTGTATAGTCTCCAGATCTGATCATTTGCTTTGTATTGTAATAAATGTTTATCATTAGTAAGATTTGAATTTGAATGAAGCATCATCTTTGCAGCTTCATTCCTGTTAATGGTGATCATAAAACATAAATAATGCATCTTTTCATGTTAGATGCTTATTGAAACTTAAATGTCACCAGTATTTGCCTGCCGTGCGAGCACATTCCCTCCTACGCGTATTATTTAAAGTAAAAGCTTTTATTCACAAAATCATTGCGGTAATCATTCAAATGTATGTACTCCACGTTGCTGCTGGAATTGTCAGCCTGAAAGCATATGAACACTGCTGGATATATTGTGGACTTCATAAAAAAAAGAAAGTCTTGGAATCTGGGCTTTATCAAGTCTACAGAAACAGCAGTGTGTCCACGTATGAGTCATATGCACCTCTTCATTCAGTGTACTTTTATATTTTTTATTACGGGTAAAATGCATGGGTTCTGAAATTGGATAGATGGATGTGGTAATGAATTTCCACTGGAATGTTTAAAATTAGAAGTGAGGAAGATGTGATAACAAGGCCATTTGTTTCAATGTAGCACATGGTCTGCTTTTTTCATAATTTTCTGCACTTACAACTTTGTTCATAACTTTAACCTTGGCCAGATTTCTTCACTGTATAATGGGTAGCTGTTGGCGTAGTTATTCAGGCTTTTGCCAAATAGGTGATAGAGAAATCTACCTGAGGAAGTGATTGTTTATATATTAAAGTCTTTACATTATTTGTGCTATACAATATTAAAAAAAACTGTGAGAAAGTAAACTGTGTATTCTAAATGCAGCTACATGACAAAAGTAACACTTTACATGACTATCCAAGTGAATTGAAGGAGCAGGTTCAAGAAAAAGGCATCATGCATATTTTGAGGATTTTAGTGGGTGCCATTATTATAAAAAAAAGGCACTTTGTGTCAGTTTTCATGCACATAGAACCACAACGCACAACAGGAAAATGGTCTACTTAAAAAATACTAAGAATACACGACCCTTGTTTCACTCTTACTGGGGCTCGTCAGATGTACGCACTTTTGCGTCTCCTTACGGGGATTGAACATCATAAGGGGATGCAAAAGTGAATACACCTGATGAGCCCCAATAAGGACGAAACACGTGTTGTGCACTCTTCATATTATTTGACAGATACCGTTGTGACATTAGAGGGCACAGTCGCTCCTCTAACCCGACAGACAGATGCTCAGGACACCAGTAAAAAGTATTAAGAAGTATTTTAATTATTTTCTTCTTTTATAAATAGTTCCCCTAAGCACCACAGCCACCATACACAAGCAAGTAAATACAATAATCATAAACAATTCTCTCTCTGTCTCCTCCATTCCTCCCAGCAAGCTCTGTCTTCTATCTCCCAATGCCGACTCACTTGCTGGGTTCACAGCAGTCATTTATATAGTCCTTGTCCCGGAAGTGCTTCTGTCCTTCCGTACACGTGACTTACCAGCACTTCCGGGTCAGATGGAGAACTTGAATTTTCTTCATCACGGAAGTACTTCGGGGCATACATCCTCGTGATTTGGGAGTACTTCCGGGCTATGGATGAGACATGACTCCCCTGGTTCTCTTGCAGCGTCCCCTGGCGGCACCCACGGTACCTAGCAGGGCTGTGTTGCAGAACTCCATGTCCCATAGTGCCCTGCGGGAATCCAGGGCACAGCTAGACTGCAGGGAAGCTGCCATCTAACATCGTGGGGGAAGTAGTGTCCCAAAGACGATGCCTTCCCCCATCCTTCCACTCTTTGGGCGTCCCGGCCGTGTTGAGCTGCCGACCATCTATCACATCGTATCACATATCTATGAGATGCTGCTTGTAACTTGGAGGACGTGGCGGATGTTTGCGACTGGCCGACCTACCACAAGCGTTACCTGGTAGATATCTACCTAATAATCAAATTGTGATTGCAACTTACAAAAAAAATAGATAGATTGATAGATAGAAGGTCAAGCCGAAAGACAATTTCCCATTGGGGATTAATACAGTGTAACAAATACAAATATGCAGGATACTTTTTGACTAGGAGATTGACTTTTTTAGACTTATACCACATTAGGAAAGAGGCCAACAACTATTGGTCTAGCCTTACTGTACTGGCAATCTGATACAGATTCAGATATAAAGCAAATTTAATCCTCCATCGTTTTACTGGCACATCATTCAAGGTTAATTCATGGCCTTACATCTAGTGCTGCTGAGATAATCACCAGCTTCCCTTGAGTCTGAAATACCTTAGCTGGTTAGAAAATGGGTGGATTTCACTTACATAACTAGCCACAACAGCACGTCCAGTTTATTTAAAAAAAAGAAAAAAAAAAAGTATTCTGTATTGGATGAGTGTACAAAATGAAAGCTGAGAAAACAACTTGTACACTTGTACAAGCTTAAATGCTTGTTAAATATTTACTTGTATGCTTACATAACTCAATATTGAATAAAATATTATATTAAAGCCGAAAATACTTACATATCCTTATCCTGTATCTATATGTTTTGGTATGTGTGTATCTGTATGGTTACTATGTCTCTGTTTTTCCAATGGTTGCAGCCTTACAAACACTTCTTGAAATCAAATGAATTGCCTTTATCATTCCAACAGATGCTGTACCCCAAACATTAACAATACTTTTGCAAACATGATACCAAACGGCATTTAACAGAGACACATGCATTACAATTGTCATTTCAACATATGGTGCATCACAAAGATTAGCAACGCTTTTACAAATGTCATACCAAATGGCATTTAACAGAGACACATACATTATATTGGTAATTTCAACAGATGGTGCATCATAAACATTTGAAGTAATGCAGTTTATTACTAGAAATATTTGTGATGATCCATCTGTTGGAATGGCAAATATAATTCAATTTATATTACATGCATTACAAAATATATTACAATAGATGGTGCATTCTAAACATTAATGCTGAGATCTATGTTGATTAATTTGACTTTAACCCATTTTAGGCAGGTAGCACAGCTAGTTCACATTATTCTGAGTAACCAGTAGGGAATTAGTTTTCCTTGCCTTTCTGTTTTAAGAACTTGAACTTTTGTTCTTTTTGAACTTTTGCTGGCTGGTATAGACTAAATAACATAAGCTTTATCAAGTGTCAAAACTGGTGGTGATAAATTGATACCAAAGATATGTGAAGTCTGTAGAATGAAGGAAATGGTACACCTGCTTGTACACCAAATGAGAATGAGTTCAGTGAAACAGTTTTAAATGCACACATCTACATTAGCTTTAAAGTCTTTATTCTCTGTGTGAGTTTTCAAATTGGAGTTTCTGGTTTTTGTTTATTATTAACTTACTCACTTGATTTATTTCCACGTTATACACTGCACTCATTTCCATAGCTTGAGAATATAGACACAAGATTTAAATTTAATAAATCTAAAGTGTCATTTGTAAGCCATTAATAGATACAAGGACAAGATTTGTGTTCACATTCATTTCAGTCCACAAATCTCTATTATCCATCGCACAATGCTGGGTTGCATCTTTTGAGTAGAATAATTAGGCTCATTAAAGGAATGGAATAATGTGATTTTAAGGACATACTTAGATGAAGTGCCAAACTGGCATTAAGTTGGTAGAAGGTAGGAATCTGTTTCAAGAGAGAGAGCCACGCTCTCAGTTACAGAAAACGTTCTGCGTATGCCAGTGTGAAAACACAAGTGCAGTTACCAAGGCTACTAAGTCAGGGGCACCAACAAATGTGCAAGAGAGAAGGCCAAGAGGAGAATGTCAGAAGTGGCAACAGGTTCTGGCTTAAGGCGGAAACATATAGGAGCGTGCATTCCATCAGAGTGTGAGATGCATTGCAGAACTTACCCTGTCAGCTCATCAGCACATTCAGAGGGTATGGGGCTATAGTGGGGTTTTCACTTGGTGCTAGAACATCATGGAAGGCGGCCTGTGATCTGCAGTTTGGTCAGAATTGACCTCAGGGTTGTGTTTAATGCCATCTATTATTTATTTTGGATAGATAGATATAGACCATGACCATCATTATCAAGTTCTTCCATGTGAAGCCTGAAAACCATGAAGACTGATTGAGATCATTTATGTTAGGTAGATTGCCTAGATAGGGCTGGGCGGTCTTGTGGCCTGGAACCCCTGCAGATTTTGTTTATTTTCTCTAGCCATCTGGAGTTTTTTTTTTTTGTTTTGTTTTTTCTGTCCTCCCTGGCCATCGGACTTTACTTTTATTCTATGTTAATTAGTATTGCCTAATTTTATTTTTATATTTTGTCTTTTTTCTCTTCATCTTGTAAAGCACTTTGAGCTACATAATTTGTATGCAGATGTGCTATATAAATAAATGCTGTTGTAGACCGGTCTGTCATATCGGTCTATGTGTTAAATCATTCTGTAGTAGTGGCCAACCTATCCATTGTATTGATCTGTCTATGCATCAATCTAATTGGCAATTCTAAAATGGCCCATTGTGGATGGGTGCAAGAGTGGACCCCATAGTGAACTGGGACCCAATATGGAGATTGTTTTCCTGTCTTCTGCCCAATGCTGCCAACCCAATTTGATGCCAAATTGGATAAGCACTTTGGAAAATGTATTTGTGTATATTATGTTATGATCGATAAAGTCAATGAAGGAAGTACACAATTGCTTTCTAGTAAAGTGTACCATTCAATAAAATTATATATTGTTCTGCACGGACTCTTCATAAAAGGATCTTTTCTTCTTTTTTTCAATTCAATTTTTTGTATAACAATTCTGCACACACCAGCAAATTGTCACTCAAGTCGGAAATTACAAAACATTGCTTATTGTAATCAGTGTTGGATTTCTCAATCCTGTAGTCACATAATTATTGCAATCAACACGCAGAACAAGTGTTTCATTTTCTATAAGCTGCAGACATTTAATGCAGTAACTTTCACGTGCAAAGCAAAATAAGTTTGCAGCCTAAATTAATTTTCTTGCCTAATTCCAATTAGAAGCTGCCATGTGCCATCTAATACATTTTCATCACTGTTTTAAACAATGCACTTGGCATCCCACGTTTGATTGCTGTTTTAACTCTGTCACAAATGTGAGAGGAAACCTGAAGCAACATTTCTGTCAGCAATTAAGGATGGCCTGAGTGAATCTCACTGTCCAGCTCCTTCACCGTCATTTGCTGAGGAAGCTTTTTTTTATTTGTGGATGTTAGTTTGGAGTGTAAAACTCCATTTCAAAGCATAAATGTGCAAGGTAATAATCATTAAAAGTCCATACAAACTCCCCCCGCGGGGGCGGGGGCGAACCAAATGAATGAAAGATTCATCTTGCATCTTGTTACTTTTTTATTTTTAAGGTGACAGGTTTTTTTTTCCTGCTCATCCATGTAACCTCCATGTGGTCAGTAAACTGAGTGGATAATTCTGGCTTGGCTCCACCTTCCTGCTCATAGCCATGGTAGCTGGCTCCACCCTCTGACCTCCTCTTTGCATTTGTACTTTGCTCCGCCCATTAATTTGGATTATTTCTAATGGGAATGGCTGGCAGTTTTTGTTTTAATCCTTCAAAACTTCATGTTGCACAAGTGGTCAGAACAGATAACATTTAATTTGGCTTGTACCTTGTGGATTTAATGATAATACCATGTCACACGTGTGCTAGGGGACCATCTTCCTGGCTATACGGTGACATGCAAAAATATTCAATCCCTTTGAAAGTCATCATAATTTTCTGCATGACATACATTTATCCATTCAGTATTTTTAAGATGAACTCTTATGCTCTAACAATACATTTCCAAAGTCAAAATAAACCATTGTGACAGTAGGGGGCGCTTGTGCTCCCTTGAACCCTCAGGCACGACTCCAATAATAACAATACACTACAATATTCTCTCCTCCACGCCCAGACACTTCGCCCTCCTACCTCCCAGCTCAGCTCAGTGTCTGGACTGGCCCATAGTCCTTTTATACACCCTGGCCCGGAGGTGTTCCTGCCCAATCAGTCCAGAGTTCCTTATTCCTTCCGGGTCAGGGTAAACAGTCCTTTTCTTCAACCCGAGAGCACGTCGTTTCTTCCTGTCACGTGACCGTGACGTACTCCTGGGTTATAGGGCACATATGAGCCCACGAGCCCCCCTACAGCGACTCCCAGTGGCCCCCAAGGTATCCAGCAGGGCTGTGTATAAACACTACAAGGTCCATGATGCCCTGGTGGAACTCGGGACACGATCCTGCCGACTACGCCAGTTGTGACAGTAGGGGGCGCTAGTATTCCCTTGAACCCTCAGGCACGACTCCAGACACCGGATACAAGTCTAAGACTTTTTATTATTTAATCCGACTGTGCACCAAGCACCCTTCACACTCATAAATCGCAACAATACACTACAATATTCTCTCCTCCTCGCCCAGACACTTCGCCCTCCTACCTCCCAGCTCGGCTCAGTGTCTGGACTGGCCCATAGTCCTTTTATACACCCTGACCCGGAGGTGTTCCTGCCCAATCAGTCCAGAGTTCCTTATTCCTTCCGGGTCAGGCTAAACAGTCCTTTTCTTCAACCCGAGAGCACGTCGTTTCTTCCTGTCACGTGACCATGTGACGTGACGTGACGTACTCCTGGGTTATAGGGCACATATGAGCCCACGAGCCCCCCTACAGCGACTCCCAGTGGCCCCCAAGGTAACCAACAGGGCTGTGTATAAACACTACAAGGTCCATGATGCCCTGCTGGAACTCTGGGCACGATCCTGCTGTCAGGAGAGGTCCTCCTGGCGGCCTGGGGGTGAGGACCGGAATAAGAAGCCGGCAGTCCTCCACACCATTTTCTTTACATGTTTAGCTGAAGAAGAAAAGCCGAAAAGTTTGTGTTTGCATAAGCATTCAAGCCCTACATATTCACACTTTGTTGAGAACCTGTTTGCTGCAATAACAACCTTGATTCTTTTAGGGTAAGGATGTCCAGTTTTGCACATTGTTCATGAGGGATTCTTCCACATTCTTCTTGGCAGAATTTCTAGAGATGGTCTTGGTTGGTAGGATGGCACGTCTGGACAGCAGTTTTCAGATACTAAATAGGGTTAAGATCAGGGCTTTGACTTGGCCATTCCAAAACATTCATCTTTCTGTTTCTGAGCCGTCCTTGTATCACTTTGGCCTTATGCTTAGGGTCATCGTCATGTTGAAAGTTGAATGTTCTCCTAAGCCATAAGTTCATAGCAGACTAGAACAAGTTCTCCTGCAATGTTGTGCGCTATTTGTGTCCATCCATTGTCCCTTTAACTCTGATGAGATTCACAGTTCCAGCACATGAAGAGAATCCCCATAGCATGATGCTGCCACCACCATATTTCTCCATAGGTCTGGTGTTTCTTCAAGCATTGGCAGTGTTAGTTTAACACCACACATACCTCTTTGAAGTCTGGCCAAAAGGTTCTGCTTTGGTCTAATCTGACCATAAAACCTTCTCCCACATCTTAACTGGGTCTTTCTCATGTTTTGTAGTAAATGCCTTACGTGTGTTTATGGATACCTTCTTTATTAATGACTTCTTTCTTGCTCTCATCCCGTAGAGGCCTGTTTTAATGGGATCTCTTGAAATTGTGAACCCCTGCACCTTTTCTCCCATTTCAGCCAAAGAGTATTGTAGACTCCTGAGTGTGACAGTAGGATTTTTAGTCTCCTCTCTCACCAGTCAACGTCTTGCTCTAAAGTTTAGTTTTGAGAGACCGCCTGTTCTAGTAAGAGTCTGAACCCTCCACTTTCTGATGAGCACTTTGAGCTACTTTTTGTATGAAAATGTGCTACAGTGGCTTGCAAAAGTATTCGGCCCCCTTGAACTTTTCCACATTTTGTCACATTACAGCCACAAACATGAATCAATTTCATTGGAATTCCACGTGAAAGACCAATACAAAGTGGTGTACACGTGAGAAGTGGAACGAAAATCATACATGATTCCAAACATTTTTTACAAATAAATAACTGCAAAGTGGGGTGTGCGTAATTATTCAGCCCCCTTTGGTCTGAGTGCAGTCAGTTGCCCATAGACATTGCCTGATGAGTGCTAATGACTGAATAGAGTGCACCTGTGTGTAATCTAATGTCAGTACAAATACAGCTGCTCTGTGACGGCCTCAGAGGTTGTCTAAGAGAATATTGGGAGCAACAACACCATGAAGTCCAAAGAACACACCAGACAGGTCAGGGATAAAGTTATTGAGAAATTTAAAGCAGGCTTAGGCTACAAAAAGATTTCCAAAGCCTTGAACATCCCACGGAGCACTGTTCAAGGGATCATTCAGAAATGGAAGGAGTATGGCACAACTGTAAACCTACCAAGACAAGGCCGTCCACCTAAACTCACAGGCCGAACAAGGAGAGCGCTGATCAGAAATGCAGCCAAGAGGCACATGGTGACTCTGGACGAGCTGCAGAGATCTACAGCTCAGGTGGGGGAATCTGTCCATAGGACAACTATTAGTCGTGCACTGCACAAAGTTGGCCTTTATAGAAGAGTGGCATGAAGAAAGCCATTGTTAACAGAAAACCATAAGAAGTCCCGTTTGCAGTTTGCCACAAGCCATGTGGGGGACACAGCAAACATGTGGAAGAAGGTGCTCTGGTCAGATGAGACCAAAATGGAACTTTTTGGCCAAAATGCAAAACGCTATGTGTGGCGGAAAACTAACACTGCACATCACTCTGAACACACCATCTCCACTGTCAAATATGGTGGTGGCAGCATCATGCTCTGGGGGTGCTTCTCTTCAGCAGGGACAGGGAAGCTGGCCAGAGTTGATGGGAAGATGGATGGAGCCAAATACAGGGCAATCTTGGAAGAAAACCTCTTGGAGTCTGCAAAAGACTTGAGACTGGGGCGGAGGTTCACCTTCCAGCAGGACAACGACCCTAAACATAAAGCCAGGGCAACAATGGAATGGTTTAAAACAAAACATATCCATGTGTTAGAATGGCCCAGTCAAAGTCCAGATCTAAATCCAATCGAGAATCTGTGGCAAGATCTGAAAACTGCTGTTCACAAACGCTATCCATCTAATCTGACTGAGCTGGAGCTGTTTTGCAAAGAAGAATGGGCAAGGCTTTCAGTCTCTAGATGTGCAAAGCTGGTAGAGACATACCCTAAAAGACTGGCAGCTGTAATTGCAGCAAAAGGTGGTTCTACAAAGTATTGACTCGGGGGTGAATAATTATGCACACCCCACTTTGCAGTTATTTATTTGTAAAAAATGTTTGGAATCATGTATGATTTTCGTTCCACTTCTCACGTGTACACCACTTTGTATTGGTCTTTCACGTGGAATTTCAATAAAATTGATTCATGTTTGTGGCTGTAATGTGACAAAATGTGAAAAAGTTCAAGGGGGCCGAATACTTTTGCAAGCCACTGTATATAAATAAATGTTGTTGTTGTTGATGATGGATCCCTCAGTGCTTAACAGAACATTCAAACTCTTCCATATTTTTTTGTAGTTGTTTCTTGCCTTGTGCATGTCCATGACTGTTTCTCACATCAGCAGAATGCTCCTTTCTCTTCAATTTTGCAGTGATTGTCACACAAAGACTATGGTCCTTACAAAGGGGGCTTTTATATCATCACAAGTTGTACCTAATTATGTTTAATTATGACTGTCAAAGGACTGTCACCTTTGTATCGTTTGTTGTTATTTTATCATTTATATAAATCTGGAGCCTTTCAAGCACAGATGTTTAAATACTTATGCAAACACTAACTTTTAAGTTTTTCTACTTCAGTTAAATATGTACAGAAATGGTTTATTTTTACTTTGGGCATGTAGTGTCACAGCATAACCTTTCACATTAAAAATAACTGGTTGGGTAAATATGTGTATGAATCATTTGTCATGCAGAACTCAATGATGACTTTCAAGGGGACTGAATACTTTTGCATGCCACTGTAAAGAGGTAAGTGGTTCCAAAACCACCATTAAACAGAGCCAGTTCCAGAAGGTGGGATCACCTCCTGACCTGGTGGATGAGTTGACAACTGAGCTCCAACTCTTGATAATTTATAAAACTGACTGAACACACCTTGTTTTGTTTGTCAGCCCAAACATCTCTTTTTCGTTCAAAGTATAAAGGGTAATCTGGTTGGTATCCCAACCTTTTTCTCTGTGTATTCTGTACTGATTCCCAAGGCCACATTACAACTCTGTGTCATTTGGCTCTGCCCCAGTCCCACAGATGCTGTCTGGCATCACTGATTGTGTAGCATTTGTGCAATAGGAGGGGTTCAGTAATGAAACTTGGGCTTCTTGATGATGATTACTTGTTATAATTTTGACATGCAAGTCACATATAAAAACTGGAGCTGCACATTTATCAAAAACAACGCCACTGGTCTAATTTAAATTTTGAGACTCCTGAGTCCCATTTTTGCAATGCCTTAATTTAGAAATTGTTATTGTGTTCCTAAAATTATAACTATTGTTATGATGATGGAATCGACTCATTGTCTTCTTATTGTTACTGGATGCTGCCATCTTTTGCTTGTTTTGCTTGACTATCTGTGGCATATATGTGACTGGATGCTGTTATACAAGTATCATCATTGGAATTGTCCTATTTAAGATGGGTAGCGCTGCTGCCTCACAGTTAGGAGACTCAGGTTCGCTTCCTGGGTCCTCCCTGTGTGGAGTTTGCATGTTCTCCCCATGTCTGAGTGGGTTTTCTTTGGGTACTCCGGTTTCCTCCCACAGTCCAAAGACATGCATTTTAGGTGCATTGGCGATCCTAAATTGTCCCTAGTGTGTGCCTGGTGTGTGTATATGTGGGTGTGCGCGGGCCCTGCGGTGGAATGGTGCCCTGCCCGGGGTTTGTTTCCTGCCTTGTGCCCTGTGTTGGCTGGGATTGGCTCCAGCAGACCCCCGTGACCCTGTAGTTAGGATATAGCGGGTTGGATAATGGATGGATGGAAGATAGTGACCCTGCAAGGATTTTTATCAATGCAATTTCAAAAAATAAAATACAAAACAAACATGTTTTATTAATGGGAAGCTCAGCTGGATTCTTGACTATGACTTTCGATTTCTCATTTTTGGTTTGGTGCTCAATATCCTCTTCTGTCATTTGGTATTCTCACCCTTTGCCACATGAAATGTAAGTTTAAATATATAAATATGCGACCTAATATGTTTTTGGGTGCTCAATTACTTTAGTCCATAATATTCCACCAAACTGACCTGAAAGTTGTCAAAGATGAATAGGCAGGCTCTGTCGAGTGCTGTGTTTATTTGATGAATTATCAGTATACTGGAGTTAGACCTTCGGCCATCAAATGCCACTTTTACAGCAGACACTTTAGATGCAGGTGCCTAATGATGAACTCAAATTTTTCACAATTTAAGTGGTCTCTTCACATTGGATTTCTGGACAATGTTTTTTTATTGCACACTTAGTCGATATACACAGTCACAACTTTGAGTGCGCTCATGAGCCACAGGGTACCCAAGACAAGCAAAGAGCACACGTTCACTCTGTGGATGATTGACCAATCAAAAAACAGCATCTGCCAGAGTCTGCCCACTCAGCTTTGACAAGTCAGAGTGACAGTTTTAAATTAAGTCGTATTTTATGTCGCATTTTGAGAAGTATTACATACAAAGTAAATAAGCAGCAAAAAATATTCTGTGACACATTTATTTATTAATACTCTAATGCTCTTTTTCTTTATTTGTTATCAAATTTCACATTATTTTTATTTTTTGTGTATTTATTTCTTTAATTTTGTCTGAAATATTCCTCCATTTATCCCTGTGCATTTTAATGCTGTCTGGGGCTTCACCAAATATCGTTACTAATCAATTTGAATTGATTGTGACACTGAGGCTGTTTGAGGAGTATGTAAAGACTTTAAATGATGTGAATTTCGTACCTTCCTAAAGCACATGACCTAGTGATGATGGAGCTAGATGGCAATGCTCACAGGTTGGGTCTTGCCTTGAGTACATTCTGAACAAATGAGATAAAGATGATCGATGAAAGACTAATAGTGAATTGTAGAATGCTGGGTGCATCTTGAGCTCGAGGCTATTCTGTGTATGGATGAGTTCCACTTCTTTTCTGTGGTACCAGTTGAAAGATCCTTTTCTTGACACTTCCTAGGATCTTTGAAAGGTAGATTCTTAAAATATTTTTTCTGTATCATTGAAATGCTATCTGAGTCTTCATCAAGACAAACCAGTGTAGCCTTTGGAGGTGAAATGTGTCCGAGATGTGGAAAGTTGGATGGGTTTCTTTTAACCAAATTTCTAATTTGCATATAGGAAAAGAACCGCGTAACTAGGAAGTTAAATCTGCAGTTTAATTGTTCATAAGATGCTAATAAATTGCCTATATAAAGATTGATCTCTAGAGGTCTCCACTAGTTAAACACTGAATAGCTCTGAGAATGCTGAATGAGACGTTTATCTTGTATAGGAGTAACAGACAAGAGCTTAGTTACCTTAAAATGTGCCCTGCATGGGTTCCATATTTTAAGTAATTGGATGGTGACCAGTCCATAATCAGTATTTATTGGAGCACAGAGAGGGGCATATAAGAAAGATCTAGAGCAGGATTTAATTTCAATTGTAAGCCAAGCTAGGATGGAATTCTGAATTTCTGCAGATTTCCAAGGTTTTATTGTGAATGTATTTATTGCCCAGAAGTAAAAACGAAAGTTAAGTAGTGTTTATCTCTAAATTCTGTAGGCAGTTCCTTCACCCTAATGCCTTTTGGTTTTGTGTGGGACCTTCTCTAGACCTGTGTGTGCCTTTCCTTGTTGTGTGAAATCAAAGGACACCAAACAAGGTGTAGAAAACGTCTCAATGAATGGGATGCACCTGGGCAAAATTTGAAGTACCCTAGATGTCGGTGTGATCTTTCATAAATAATCCTGTAAATTATGGAAATGGTCAGGGAATTGGCCATTTTTTCACTCATCCAAGGTCCTGTTTATGAGAGAGACAGCTGCCCACTTTTTTTCTTACTTGCTCTACAAACGCTCTTAACAGAAGTGATAATACAACAAATAAACAATTGTGACATCTCTGAAAGTTTTCATTTTGAATAAACCCTAACTTACTTATTCCAGTTCAAGGTCATGGAGATATTAATACTGTTTATACATCCATCCAGTTTCTAACCACATAATCCAAGTGTATGTGGAACCCTAAGGTACAAGTCCTGTGCCAGACTATCTCAAGCCCACATTCATTTACACAGAACTGATCTAGATTTGCCAGGTATTAGGGGAATCGCATCACATCCTCGACTAATGTGTCTTATAAAGTTTATAAAAAAAGGAAAATTAGGCCACTTGGCTCTTTGTAATAAAACCCACGTGCTAGGAGGTAAGCCCAGACAGAGAACATACAAACACCATTCTGGGCCAGGATTTGATTCGAACTCTGGACTGTAAAGCTGTGCCACCCTCAGGAACAATTAGGGGAAATTTAAATAACAAAAGCCACCTAGATGCCATCCATTAAAAAGATGTATGTAGATATATATAATATATATAAAAATTTTTTTTTTTTTTCAGTGCTCTCATTGTGAAAAGCTATGGCTGTTACTTGTAATCTGAAAGTTTGTCTCTTGCCACGACGCTCACTGATCCATTCTACACCCATCCATTTCTCAGTTTCCTCACTCTTTGGAAGTGTCATTTCTGCCACTACATTGTGTCTAAATTCACCACTGTGGGCGTTAAAAAGGGTTCTGCAGCTCACATCAGACGCAAGTGCAAGTGAAAGCGGGCAGCAATCTAACAGCATGGTTTCATACTCAGTGCTGTACACTTTCATGGGAAAAGCTTCTCTTTGAACGACTTGATAAAAAAAAAAAACATGTTAGGATATGACTTCTAAAAGAAACCTCAGGAAGAAAAACCTGCAATTTGCATAAACAGTGGATTGTGGGTGTTGGCACTTTATTATTCTTTAATTTTTTCAAATCTCTATTCAGTTTTGGTGGTTTTTAAATGAAAGAAGAATGTTAGGTGATGGTCACTCAGTGTTTTCTTTATGCCTTTTGACTATGAGGAATTCAGTCTTTAGTTTATATCAAAAATGTTTTAGAAATTAGGTAGAAAGTAGCCCAAGTTTGATTGCTGAATAGTTAAAATGCAAGTTTTCCTCATGTAGCATGTCATTTGTTTGAGGAAATTTTCTCTTGAAAGATGTTTAATTGAAGTAAGATGGCACAGTAGCTGTTACTATTGCCTCACACATCAAAGGATTCAAGTGGAAGTCCCTACTGTTCCTTGTGGGCTGTTTCTATGGTCTCTCAGTGTCCAGGTCCATCAGGTTCCCATAGCCATGAGTATTCTGTTGAGGTGGGCATTTCTAAACTGGTAGACCATAAGTGAGTTCAGGTGTGTACGTAAATGCAAACAATGATGGATAAGCCATATAAGCCGCACTATACCCACATTGGACATATGTGGTGTCACACATGTGCATCTGAGGGTCACCTTTGGGGTACATCCCTGGTGAGCAATAGCTCCTCGGGGCAAGAGGGGGCACTGTTGCTAACAGTATTGTTTCTTTCTACTCCCACAACACTGAGAAGACGCCTGATGAGGGCAACTGTCTCCGCTCCTCCTAGTCAGAGGACTATAAATCCGAGGCACTCCTAGAAGGTGGTGTATGCCCAGCACAAGATGGAGCTCTACACCAGACCTGACCCTATGCTTATAAAGGCATTGCACTCTTGTATTTTTGTTTGTTTGCACCACCAAGCTCACATTTTGTTCCACATGATTCCTTTATTAAATGCGGAGACCCAGCTGCTGCCCCAACATTTATTTTGGATTCCATGTCTTACCTTGCACGACCGTAGTGGACATATTTAAAGAGCCAACAGGAATGGCTTAAAAGTCAAAGTTGACCACCATTTTTTATACAGTAAAAGCAGAAAGAATTCAGACCCCTTCACTTTCTGCACACTCAGCCATCAATCTACCCTTCCTAACCCATAATTTCAAAAATATTTGCAAATTTATTTAAAATGAAAACCTGAAATCTCTCCTTTATATAAGTATTCATGCCCTTGATTCAAGAAGCCCCGTTTGGCAGCAATTGCAGCTTCAAGTCATTTTGGCAGTTTATCCCTTTCTCCCTGACAGATCCTCTCAGGTCAGGTTTATACTTCATGTAACGTAATGTGTGTGCCTGTGGACGCTTCTGCTACTCAAGCGTTGTACTGTTTGTACTTGCACGTGTACTTTATGCAAATCTGGAAGATTCCACAAGGTGGCAGTGCGAGATATCATTGCGGCGAGAACAGGTTCTGCTTTGCTGTGTTCTGGGGACACCTTGCCGCAATATCTCTTTGAAAAGGATGGATGTTTAATGATTACATCCATCAATCCAGGAATGTGCCCATTCCAGCTAGCATTGGGCACGAGGCAGAGACAATCCCTGGACAGGGCATCAGCTCATCACAGCGTGAACACAAGTACTCACATACACTAGCGTCATTTTAGCATCACCAAATCCCCAAGCCTGCATATTTTTGGAAGGAAGCTGGAACACACGGTGGAAACCCACCAGGAAAACATGCAAACTCCAGGCAGGGAACAGCAGGGTTGTGACTCCCTGCGAGACAGCAGCGCTACCGCTCTGTCACCGTGCTGCCCCGACATGTGTAACTATTAACAGTATTCATTATTTAAATGAAGTTAACTATTTATCTGTAAAATGTAACATACATATTTAATGCATTTCATTATGAAAGTGATATCAAATATAAATCTAGGGAATCTAATGGGCAGAGAGCTGGAATATCATATATTTATTGTGTTCTCTGTGGCGATTGCTGCTTACCGCTGCTGTCAATGCAGGAAGAAGCCCCAAAAGCACGAAGTGATTAACAACTGGGTCGGTTTTAAGATGATGTTAACAACAGTCATAAATCATAAAATAAAGTAGAAGATTAAGTGGACATTTTAAGATTTAAGCCAAAATTTCCACTTTATTCACAAAATACTCCTTTTCACTGTGTCCCTAACTTTGTTGCCGTACATTCTGATGATGTTGTGAAGGTGCAAAAAAAAAAGGACGGCAGAAAAGATGGTATGTGAGACTTTTAAAATGTATTGTGTCATTACAATGGGGAATATGCAACATTTGAATTTAAAAGCACCA
This sequence comes from Polypterus bichir lapradei, assembly GCA_026402145.1. Lineage (NCBI taxonomy): Eukaryota > Metazoa > Chordata > Cladistia > Polypteriformes > Polypteridae > Polypterus > Polypterus bichir. The sequence goes on along the minus strand of JANRMT010062827.1, from coordinate 36,099,008 downwards.
CAAATGCATTTGTATGTCACCATTTTGCTTCACCACACGGAATCATTCATCAAACATCCTGTCAGATCTTTAAAGTGGCTTTCTGTCACACGTAGGTAGCAAACAGAGACTCTGGCGTCGCGTTCCAACTTTATCACACTGTGCCCTAAAGTACCGCCCCAATAGACTTTTTGCTGGTACTGCAATTTGCATAAGTGTCCCGTTAATTTCTGAGAACGTGCTCAGAGGACACGTCAAATGAACGCTGGGAACGCGTGGCAGCCATGATGCATGCATGTTCTGAGCGTGAAATATAAATCGGCCCTTAGATGGGATGGCAAGGGAAGTGTCTGTAAACTGCCATCTTTAGTTCTCTCAACATGTGTTCTATAGGGTTTGCCTCATGGCTGTGGCTGGCCCACTCAAGGACACTCAAGTATGTGTTGGGTCATTGTCATGCTGAAAGGTAAACTGTCACTCTAGTCTGAGGTGGTGTGCACTCTGGAGCAGGCTTTGCTCAAGAACTTCTCTGTATTTGGTTGCATTCATCATTCCTGCATCATGATGCTGCCACCACCATGTTGCACCATTGCTATGCTATTAGGCCTTTGATGAACAGTATTTGGTCTTCAAAGCATGGCTGTTACTTGTAAATTAAAAGTTTGTCTCTTACCACGGCACTCATAGTGCTTGGAGTTCTGCCCAAGAGTTCAATTTTTGTTTAATCTGATTAGAGAGTGTTTTTCCTCATGCTCTTTAAACTGCCATATGTCTTTTACTTGAGTGTGGCTTCCATCGAGTAACTGTATCATGAGCAGATCATTGATGGAGTGCTGCTGAGATGGTTGACCTTCCAATAGGTATTCCCATCTCAGCTGAGGACTTCTGAAGCTCTGTGAAAAGCTATGGTGAAAATTGTGTTCTCGGTCACTGCCCTGTTGAAGGTCCTTCTAGCGCCAGTTAATTGGTATGCCTGGATGGCCATCTCAAAGAGGAGTCCTGATGGTCTCCAACTTCTTCCATTTCATAATTGATGCCACTGGCCTCCAGGAGAATACTAAAACTTTAGAAATGGTTTTATCTTCTTATCCTAATCTCTGCCTCAGCACAATTTATTTGTGGTGGTCTACAGAGAGTACCTTGGACTTCATGGTTTGGTGTTTGTCCTGACATACAGTGTGAATCGTGGGACCTTCAGGTGTGTGTCTTTCTAAACTATGGCAAAACAATTCAGTTTGCCACAGGTGGACTCCAGTCAAGTTCCAGGCACATCTCAAAGAGAATTAAAGCAAACAGGATGCACCTGACAACAATTAAATTTTGAAACCTTTCTAAAGTCTGTTTGTCATGTCCTTATGGGTTGTTGAGTGAAGATTGATGGGCAAAAATATCAGATGTATCCATCTAAAATTGTACAACACAGTGTGCTGAAGGTGAAGTAATCTGAATGCATTCTGAATTCATTGTATTCCCCACCAGCAATCCTGCTCTTAATCTCTTTAAAACATTTCTGTTGTTTGGTGTTGGAATCCTCAGATTCTTCATAGCATCTGACATTGTGAATCCCCTGAAGCTTTGGTGGCAGGTGGATGAATCAATGACGGTAGATTGTCCTGGTGCTGAGAGGTATCATAAAATATGTCAATGATTCAAACATCTTAAGAACACATCTTCCAGTAGCTAGGGGGAGTGATTGTTCATTTGTTCAAATACATTGATACAGTGGGTCAGACCTTAAGGCATTTCATTAAGGTTCAAGGTGACTGTCTGGAGATCACCCTGGTGAGTGTGGAGATCCATCATGTAGCATGATACAGGAAGCAGAGGGTGATGGTGCGAGGAACCGTATTAGAATTGGCTGATAGAGTGGTGTCCCACAGGGGTCAGTGCTGGAGGCTGCTGCTTTTTTTAGTATATATAAATGATTTGGATAGGAATATAAATAACAAGCAAGTTAACTTTGAAGATGATACCAAGCTAGGTGGATTGGCAAATAATGTTGAATCTGTGGAATCATTACAGATGGACTTGGTCAGCCAACAGGCTTGGTCAGATGAAATTTAATGTAAGTAAATATAAAGTGTTACATGTAGGGAGAAAAAATGTGAGGCTTGAATTCCCAATGGGAGGTCTGAAAATTGAAAGTATACCTTAAGAGAAAGATTTAGGTGTTGTAGTGGACTCAACATTATCAACTGCGAGACGTGTTCAGAAGCCATTAAGAAGGCAAACAATGTCAGGTTATATAGCACCCTGATGTGTAGAGTACAAGTCCAAGGAGGTTGTGCTCAAGCTTTATAACGCACCGGTGAGGCCTCATCTGGAGTACTGAGTGCAGTTTTGGTCCCCAGGCTACAAAAAGGACATAGCAGTACTAGAAAAAGGACCAGAGAAGAGTGACTAGGCTGATTCTAGGGCTATGGGGGATTAGTTATGAGGACAAATTAAAAGAGTTGAGCTTTTTCAGTTATAGGAAAATGTGATTAAGAAGAGACATGACTGAAGTGTTTAAAAGTGTGAAGCGAATTAGTCCAGTGGATCGAAATTATTACTTTAAAATGAGTTGATTAAGAACATGAGGACACATTTGGAAACCTGTTAAGGATAAATTTCACACAAACATTAGGAAGTTTGTCTTCACAAAGAGAGCCATGGGCACATAGAATAAGTGAGTAAGCAGTAGACAGTAGGACTTTAGGGACTTTCAAAACTCGACTTGATGTCATTTTAGATGAATTAAGTGGATAGAAGAGGTGAGCTTTGTTGCCCTGAATGGCCTGCTCTCGTCTAGATTGTTCTAATGTTACCAGTTGACTTAACCTGGATGGTATAGTTGTCTCCAGCATGTTGAGATTCAGTCCTCACCTCACCTGCTCAATGTCTGCACCGAGTGTGAATGCACTTCCTGTATCCTCGTGAAGTTTTTCTCTGGATTCTGTGGTTTTGCTCCTGAGCACCTACTGTACATTTCAAATTAACTGACAATGCTAAATTGACAATTTGAGGATGAAAAGACCCTACAAGAAGTCTGTTGTATTGTCCAGGGTTGGCTCCTGCGATGAGGTCAATAGTGTGGAAGCAGGCTTCACCCCCTCATGACCCCAAATTAATCAGGCTTGAGAACATTGTGCTGTGTTATAAAAGCAAACGAATGTGCTGTGATGTCCTAATGGTACCATGCATGCAAGTCTCGACTTTGTCTCCCTGCTATGACAAAATGCCCCAGCGGCAACATTATATAGATGGATGGATGATATATAAAGTTGTTACTTACCTACATAAACTTCAAAAACACTGAATCCATTACGGACACAATGCTCCATTTATTTTAAGTGAAAGTGATATCTAAATAATTAAGCCACTAGGGCACTTATCTGTCTGATTACCCCAAGGATTTTCATTTAAAATTTCTCAGTTCTTATGTATATTATCAGTGCCCTTTAACAATTTCATCATGCCTTCCAATAAAGACATTTAAAGCAAATTAAGATTAACTCTTCAGAATATAAAACAATTTGGATTATCCAGGTTAAGATACAGTATGCTATAATATTTTTTTTTTTTAGTATAATCGAGGCATCCTTATAAAGGTCATGTTTAATTAAACAGAAATGAGCGCCACATGCATAACACGATCTGGTTATCATTCCTACGTTAAATAACGAGATTTGGAAACAATATAACGTAATCCTCCCCTAAAAGCCCTCCGTCCTGGAATTGGGAGTCTTCTGTCAGCTTGCCTTGCTCTGTGGTGGGGATTTTAATTGAAAATAAATGCTACATCAGTAGAAACACGAATCAGGGGTGTTAAAAGCACTGCAAGTGAATGTCTGCTAATTCGCCACATAAAGGCGGCAAATTGTTCCCTTATTAACGAGATGAAACGCACGAGAGCCCCTCGCTTTGTACAAGAAGTGAAAAAGAATGACCTTTGGCAATCCAAACGCAAGCTGCAAGAATTCATTACCGTCACAAAACGAGCGATTGCATTATTTTTGTCGGTTAATGGCAGGCTTATTAGTTATAATGTAAGTCTAGAGTTCATTTACCTGCATTGAAAATCCTGAGTGTTAATTATTTCCTGAGTGGGAGTCAAGCCGAGTGCTGTTCGTTTTTGTTTTAATGTTTTGGATGGTGTTGCTTTTTTTTTTTTTATTGATAGCCTTATTGTTTTTTTAAGTGTTTGCTTTTCAGAATTGTATTTGATTTTTTTTTTTTTTTTGTGCATCTATAAGTTAGTTTGGCGTAATGGCTAATGAGGTTAGACTCATTGGGAACATGTTCAGTTCTCAGCATTTGTTGACGCTGTGCATGTCACATAACATTGCAGTCTTCTATTTGTTGAAGTGCTCTGGATAAATAACATCTTTTGTATTAACAAGCAGGCCTTTTGATAAAGAGCTTTTGTGACATAAATATAGATACTTTAGAAGATTTGTTCACTACTAAAGATAAAGAGCCAGAATTGCCTACTAACTAAAGCATCACAGTGCCCTCCATTAACATTTGGGACATAAGCACATTTTTTATTGATGTCGCCCCTCTGCTCTGCAGTTTAAAATTACAAATCAGGCAATCCAGACAAAATTAAAGTGCACAGTGCAGACTTTAATTTAAGAGGATATGCATAAATTTTGGTCACACAACTCTTTTTCTGGATGGTCCCTCCTTTTCAGGGCACCATAACATTTGGCACACAGCAATGTCATCGTATTTAGGACTTTGTCTCATATCCCTTACATGCAATGAGTGCTTGAAGTCGACCATTCACAAATATTACCAGGTCCTGAGGGCTTCTTTGGTGATGCTCTGCCAAGCCTCTAATGCAGCCATCTTCAGCTCCTGCTTGTTTCGATGGCTTGTACCCTTAAGTGTTCTCTTCAGCATATCGAAGGTCTGTTCAGTTGGATTTAAATCAGGTGACTGCCTTGGTCATTCAAGAGTTTTCCTTTTTTATAGTTTTGAAAAACACCTGTGTTGCCTCAGCAGTATGTTTGGATCATCATCTTGTTGTTGGATGAAGCGCCGTCCAATGAGTTTGGAGACATTTACTGGAATTTGAGCAGGTCAGATGTTTCTCTCCACTTCAGAGTTCATTGTGGCACTGCCATCAGCAGTTCCATCATCAATGAAGAGAAGTGTGCCAGCCATTCATGCCCAAGCCATAACGCCCTCAGCACCATGTGTAACAGATGAGGTGGTCTGCTTTGGATCTTGGGCAGTTCCTTTTGGTCTCCACACTCCTTCAATCTGATGCAGGTTCATCTTTGTGTCTTTTGTCCATAAGTCCTTTTCCTAGAATTCTGCAGGCTCTTTGAAACCCTTTCTCACAAAGTGTAATCTGGCCATCCTGTTTGTGTGGCTAACTAGTGGTTTGAATCTTGCAGTGTGGCCTCTGTGTTTCTGTTCATGAAGACTTCTACAAATAGTCATTTCTGACAAGCACACACACACACAGAGTAAAATAAATAAATTCTATATTTAAGGACTTCTTAATTATATTTATGTCTATCTCATTGTATATAGTGCCTTTCACATCTATCTGTCTATCCTGTTAATTGTATATAGTACCTTTCATGATATCTATCTATCTTTTAAATTGTATATAGTGCCTTTCAAGATCTTTCTATCTATCTATCTTGTTAATTGTATATAGAGCCTTTGGACTCATATCCCTTACATGCAATAAGTGCTTGAAGTCGACCATTCACAAGTATTACCAGGTCCTGAGGGCTTCTCTGGTGATGCTCTGCCAAGCCTCTAATGCAGCCATCTTCAGCTCCTGCTTGTTTCGGGGGCTTGTACCCTTAAGTGTTCTCTTCAGCATATCGAAGGTCTGTTCAGTTGGATTTAAATCAGGTGACTGCCTTGGTCATTCAAGAGTTTTCCTTTTTTATAGTTTTGACAAACACCTGTGTTGCCTCAGCAGTATGTTTGGATCATCATCTTGTTGTAGGATGAAGTGCCGTCCAATGAGTTTGGAGACATTTACTGGAATTTGAGCAGGTCAGATGTTTCTCTCCACCTCAGAGTTCATTGTGGCACTGCCATCAGCAGTTCCATCATCAATGAAGAGAAGTGTGCCAGCCATTCATGCCCAAGCCATAACACCCTCACCACCATGTGTAGTGTAATCTGGCCATCCTGTTTGTGTGGCTAACTAGTGGTTTGCGTCTTGCAGTGTGGCCTCTGTGTTTCTGTTCATGAAGACTTCTACAGATAGTCGTTTCTGACACACACACACACACACACAGAGTAAAATAAATAAATTCTATATTTAAGGACTTCTCTTAATTATATTTCTTTCTTATGTGAGTATGTATTATTTACTTATCATTTGTATACTATTTATTTGTTTTTATTTAAATTGAATTTGTTTTTCTTTGAATGCTAATTCTTCTGCTACATGTTGTAAAGCACTTTGAGCTACAACCTTTGCTTGAAAATGAGCTACAACCTTTGCTTGAAAATATGCTATAGAAATAAATGTTGTTGTAATGAAAAACCAAAATTTATAACACATTTTTACCAGCATTTAGGAATTTTTCATACCAGAAGTAAATGTTAACGTCACTCTGAATCCACAATCTTCTCTCGACACTCTCTATTGCAGTTGTGAATGAAGTCCATTTCATAGACTTGACCGAATAAAACTAAACGACTGAAACTTCACAAGGACCCCAGCACTATTTCTTTGACGTGATCGGGACTTAATGACTATCAAGAGGTGTGTAGTGTGGTGAGCAATTGTGTGATGCACCGAAGTCAAAATTGTAATACTGATATAACACGAGTTGAGTGTCACCAGTGGGCTAAGCACACGCCAAGTGGGCTGAGAAGTAAAAGTGAACTGAGCTGACTTGAGTGAAGGAGGTGCCTCAGTCCCAGCATCCCAAGTTCAATTTGTGGCCTGTCAGTTGACTTGATTGATAAAACTGCATTGGCATCTTGAGGGCTTGTGAGTGACTCGATAGGAGGAGGAGGTTAGGAGCACACACTGATACAGTGCATTCCCGCATCCACCACAAGACAAACCAACTCAGGATCCAGATTAGGACCTGAGTGCAGCCATGCAATGGGTGACACCTCAGCACCACACTAGTTCAGATGGAGTGGAACAGTGTGAGGTTTTTTTTTTAATGGTGGCTGGAGTGCCAATTCTGCCACCAACCCCCAAGTTTTTCCCTGCAGGGCTGGATGCAGATTAATGTCATACCCAGGACGGAGCAATTGCAGGTTAAGGGTCTTGATCAAGGCCCCAACAGAGCAGAGACCTTTTTGGCATTTTGCGGGATTCAAACCGGCAACCTTTCGATTGCCATTGCAGATCCCTAGCCTCAGATCCACCACTCCGCCAACTCGATAGACAGAACTTTATTTGTCCCCAAGGGAAATTTGGCTTTTTACGGAACCTCTTTAAATAAAAAAATACATAAATAGGTAGACAAATATATATACACACACGCACCGTGGGCTGAGGACACACCAGAATGAGTAAATAGGAAATAAACATTTCAAAGAAAGAAAACCTCTGACTTGGCTGTCTCAGTCACAGTGAGTCATTAGGCAGACATATTGGAGCCCCCATATTGTTTCTTGACACACCTTTGTTGAATAACGCATTGGCTGAAAGTCCTCAGTGTTGGTGTTAGAGAGCGGAAGTGCAGTTTTGTTCATAATGGTACTCAGTTTGGCTTTAATTCCCCCCATTGCTGTGACCTCCAGGGGGTCCTGAGTGTGTTCCACAACTGAGCTTGCCATTTTAATTAGCTTGTTGATTCAGTTGGCCTCTCTTGAAGTAATGTTATAGCATAAAAAATCACTTGGTTTGAACCCCCAAGTATTTGGAGGAGTGGACCACCTCTACATCCACTCTTTTTGAATAGTGGGTCTTTGGTGCGGCGAAAGTCAATAAGCAGTTCTTATGTTTTGCTGATGTTAAATTACAGACAATTCTCTTTGCACCAAGAAGCAAACTTCTTCACCTGACTCCTCTTCTCTGTCTCACCCTCTTTGTCAATACACCCCCATAAGTGTAGAATTAGCTGAGAATTTCTTCAAGTGACATGACCGGGTGTTTTCCTTATAGTCAGAGGTGTACAGAGTGAAGAGAAAAGGAGACAGGCCTGTTCCTTGTGGTGCTCCAGTGTTGCTCACACAGTCCTTCAGTCTCACAAACGGGCACTGAAGAAATCAGTCTGGCATCCCACCCAGAATTGTCTCCTGCCTAATAACTCCTGGCACTCTACAGACCTGTAATGAAAAATTAAAAGTGAAGAGAATGGATGGGAGGATGAATTGAATGAAAAGCAAACGCTAACACCCTTGCTATTTCTTGGGAAAGAAAACAATAAGTCAATGCGTTTTTCAGCATTAATTGCGATTTCAGAGGAAGTTATTAATGAGGCGCTCGAAGGCAAGCGCTGCAATGAGTGTTTAAGACCTCTTGCTTTGTGTTGCTAATTATTGCTGTTGCTTTCTAATCCTGATTAGTAATCCATGCTACAGATCATCTGGCTTCCTGCATTCTTGCTGTTGTGCTTAAATCCAATCAATACTTTATTGTACTGTCTTTTCTCAGTTCGGCAAAGCACAGGGAGGCTTTGTTATTTAGCGTTCAGTTTCCAGAAATTAATGTAGTGTGAAATTAGCATTTTATCTGAGTGCTGATACATTAGTGGTAGCAATTAGACATCTGATGCAAAGTCGCTCTCAGACTACCAAGTCTGGCATGAGAAGGCCTGCTGCTTGGAAGGGAGGTGAAAAGAATTTGGATTTATAGAAGACTGCTGTCCATTCACCCGGCATGAGCCTTTATCAGTCCTTACCTGTTAGGCTTTAACTTGTTAAAAAAAAAAAAAATAATAAATTCCAAATAAATCTTAAAAAAGCCACTCAGACATGAGGAGAACTTGGGGCTTAAAGTATTTTTAAAATATTGTATGCATATAACATGAAAATAACCAACTACAGTCAAGTCTCAGAGTCTTAGGTTCTATCTGTCTATCTCATTGTATATAGTGCCTTTCACATCTATCTATCTTGTTAATTGTATATAGTGCCTTTCAAGATCTATCTATCTATCTATCTATCTATCTATCTTTCTATCTTGTTAATTGTATATAGTGCCTTTCATGATATCTATCTATCTATCTTGTTAATTGTATATAGCGCCTTTCATGATCTCTCCCTCTCTCTATCGATCTTGGTAATGGTAATGGTGCCTTTCTGTGTCTGTCTATCTAGTTTTGTTTTTTATAGATCAGTATCAGTTGCTAACTGAACATTTCATAATGCATCCCCATAATCAAACAAGTTTAACAAACTATACTAGAGCCTGTAGTTTAGCTACTTTCAATGTGTAATTCTTAACATAAGTAACATACTTGATTTGATTGATTTTGATTTGATATACTTTGTTAATCCCTGATAGTGATGGTTATACTAATATGGGAAAACAATGTAAAACTCCCAAACGTTTTCATTCCAGTACAGGGTCTTGGAGATGCCAAAGCCCATCTAAGCTGCCAGATGATCATAAATGCCAGTTCATCATAGGGATCCCATATGCACACACCTCTGGGGTCAATTTTAAATTTTCAGTTAACCCGATTTCTGGAAATAACAATCAAGTACCTAGAGAAGAAAAAAAATTTAGATTCTGGAGGACCTGGTAGCTTTGTACCAATAGTGCCTGGGTGCAGAATTTAATTTCTTAATGTTGGAGTCCTGAGTCTGAAGCAGTAAACATGCCTGGGTATATATGAGCTATCCACATATACTGAACATGTGTTCAGAAATTTGATATCAACTTTAGCTAGTGGTATATTCCCCCAGTTTGAAAACAGTGGAGAAATATTTTACAATTGAGACAACTCAGCTATTACATAACCACGTGAGTGTCATGAACTGAACTGCCTCCTCTTGTTTGTCACATTTCGTTTGTTACTTTTGCCATTCTCAGCAACTTTCTCCTTTCTAGCATATCAAATTGCAGCACATTGCTGTTATGGCTAGCGTTGCTCCCTTAAAATTCCATCAACCTGGCAACGAACCTACCATGAGATGTGACCTGGAGAAGTGTACTTTACAGTGGATTGAACCCTTCATTCAAGCCAGGTACCATGTCTCTGTTGCACTCAGATATCAAATTCATAAAATTCAAATATGAGGTGTTCAACTTCACAAACTTTAAAAATAGTGTTAAAGTGAATGTTTTGCCTGACTTTTAAGCAGGCACCGGAAATAGTTACAAGGGTAATGATTTATGCATGCTAAATAAATCAGTACGACAGGATGGCTAATGATGACATTTAAATGGGAAATCATGTTCCATGAGTACAACCAAATGGTCTCATTTTCCCTGGATACTTCATTTAACTTAATGAAAAGTGAAGGTGGACCTTCCCAAAAGAGGTTGATTAATTTTGTGTAATCCTACTTTCACAATAAGCTATCCCCTGTGTATACCGTGAATTTACACTTCGCTCAAACCACTAAAAGACAATGGAAACATCCATCATTTAATCACTCCCAAGAAACTCCAGCGGTAGCGCGGACCTGCTACCGTCAATTGCGCGATAAACTGTCCCAAGTGCGAGTCTGAAATCCAAGCTGTTGTCCTTTTGTGTCTGACAATAAAAAAAAAAAAAACCTCTTTATTCCCCATATGCTCTTCATATAATCAAAAATACAAGTTATACTGAAGTGCTAAATAATGTCACTGTACGAGGGCCCATTTTCACAGCGGCATAATAATGCAGTGGGTGGTGCTGCCATCTCACAGATCCAGTACCCTGAGTTTGAATCCTGTGTCTATATGTTGTACTGGCTCATCATTTTTTTTCTTCTTTTTCTGCTACGTGGGGTCAATGTGCTTGATCAGCCTTCTCCAAACAGCTCAGACCTGCACCTCCTCGCCAGTCAAGTCCTTTTACTTCAGATCTTCTTTTACTTTATCCACATTCCTCCACTTTCCACTACCTCACTTTCTCTTCCCCTGCACTTCCATTCCCATCATTCTTTTCCCCACATATTCATTGACTCTCCTCATCACAGGTCCACACCACTTCAACCTGCTTTCCTGTACTTTCTTAGCTATCTCTCCCACTTTGGTTGAGCCTCCGATTGCCTCATTTCTTATTCTGTCCTTTTTTGTTGCTCCATACATACTGGTACTGTACTGGTAAATGCTATGTTATTTTAAAAATGTAGTGATTAGGTTACCCATCAAGTGTAATTTGGCACTCCATCCAGATTTGGTTTTTACTTTGTGTGACAATATATGCATCTGATCAGCATGACCAGGGTGGAGTGGAGGCTGGAGGTTAGGGATCTGCGCTGGCAATCAAAGGTTGCCTTTTCAAATCCTGTATACACCAAAAGTGACTCTACTTCATTGGGCCCTTGAGCAAGGCCCTTAACCTGCAATTGCTCCGTCTTGGGTATGACGTCAATCTGCATCCAACCCTGCATGTAGGCCCTCCAAACTGCAGGGAAAAACGGGGAGAGTTGGTGGCAGATTTGGCACTCTAGCCACCATAAAAAAAAAAACCCACACTGGTTCCATTCCATCTGAACTAGTGTGGTGCTGAGGTGTCACCTGTTGCATGGCTGCACTTGGGTCCTAATCTGGGATCCTGAGTTGGTTTATCATGTAGTGTGTGCGGCAGTGTGCTGTATCAGCATGTGCTCCTAACATCTCCTCTCCTCACCATGACCCAGAACTGAATACGGTGGTTCAAAAAGGAATGGACTTATGTGTTGTCACAAGAACGGCATAAAAACATGTGCCTTGGCTGCAAAAAAGTATTTGAAATAACTGTGAGATATTCACAAGACTGAGTCCAAAACAGAACTGATGATGTGGAGGCAAGATGGCAGCTTTAAAGGCCAGTGTAGGAAGTGATGTCATCGGGGCCGGAACCAGAAGTGACGTCATCAATAGCACTGGACCCAGAATCAATGTCTTTGTGATTGTAAGTGACGTCATTGGAGGTGCCGGAACCGGAAGAGACGTCATCGGAGGTGCCGGAAACCAGAAGAAACGTCATCGGAGGTGCTGGAACCGTGCAGGATTTCCCAAGAATGGTCTACAAGGGATTGAGAAAGACGGACAGTGCACCTCGCCACCTCCTGCTCTGGCATGGAATTGCTATTACTCAGGCACTTTAGCTGTCTCCTACTCACACGTGTGCGACAGTGTGTATATGTATATGTGAAGTTCACTTAATAAGAATAAACTACACTGAATTCAACTGAACAGTCTGTCAGATAAGAAAGCACAGGAAGGAGATGGTGAATGTTTGTCGTCCACCTAATTCCTGGTTTAATGCGTGCAAGCTGTTTACTTTAAAATAGAGTCCAAATAACAGAAAATAATCAAGGAGGTTGCTCGTCCAATCAGGCCTCTCTTCTTTTGCTTTACCTGTGGATTCCTCTGAGCACTGTGGTCTCAGGTCGGCGATTGAACGTGACTTCTGGTGACTCTGATCTTTAAATAGCCTGTGTGAGTCAGGCCGGGAGTGAAGTTTGTGGGCTTTTTCTTCCGGACTGTGGATGAAAGTAAAGAGGCTGTTAGTGACTGTGCTCCCAGATGCCGGTTTGTGAGTCTTTACCATAGAAATGTCAACTGGGTATTCCACGTGTAACAAGTCCAAAACCATGACGAGTCAGTATTTTGTTTGATTATGAACATTTTTCTAATATGTGTAATGTCAGAGAAGGCAGCTTTATAAGAGTAAAGAATATCAAATTGAATCGAATGGCTCAAAAAAATGTTGCTTTTGAGAGCATTTTATCCATCCAACCATTTTCCAAACTAGCTTAATTTAGACTTAGTTTTATGTTGTCTTAAAGCCAAAATAGGTGGCTAGGCTCTCCCTTAGGGATAAGGTGAGAAGCACAGACATCTGGGAGAGGCTCAGAGTTGGGCCGCTGACCTTCAGCATCAAGAGGAGCCAATTGAGGTGGTTCGGGCATCTGATACAGATGACTACGGGACATCTCCCTGTTGGGGATATTATGGGTATGACCAGCTGTGGAAGACCCAGGGCTTGCTGGGAGGATTACATCTCTCAGTTGACCTGGGAACACCTTAGGATCCCACTGTATGAATTGACAAGTGTGGCTGGGGAACGGGGCATATAGGCCTCACTGCTACACCTGCGACTCGGCTTCATTATAAATGGTGGAAACTGAATGAATGAATGTAAGTCTTCTACCCACAGTAGAGTTTTCAGATAGCTGTCTAAAGGTTTGTCATCTAAATCTGCAGGGTATCCACCAAGCACACTATTTCTTTATGGCACAAACCTGTAATAAATCAAAAATCGAAAGAATGACGAAAAGGCAAAACTGATTTCTTTGTGTGAGTAGATGAGGAAATGCAACTGACTTTAAAGGTTGCAAGTGAGTATAAGATTGGCAAAGCTGTGGAAAATATAGACCTGGAGTCCTGTTCAAATAAATACTGTGAGTGTTTCTTGGCGCAGTACCCATCACCTAATACTGAGAATTTAAGACAAGAATCCAAACAGTGAAGATGACATTACGAAGCGAATTATCTGAACAAACTTCAGGCAATGCCTGATCGTATAATCAACTTTTAGAAAAACTCAATTTTCCCCATCCATACTACTACGGGAAACCAAATGTCAAAAAACACACACGATTTCAGTGTGGACAAGTGGCCAAACTGAATACCAAAAATGTGTTTTATAATGTGTGTTAGTATCGACTAGGACCTAATATCAAGGTCCTGGAGAGAATGAGACTATCCTAGTAGCACTTCATGCAAAATAGAAATATGTCGTGCTTATTAGGGTTTTGATCCATACTAAATTAATTTCTGTGGTTATTTCTTCCTGTCATTTTCATTTTGAGCTTGCTTACCTTTATCATCATTTTCATAATGTTCTGTTGGCATTTTGTATTTCAGTTTATTTTCCCAAGCTCCGCCATTTTACGACATAAAGAATTTGACAATGAAAGTAGACCTTTCTGTCCATCCAGCTCATTTGTTTTGTGTGTATTTCCATGGGCAATGCCCTTTTTGTTGATGGGTGACTTTTGCTGGTCAACTGATATATTTGGTCATTGCCTTTAGCTTTTGTAAAATGAAGGCACACTATCCTCAGTGTCCACATTTGTGGGTATTTCAAACGTATTTCAAATCTTTATTTAGGGAAACAGGAATTTTTTCATGTCTTTTTCTGCTTTTGAGTTGAGTTTTTGTGAAACGGCGTTCTGACGTTCGGGTTTTAACCTTTGTCTGCTCTCGATATTGTAAAGACCAATGGCATGGCATTAACGATACACACACGCTAACTTAAAGAAACCCAAATCAGGAATCTTGCTTCAAAACAACAACTTCAGATACAAGCTAAACCTCCCTGTTGTTTAGGCTGCAAGAAATGACTGCTAAATGTGAGAAACGTCCTGACCTATCAGTCTCGCCTTCCTTCACTCCCCCCGGCCTTCCCAGCACAGGCTCCCACTTCATCTTCCCAAAGAGCATTCCCTTTGCTTGCAGCCTCAGCAGCCAACTGGCAACTACAATATACAAATTATTCTTGTTATCTACTTCTCCTTTTCTTTGCTACTTTTAACCTGTCATTTTCCAACTTATTAGAAGAACAACATTTGAACCAAAATGTGTCTGAACAGCCTGCAGTAGTTGCTAAATATTTGCCATATATTCACTTTACCTATGCCAATCAAGACTGAGAAAGGTACCCTAACTGCCATTTCTGCTCTCTAAATTGCCTTTGATACTTTTCTGCCTATGTCTTGTGTGTCTTTTTACCTTTAAACCCAAGTCATTGTTTCATTTGCGTCATAGTGTAAAAAAAATTGATCACAAAAAATGCTGGGAGAGCTGAAGACTCTTCCAGCAGTATTGACCGCATGGATGTGACAACGCTTTCCGTTACATCAGTTCAACAATCGGAAGTCTTCTACATTCACTTCTAATTTGTTCGTCTTTTACTGATACCTTAGTGTTCTGTTACAATTACTTTGAAACAGAGTCTTCTTTAGTTTTTCTACTAATATTTGGAGTATGAGAATAAAAAAATGAATGAATGTAAAAAAGGAGCTAATGCTTCTTAGATGAAGTGTTCTGCAAAAATTCTCTTATAGTCTACACGTATGTTCATGGGTGTGTATGGGGGGGAAAAAAAAAAATGACACAAGGATTTTAGTGCTCTCCTCCATGAAGCAACGTGGTAGAATTTTGCCTCGGGCTCATGCTTGGCTCATTCACGACTCATCTGCATTTTAAATTTGAACAGATAGTTTAAAGGCTCTGATCGCAAAGCCCAGGGGATGTTATTCTTTCCTGATAGGGTTAGCTATTGTCTCCCGATACAGTAAGACAAATTATAATGCGGGGCTCTTATGAGCCACTTGGCTCATTATACATGTACGATAAGAGCACATGTTGCAACTGCCATTGTGGATAATGGGAAAGGTTTTGAAATCTGAAAGTCACCTAAAGTAAGTCAGCCATCCTTGGATGACATGATATTCATGAGGAAATTATGACAAGGACTCTTAATATCTATATTTATGTATTAAATATAATAAACTTGTAAATGGGCATGTTCTATGTAAAAATACATTTTATGTTTACCTGTGTGTTTGCATTTGTATATAAATATGTGTGTGTGTGTGTATATATATATATATATATATATATATATATATATATATATATAGTGACGGGGCGCTATCGCTCCCTTGAACTCCTGTCCAAGACTCCAGACACCAGATAAAAGTCCAAAAGTTGACCTTATTTATTAATGCTAGTGCACCAAGCACCCTACTCTCCACAATACTCATAAATTAAACCACAAATACAATAAACAATCCTCCACACTCCAAGACACGTTGCCACCCTTCCACCCAGCTCAGCTCAACGCTCTGGTGTCTCTCTCAGTCTTTTATAGTCCTTGTCCTAAGAGGTGTTTTGCCCTCTCTGTCCACATGACTCGGAACACTTCCGGGTCAGATAAAAATCCTTTTTCTTTACCCCGGAAGCACGTCATTCTCCTTGTCCATGTGTACTTCCGGGGCGTAGGGAAAATAGTCACTGCTCCTCCCTGCAGCGCCTTCTAGTGACCCCCAGGGTATCCAGCAGGGCTGTAAAGGAAAACTCCTATGTCCATAACTCCCTGCTGGCATTCGGGGCACCTCCATGCTGCAGGGAGGGCTCCACCTGGCGGCGTGGGGGTATTGGCCAGGATGAACGGCCGGCCATCTATCACAATACATATAATAGAGAGAGAGAGAGTGAAAGAAGCCTGGACTCAGACAGACACTGAGACAGCCAAATGTCGAAAACACACACGTTTTATTATTTTCACCTTCTGCACAGCACACACAGTGCACAAACCCCAATAATGCTCACATTCCTTTAATTTTTCTTCTTCTACTTCTATTGCCGTCTCTACTCCACACCTCGCAAGCTCCGTCCTCTTCCACCCGACTCTGGCTCCCTGAATGGAGTGAGGCGGCTCCTTTTATAATGTACCCGGATGTGCTCCAGCTGATCCCTGATGACCTTCCTGCAGCACTTCCTGGTCTGGTGGAAGTGCTGCATGGACAACTGGAAGTACTCTGGGTGTACCTGCTTCCTGTTTTGGCAGCAATTCCAGCCGTGGTGGAAGTGCTGCAGTACATGGCTCTGGAACCATCCAGGTGCCCCCTGGCGGTGGCCACGGATCCCCACAGGTTGCCATCTTGTGTCCCGGGGTAGGAATTGTTCATCTCCCAGGCCCCTGCTTCTCCAGGTCTCCCAGTGGGGCAAGGTCCCCAGCCATCTATCTATATATATATATATATATATATATATATATATATATATATATATATGTGTATGTGTGTGAACTTGTTAAATTTTGCTGTTAATATTCAACTCAAAAACGTTTTACATTGCACATACCATTTCAAGCCTGTAGTATTGCATACATTTATACATAAAGCCAAAATAAACCATAAAAGAATATATATTGAGAAACAAAGTACATTGTTCACATTCTTTATAAAAAAATATATATACTGTACATAAACCTGTACAATGTTATTCACAAGTATTTATTTACTCAGTTCTTAGAAGCACCTCTACAGCCTCAAATCTGACTAGTTTCCGAGTGCCTGCCACTGTAAAACACCTCCACAGAATGATGTTGCCACCACCACGCTTCACCGCTTGAATCTCATTGCACTGGTGATGAGCATTGCCTTGTTTTCTCTAGACAAGATGCTTACAAATGAGGCCATACAGTTCAGTTTTGGTTTCATCAGACCACATAATCTAGTTTCTTCCAGTTTGAGAGCATTTTAGGTGCCTCTTTACAAACTCCAAGTGGGCTTTCATCTGTTGTCAGGCCAATCTCCCATAACAATCGGATTAGTAAAGTGTTGCAGTGGTGATTGTCCTTCTGGGCATTTCTCCCATCTCCACGTAGGCTCTCCGGAGCTCAGCCAGAGTGACTTTTGGGTTCTTGGACACCTTTTCTACCAGCGCCCTCCTCCCATGATTGATCAGCTTGTTTGTAACAAACTTATTCCATATAAGAATTATGGCGGCCACTATGTTCTTGGGAGCATTCCATACGGCACACATTTTTGTAGCCTTCTTCAGATCTGTGCTCTCAACCCAATCCTGTTTCTACGCTCAGCAGGCAATTTGTTTTCAATCTCATGCCTTGTTTTTTTACTCAACTGTGTAGCCTAAGCTGAAGAGACAACAGGTAAACCTCAAACAAAGTATACAAACACTTCAGTGATGATCAATAGGATGTCATGCACCTAAGCCAGATTTTAAGAGTATGCAATGAATAGTTTCAATACTTTATTTTTAATGAATTTGCAAAAAAAAGGCAGGGAGCCAAGGCTTGGAAAAGAAGTGGACTGGGAAATGAGAGGGAAACTAGCAGGGAACCAAACCAAAAACATCAAAACATGGATAACATTTTCCATACTTTTAAACAAGTTCAAGAAGTATGTCACTTCATCACATTTTCTGGACGCACTCACAGAGGTACTTAAAGAGCAAAATCAGACACAAGGTTTTGCAACACCTCTTCATGAAAAGCAACTACTGTATGAAAACTTAATGTTGAGATCTTCTTCACATTTTGTAACAAAAATAACTAAGTTTGTTTTGCATTTAAAATGATCTAACTTTGTCAAAGATCCTTTAAATTTGTAATCACCGAATGATGACTCTGTATCATATTTTTTCTTTTTTTTTTTTTAAGAAAAAACCAAATATAATAGAATTGGAAGTTACTTACCACATCCCAGTTTCCATCAAACAGTTTATCGTGTGGTGTTGTCGTAATAGCCAGTTATGCTTTTGCTAAGGAGAAAGCTCAAGAAGTGTTTTTGTTGTGTTACTGCACAAGGTAGCATGACAAAATGAATAACAGGACCAGAGGTCAAAAAATATAAAAGGATTCGTATGAAGAGTGTCAAAACCAAATGCATTAACTCTTTCAGGGCTGATGTCGACTTTTGTCAAAATTCAGTTGTAGAGGACAGTAATCAGCTGTAAACTACAACAAAATTTGCCCTTACGGTTCAGTTTGACTCTCTTTGCTAGAAGGAAAGTTACATAGCTTTGTTGATTTAACCTCGATTCCCTACACGTGCTTGAATAGCAAAGAGCAAACAACCTCTAAAATGGCATCGACATCTGGCGAGAGACCAAAGCGAATGTGCAAAGCAAAATACTCCATGGATATTTTACGTAATTTTGTTAAATAGGACTCTGACTTGTCAGACTCCAAGTTTGATGCAAGTGATCTGGAGATGGATATCGAAATGAAAGTGAGGTACCGGCATCAGCTGATCATGGTGCTGAACATGTTCACCTGGGAGGACCACAACTTATGATAACAAAAGGTACAAACTATATTCCGTCAGACTGCGACCGCCACCATCACCCACTTGCTGTGTGAAGACAGCAAAGGCAGCCTACTGGTCATCTACGAGGTGTGGCAGAAAAGTAATGAGACTGGCAACACTGCAAGCGATCTGGCAACGCTGCGCTGTTGTCCTTGATAGAGCACGTGTATCAGTACCCTCCCATAGCTCAGTGCGAGTTTCAACTCCTTCCGTTAACTACGTGATTTTTGTGACTGCTATTAGCGAAGTTGTGTTTTTGGTTGTGCATCACGCAAAATGGAACAGCAGAATTTGGAGCAACGTTGTGCCATTAAATTTTGTGTTACGCTTGGAGAATTGGCAAGTGTGACGTTTGAAAAGTTAACACTTTGGCACAAATCATTTTTGGAAGGCAGATGAACACCGTTCAGGGAGGCCTTCAACTTCGAAAACCAATGAAAACATCGAACGTGTGAACACTCTTGTGAGATCAGACTGTCGTTTAACATTAAGAATGTTGAGTGAACAATGAAAGGCTCAGAAAAAGGGTCATTCGCGTGAGACCAGACATTGCAGACAATTGGATGCTCCATCATGACAACGCTCCATGTCACACTGCCCTCTCCATAACAGAATTTTTGACCTCAAAAGGCATTCCTGTGGTTCCCCAGCCCCCTTATTCACCTGACCTCAGTCCGTGTGACTTTTTCCTTTTTCCTAAGCTGAAAAATGTCCTCAAAGGACGTCATTTCGGGACTTCGGAAAACATCCAAAAGAGTGCAACGGTCATGCTGAAGACCATACCGTATGAAGACTTCCTGCGCTGCTACCAACAGTGGGAACAACGTCTCCATCGGTGTGTAGCTGCCCAAGGGAACTACTTTGAAGGGGATAACATTGATGTTTGAAAAAAATAAAAACTTAAAATAAAAAATAAATAAAAAATCAGCCTCATTACTTTTCTGCCACACCTCGTAGGTGCCTCCACTGCTGCCAGACATGCCGAACATGCACCATCAGCAGCCACAGCACATAGCAACAGACTTTTTATGTTGACTCGTGTGAAACCATCGCTTTGTGTGCTTTTCAGAAAGCAGAGTTTTTTGGAAAAAATATTCAGCCCACAACGAGTTAAGCAAATTCCAAATGCAAAAATAGAAAGCTAGAAATTTATCACCAGAAAGACAAGAACTGAAACACACAACAGTTTTGTTTTATTTATTTTTTTATTCAAATCACTGATAGGGAGTGGAATTTCATACTGATATTTAAACTGTCACACTTATGATATCAGATTTTGAAAACGTGCCCCCCAGTAACCAAACAGTACGTCAAAGTGTTATTGGCTTTCATAATGGGGCAACTGACTTTTAAGTTACAATACCTTTTGGTTTTTGATTACGTCTTTCCTCCTGGTTACTTTTCAAAAAGTTTTATTGGCATAACATTAGCAATCCAGAATGGCTGTTCTACCAACTGCACCAATATACTGAAAACCAGCTGTTAAAAATTGTGTGGTTTTAACATTTTGCTTTTGTTCATACTTTAGATCTGAGCCATGAATTAACCACCTGCACTACTTTGTTCCTCTGTTATGGTGTGGCAGGCACTGTTAGGGTGTGCTGCTCATGTGTGTCACATGTCTGTGTGTACATGCAGTATCACAGAAGACATTTATTTAACACTGAGATGCCGTACTATTTAGTGTCAATGAAAAAAAGCCCATTATCACATAAAGATAAACTTCTTGAGCGATTTCTTTTGTTTCGGGTTTTCTTCTTTTTTTTTTACTTTTTGTGCTTAAAATCTTTACGATTTCTGCTTACCCTATCAGTTTTGATTGCTTTGGTGTGCATTTTAGTGCTATTTAAACTAGCCTGACTCTCCTTTAAATTCTCTCCTGGCTTAAATATACATAAATCTGTGCTCTGTAGGGTGGCACAAGCGTGACAACTGCAAGAAGTTCTCATCATGTCGAAGACTGTAGTTGGTAATATTTTAAAGTGAAATTTGTATTTCTGTATGATGTCACTACTGTCACATGAAAATATGCTCAGTATGTTTCCAATGTAAAATAAAAATTTGAATTTGGAAATGCCTCTGTTACACTGTCAATTTGCTCCTTTTTACAGTACTTGTTAGAATCATAGGCCATTTGCTGTCTGTCTCTAAAGATAAGGGATGTTTAATTTGACATGCTTCCAAATTGGCCTGAAAAATTGAGCTTAGTGGGTAGTAGCCAAAGTAATAAAGTCTGCAGGAAACACTTTTAAAGGGGGGCAATGGAATTCTCTAAGGTGTGGGGAGAATAATAGTTTAGTATCATGAGCCGAGGCGAGAAGATTGCTCTGACCTTCTATGCATGAGCTTAGGTGCAGGCAGTTAATGGCTTTCCAAACAAGTAGCAATTTTTAAAAACAAATTGGGGGCACTTTAAAGAGGAAGGGGACCAATAACTGTCAGAAACAAGATATAATCATTTAACAGAACAGAACACATTCTATTTACTGGCTGTGGCAGACGTGGGTTTCCTTCTCTTGACACAATCCTGACACTACAGTTTTATCAGTACTCAATTTAACTGTTTCTTCAAGTTGTGAAGTAAATTAATTATCCAAAGATTACCCATCTTTTCAAAATAAAATATTTCAAAATGGATCTATCATGAAGACTGGCTACTATGAACAATTTCACCCAGAGAAATAAAACTGTAAGTCAGTTGTGAAATTAAGTGTGAGAATCAATTCCTAAAACAACCAGCTCCCTGTGTTTGTTAAAGCTGTAGACCCATTTCATTGCTAAAGGAGGTGCATAATCTATGTCACAATGTACACATTACTGAAAATGTATAAGGCTTTCTAATAAAAAATAAGCAGGCTGATTTTTTGGGTTAGCTGGCATGAAGTCTACTTGCATGTCATGCTGTTTACTGCTCATGTTATACTCTGACTTTCTGTGCATAATACAACCATGTCTGGTGAGTTTCTGACCTGATATTACTGTTCCTTTTCTAATACATGTTTATTTAGTGCTTTTGGTTTTCTGCTCGGGATGCCCAGCTTTACGGGACTCGGTCTGGACAGCACAGTGTCAGTTGCCCTCACTGGGTGTCTTCTTAGAGTCGTGGAGGAAGGAGAGAATAGTGTTAGCTGCAGTGCCCCATCTTGTCCCAGAGTGGTATTACATACCACTAATGAGCTTGAAAGGTGATCCAACAACATGCAGGTGCATATATATTATGCAACAGATAATTTGAATCCCTGTTTCTTGTTTCACATTTTATCTCCAGGTCCTTCTAAAAAAGTGTAACAACTCAATTCTTCAGGCCTGGCATTACAATCTTCTTCTGAACCCATAGTAATTTAAACAACAAAAAAAAGGGAAACTGTAACAAAAAACACACACTTATGGGTGCTCTTATCTAGGGACAATTCCCTTAAATTAATGCCCTCTCATAGTCTCTCTCTAAAGTGTTTGTTATTATGCTCATGTCTGAAATGTAACACCTCCTTCCGGCACCGCCTCCCTTTCATACTGAGCAGACCAGAGTGGGTGGGACTTCCTTGGCTTCATTGCCCTAATATCTTAGATGAACCTGGAAGGCGACCCACTGGCATGTATGCATGACAATATATACTGTAAATTATTAAAGTGAAAAGAAATGTTTCCAAAGTATAAAAAAGTAAAATGAAAACTAACTGAATGTGAATTATTCTGTTTTGTGACACCACATTAATTTTTCATTCTTATTTCAGATAACCACAATTCTGAACTTGTATCCATTACCCCCAATGTGCACTGTGGACAGGTGCATGAAAGACAGGATAGGCAATAGAAAAAGTTCAGACACCATCCGAGTTATCCCATTTAAGGGAGTCCAAAACAAATAGTGCCTTGAGATCAAACAAAACAAATGGCCAATTGGGCGCAAAACAACAAGATAAGCTCTTATGGCTTGTTCTTAACCAAGGGTTTTTCTTTTGGGAGCTCTGTCCAGCAGTTCACTCTCAGAGAAAAGATGACTCATTCTGGGCAGCTGAGCTTCTTATACCTGCACATCCCAGTAGGAGTGGGACTAAGTCTCTCATTAGGTAGCTTCTCTGAGCTGCGGGAAGAGAATGAGAAAAGAACATTAGCAGCAGTGTCCCCTCTTGCCCTGATGGGTAATCACATACTTCATTCGGGTCTATGAGGCCATCCACTGACGCACATGTGGACAGCACGTATTTAACGCAATAATCCTGAAGGGAGAATTTATAGGTGACATCAATCAGGAGATCACTACTATAATTTAACACTTTTTTTAGATCTCAAAGTGTTAAACTCCCTCAAGAAAGCACCCTTGAGAATGAAAATGTAATGCACTCAGAGACATTTGAATTGTAGATCCTATTATATCAGAGACTTTGTTACCTCCAATCTATGTGAAATTATAAAATCAAAAGTTTTTCTTGTTCATCAGTACAAGGTACATGGGATTAAATACATCTATTCCTTCTCTCTCTCTTTCTGTATATATATATATATATATAATGCTAAGATTGGCTTTCTGCCATATATATATTGTGGAATATGACATGGACACGGACAGGCTGACACGTTGTAATCACGCCACACACGTTTATTGAGGTTCTCCATATTTACAAAATTACTCTCACAGACTCCAATACCCCACAGTCCAGGCTAACACAGCAATGCCTTCTGTCTCTCTCTTCAGAGCTCCTCCTTCTCTCCTCCAGAGACCTCATTTGTCTTCCACCCGACTCAAGTCATCCTCTGAAGGGTGGTGGCCCCTTTAAATAAGCACCCAGATGTGCTCCAGGTGTGTTCCCGGCAATCTCCCACCGCCACGCCCCAGTGTGGCGGAAGTGCCAGCTGTATCCCCGGAAGCACTCCAGGTGTCCCTGCTTCTCTTCCCCCCAGAACTTCTGGGTGTGGCGGAAGTGCTGAGGTCCAGGGTCCCCCAGGTATTGGGGTGCCCTCAGGCGGTAACCACGGGCCCCTACAGGGTCGAGCTTCCCAGGTTTGTACCTGTGGCCCCCAGGGCGGTCACCCCCTCGAGGTCTGGAGGAGGCACAAGCCCTCCTCCGGTCGTCGTGGGCGTCCTGGCTGGGTACCAACCCCATCCAGGTACCACAATATATATAATATATATATATATATATAATGCTAAGATTGACTTTCTGCCATTCAAAGAAACACTGGGTGTTGATCTTGCTTTCATATCAATAGTTTATGACGTAATAAACATAACACAACCTAAGAATTGGGCTTCTCGTCGATTTAACAGGAAAAGAACAGTCGTGACATCTACAGACCATAAAATGTATTTCAGAAGTCAACTTTATTATGTTAATCGCGAATGTAAGTTATATACTCCACACACAAATACAATACAAATCCAATACAACTAAAGAATTGCGGATTCGGGCCAACTCTGCCATGTAATTGGGCTTCAGCTCCTTCTCAGAGCAAGTGGTGGCACAGCCAAGTAACATGGCAGACATGAAAATAACAGAGACAGGGCCATGTGAGAAGGCATATTGCACAGGCAGACTGATTGTTTTCATTGAAAATGCAAGTCATACACTCTGCAAGCAAACAAAAGTCAGTGACAACCAAAGAAATGGAGATGCAGGATACCTCCAACATACAATTGGGACTTCAGCTCATTTTCTTGACAAGTGGTGGTACAGCCACGTGATGTGGCTGATATAAATATATAATAATAACAGTGGTAAGGTGCATTGCTCAGGCTGACTGATTGTTTTCATTGCTAAAGCAAGTCACAATCCCTGAGTAGAAAAGACAGTCATACACACTGTTAGGACACAAAAGATGACCTGCAGTTTTGAGTTTTATAAAAGGAACACGAACCATCTTTCTTTAAGGACCAGAGACCTGAATGTTTCTAGTGACATATAAAAAATTTTCAGGTGGAGTATACCTTTTAAAATTTGTCACTACTGATAAAATGTATACGAGATATGTATTTTGTCAGCTGATTTGAGGAAGATAAATATGAAAGGCAATATAAACGATGACATGGATACATATAAAAGGTATTACATACATACAGTAAGATAGCTAGGGCCGCATTCAGTATTTTGTTGAAATGACACTGGCATGGTATCAAATTCATAATCCCTACCCCATATTCTGTTAGAAATGATTAGGTTATTAATTGAAATGGGACCACAATTTCAAAATCGTGGCAAATGAAAGCCCTAATGGAGGTATAACCAGCATTTTCTAGAGTTTAGTGACTTGCAGAGCATTATACTGACACAGTTTTGTTTAAAATAGGCTAATGGTTTTGCCATGTCCTCCCATTTATACATGCGTTCATCTGTGCAGTATGTTTAGAGCCAAACAAGAGAAGTTTATGATCTTTCCATGTTATCTGTGCAAAAGGACCTATTAATTGGCAGACAAATGTTTTATTTAAAACCGCATAATCGCTACGTTCCTTGGGAAATTCATTGTGTAGTGCTTTATACTATGCTAATACTTTTCCCAAACTGTTATGATCTCTGGTCTAATTTTTGACTAGTGTCAGCAAACTAACAGCAAAGAGCCATTCGCTAAAATGTTTCAAATCAAATGATAATACATTATGGGTTGACACTTATTGAACAAGCCCTAGATAAATAATTTTAAAGTGGACGATATTCATCCCGTTCTAAAGATGGACACGTATCACCAGGATATTAAGAAACAAAAACTGCGTAATATAAACTGAAAAATGACACAGATTTATGATAGGTGGGCTCCTCATCTCTTTGCCTATCCCACCAGTTCCTTTTTTTTTTTTTCCAGGCTCCATATAGATCAGCAACCCGCATAATAGTTTTTTGTTTTTTTTTTGCATTAAATATCTACTATATACAGTCTAAACAATATAATAAAACAGTAAGGTCTCTGTGTCTAGTCCATCAGAGCAGTTTGATTGGTCAATTTGGCTTTGGTGATGCACAGAAAGAGGAAATGTGAGTGTGAGACACACGAGAAAGAGTTAAGGCGCATGCTGAGAGAGAGTCCTTCAAAGACAGCAAGTATAAAGCCGAACAAAAGGTGAGAACGGTGTCTCGAGAATAATTGCAGTCTGACCAACAGGCTTTATGGGCATGTGCTCAAGAAAGGGAGTGCTGGTGAAGAAAGGTTCAGACATACAAGGATACTGAGGAAAAGCGCTGAAGGCACACGATGCACAAGAGACACCAAACACTTTTAAAATATTCTGTTGCCAGTCTTTAAAAGGTTCCATTGGTCGTATGGTAAATAAAGACAAAAGATATTGGGGTAGTAAGTGGGAAAAGCCAAATTTACTGTCAAGGATGAATAGCTTTATAAAGTGTGTTCAAGCACACTGTCAGCAGTGCCCATAGCACTGTGACCACTGGAGAGGAGCGGAGATGCTTCTATCTGATCTTCAGTCAGACATCATTAATGGGAAATGTGGAGTCCATTTAAAGGACGTGCTAGTGGGCGGAGCTAGGCTGGGTTAAAGAATTTCTTTCAGGTCTTTTCTGTAGAAGGAAATAGGCACACATCTCACAGCAGAGAAACCATCTGCAATCTCTTTTTGATGTTCCTTGCCTGAATGGCCACATTTCAGATTAGTACAAGGCTAATAAAAAGTTTTCTGCCCATGGATGTTTTCACATTTTATTTTTATACAACATTGAATCGCAGTGGATTTAACTTGGCTTTTTTAAAATTGATCAACAGAAAGACTCCATGCCAAAGTAAACATGGATCTCTTCAGAGTAATCTAAATTTTAATTACAAATTTAAAATAGCTGATCACATATGCTTTCATCTTTTCAAGTTAGTATTTAGTATTGTACCTTTGGTAGTCATGACAGCCTTGAGTCTGTGCACAGGTCTCTCCATCTCTATTAGCTCTGCACATCTCATCACTTTTATTTTTCTCCATCAAGGTGTCATGGTGATCGTGAATAAACAGCCTCTTTTATTTCCAGCCACAACTTCTCAATTGGGTTGAGATCTGGACTCTGACATGGCCACTTCAGGAAATCAATTTTGTTATTTTGAAGCTGTTGCTATGCAGTTCTGGCTTTCTGCTTGGGATCATTGCTTTTCTGGAAAACAAATCTTCTCCAGTAGTGTTGGTTTCTTGCAGTCTCCATCCGGTTTTCTTTGAGGATTTTTGTGTATTTTGCTGCATTCATTTTATCCTCACAAGATTTTCAGGGCCAGCTATAGAGGCACAATCTCACAGTCCGATGCTACCACCATTATGCTTTAAAGAAGCAATGGTATGTCTTTGATAATGTGCAGTGTCCAAACATGATGTTTAGTCTGTTGGCCAAACAGCTCAATTTTGGTCTTATCTGGCCACAGACCCTTCTTTCAGCTGACTTCACAGTCTGTCTAACAGATGGTGCATCACATGCCTTAGCACTGCTTTTATTAATCCTGTACTAAATGGTATGTAACAGAGACTTAGTAACTGGATGGACACCCTGCACTGCAAACATTAAAGCTGAGGTCTACATTCGTTACAAGTAGATATCAACCCAGGTAGCACAAGTATATATGGACAGAGGACAATAACAAACAACATAAAACATAAATCTATGCTAGATTAGTTTGATCTTTTTCTCTCTCGTAAAAGGCACATAACTTCTCCATCTTGACCACAGTTAATTGAAAGTCCAGAATGTATAAGTTCTTTAACTACTTGCTAAGTTTCTAATGTCCGCATTGGTTTACCCGACACAGAGTTCTTCTGTGCATGTGAGGTGCTGCTCTGAACTTTCCTACTGAAAGTAAGAGTTAAACAGTTAAAAACTAATCCTTCACAAAGGTTATTACTTTTCAGTTTTTTTTAGTGATACCAATAACAATACATTATCTGGCATTAACTACTAAGTTCTAATCACTAGCACAGTGGTTCTCAAACTGTGGGGCGTGCCCCCCTAGGGGGGGCGCAAAGATGTGAAAAAAAAGAAAACAAGAATCAAAAATATGAAAAATACATCTATTGAAACCAAAACAAATTAACTTAAACTACATTCTGATACTAGAAAAATAAATATAGAGTTATATAAATGTCGATAAAAGTTAAGTAGGTATAATAAAATATGCATCTATGATATATCATTAAATAAAAAAGGACAAATTGGTATTAGTGGGCTCCTTTCAAAAAAATGTTAGGGGGGCGAGATTAAAACTGTTATGAAAACTCGGGTCGCAAATACTTAAAGGTTGAGAAACGCTGCACTAGCAGGTGCACTTAAGGTTTGGTTCCTGCTGACTCCAGGTGTAAGCAATACTTTACCCCAATTCTCCTGGGTCAGCTTTCTCTGGCACACATATGGTTTCTTTTGCTTGTGCTCCTTGCTTTACTTTTCCAAAGTCTGGACTAGTGGTACCCTTAATAATAATAATAATACATTTTATTATATGCCCTTCTCCAACTCCATTACTGATGGTCTTCCACTCTTACAGTGCAGCCCTGGCTTGCTCTTTGGAGTAAAAGAGATCACACCAACCTCTGTGGCAGCCACACCCTTGGCAACAGGGGTCCTGCTATGGAGCAGAGTTATGGCCAGGCCAAGATCACTGAGCATAATAGGGTGCACAGATTGAGTGCTTGCAATAGGTTATAAAAGAAATACCGTACATACTCACAGATAAGTTCTCCCACATATAAGTCCGGGCTTGATTTTACCGTATGATTTCTGGTATTTTATAATGTCGGTCGTATAAGTGGAATGTAGAAAACTCACGCTATTGATCCAAGAGATTATGATATGCTAACGTCCACCTGAGAGAGTAACCATGGAGCACACTGACTTTTATTTTCTTTGTGGATGCGGCAATGCCCTGTATCAGTGTGTGCTCCTAACCTCTCTCTCTCTCTCTCTCTATTATGCCTACGTGACCACAAGGTAATTACCGAAATATTCCGAAGCAACGTTTGCACTGTTTTGCGTTTTTTGTATCTCACACCCTCATACACCTTTATCGTAAGAGCATCCCTTATCTACGATGGAGCATTCGATCAGAAGAAAATGTGAAGCTGGGTTTAAATTAAATATCATTGAAGTAGGGAAAGAAATTGGTAACTGCACAGTTGCCACAAAATTCAATGTGTCTGAGAAACTGGTGCAAGATTGGACGAGGCAAGAAGATTAAAAAAAAAAATAATAATTTAAGTGTCGCATTTTTGAACGGGCATATAAGTCGGGGTCTGATTTTATGATTGATTTTTCGGGTTTCAAGATCCGACATATATGCGAGTATATACGTTAATCGTTTTTCCATCGTTTTCTTGGATGGACATTAGCTTTAGCCTTTTAGTTATCAGTCGGTAGAATGTTTTGTCCGTCAAGGTTACCATTGTTACAGTTATGGCTCTTTCTTCAATGATCAAGTGTTTAAATGTTACATCATGGACATATCTTTGGATGTCTTTACTTGTGACTGATTATCAGATAAGATACAAAGAGATGGATTCCAAAGAAAGGGAACTGACACTTGAGCTGAAGTTAAATGTCAGTGAAAGATTTTACGGTAGTTACTTCTTAAGCAATGGACTTGTGTGCCACAACAAGTCAAAATGGTAGTGCCAGTCTGTCCTACAGTGCAAAAGTTCAGACTGAGGTCTTTTCCCTCGTTAACCTCCAAAATTCAGCCTGGTGTATCACATGAGATGAAATCGTGTGTACTGCCAACCCAAATGAGATGAGAAAATTACAGCATTCCCAGATCTGCTTAATCCAATTAAGGGTCGCAGGAAAACTTAGCCTATCCTGGCAACAAGCAATATAAGGTAAGAGTCAACCATACGGCTCACCTACACCCACACAGGGATGGGCATTAACTTAAATTTGGTTAATTAATTTGGTGATCATGTCTGTAAATATTTCATACTTCAGTATAAGGCTTGTGGATCTTTAATTAATCCATATAAATAAAATAGTAATCTGTTTGTTTGGCAATCACACAAAAGTGGCCAAACTGATTTTGACAAAATTTTCTATTTGTGTTGCTATTGGTTGAGCTTAAAATATAAACAATCTGGCCTATCGGGGAGAGGGGTTAGAATAATAACATCGCTTAAGTACCTGCATTGTCAAGGAAAAGAGAACAGAAAATAGAGAATGGCATTTACTTTTCTTGTTCAGCAGACTTGAAGGCAAGACGACGCTTTTGCTAACATTACGGCTCTGCTTCAGCAGTGTCAAGTGGCAGGATGCATGCTGTCTGGCTGTGGGTTGCCATTGGAGGCCCACGTGGTTTCACACACAGTCCAGCTACTCAGTAGCTGCTCATCACCACCTGTCCCTGAAGTAAGAAAAATAGAGATGTAAAGCATTTAGTTTAGTTTACTGTAGAAAGTAAATAGGATCACGGATGTTAACCTAATTGTAGGGTTAGAAGGGGAGGTATTAACTTACCTTCAATAAAGAACTGGAAATGCTCAAGCCTGATTCCTGTGCATGCATGTACACCCGCAAGGCCACTTTTATTTAAATAGAGGCCTTGCAGAAGAAGATGCAAAGTGACATGAGAATATGCCCACCTCACCTGTGACTGGTTAGAAGGTGATGTAGTACTTTAGGATTGGTCAGTAAAACAATGCCGAATATAAAAAGCACTTCCTGCATGCAGGGTCATCTTTCGAACAAGCCATGGCAGTGAGTGTTTGGCGTAGCCGAGCTTTAAAGTACATTACGCATAGCAGCTTGTGTCTTATTTTGATATTTTTTTTTGTTTATATGTAGATAAATATCTCCTAGTAGTAGTATATTTTTGTTGGAGGTATTTATATGAATTTTGTTTGGTGTGCACTTTTTGTCTTTTTGTATATAAACTGTGGTGCAAGAATAACAGGTCATAAAAGCAGAGAATAGTTGGGACATCAACCGGGTTGTCCCATTTAATAAGGCAAGTCTAACAAAACATATACCTTTTCGGCTTCAATAAACTGCCCACTTGGGTAAAATAAGTAACAAAAGTAATTTAGCTCTTTGCCGGGGAATATCAGGGTCATTCACTGAAGCTCAATCTGGTGGTCTGCTCTGCTTGCAAACAATTCCTCCTTCCGGGCAGCTGGGTTTCTTCTATTATGTGGACCGGTAGGGCCGAGGCTAAGTGCCCGCTCTGGGAAGTTTTTTAGTGATGCAGGGAGGGAAGGAGAAGAAAATGTTAGTGATAACACCTCCTCTCACCCTGGCAGGTTGTCATATATATTGATCGAGCCCATTAGGAGATCCTCAGACGTGCATGCATGACAGCACTGATGTTTTCCTCATTGTAAATATTTTTTGTGGATCTTATTATTAAAACCACAATACTATTTTTGTGTAGTATTGTGACAGTGCAGGTCGGCTTCATTATCCTGCTTACACCGTCAGTACCGTAACCAAGATGAGCTTGGCAGATGAGGACAAACACACACATAGCAAAGGAAAAAGTGAATAGTGCTTTTATTAACAAACAAACCAAACAAGTGCTCAAATAAATAGTGCGGGTTAAAATTTTAAATAAATAACTCCATAAAACAGGATTAAATCCCAAGAGGTTAAAACATCCATAAACTGTTCAGCAAAAACAAAGATAAAATCCCAAGGCAGGTAAAACCACAAACCCCTTTAAAAAGGTAAAGGCTGTGTACAGGTGTGTGAGCACTGATGCTTCCTTCTCTACACAGATGTCTCCCAGGCTCACCCTCAACAGATCAGTCAGCCTGAGGAGACATTCTACCAACAGGCACGGCCACCCCTCAATTGAGGCTCTCGACACGACTGCTTCCTTCGGTGCTTCTGCCATGCCGGTACGATCCTTGCCTCACTCCCTTTGTCTCTCGATGCCTCTCCCTGGACTTATGTGGGAGCCCACTATAAGGAAATGGGTTACTCTGGCTACCCGTAGTGCTCATCCGCGTCAACTTTCTTCAGCTTCATAGAGCCTCCAACCTCTGCAATCCTTGGGCTCTTCTTCCCGGCTGCTTGCCTCCAACCTCTCGCATCTGTTCACACTCTTCCCGCTGCGCCCGCCATTACGTTGCATATTTCAACCTCTGTTATTTTCACTGTTGCTCCTTATTTCATTGCTCTTGTTCTTTCACTGGCCCATCTATTTCTTCCTAATCTTTTTATTTTCCTTTTCTCCTTCCCTTTTTCGTGCAGGTGCTTTTTTTTTTTTTTTTTTTTTCTGCTTAATTGGGTGAAGGTGCAAACCGCCTCCCCCCCATGGGGCAATGAACAAGGCACCTGACTGGCACTCTCATTTGCACATATATGCGTGTGCAGCCAGGCACCTCGATCAGCCCTGCAGTGACCCGATCCTGAGTCTCCACATTCTGAGACCCGATTATTTAACCTGCGCCCAAGCCGTGGACCTTGCTTTATCATGCATGCCCCCCCATCCCCCAGCCACTACTTGCACAGGAACCAACCAACCCAGTACAACTAGTGGCACCGGTCTGTGGCACAGACTTGCATTGCATTAAAACAACTGATAGAAAATGAAAACCCCAGACACAAGCAGATTACCACAAGTATCTTCCTGTCTGCATTTTTATTGAGGAAGACAGACAATTTTTGTGTACTGTATATAATTTTATTCATTTGGGGACTTGCCACACTCACTGTAAATATTGTAATTTCACTTTTTTTGGGACATTGCTTCTTTGTGTTTTGTGTGTTCATTGTAGTAACGGTAAAAAGCCCACCTGACACTATTTGATGTGCGCCTGTAAATAAAAACCCACTTTTCCTTTTGAAATTCTGCATTTTGGTATCTGTGCCTCCCTGTCTAACATCTCTCATTTCTGAACCCGCTCAGTCCCAAACTACAAGACACCTGGTGCCCACTTTCCCACTACACTGGGTGACATAGCAACCCAAAAACCAGAATCGATGATGGGACTTCAGTTTCTATCAGGCAGCAAGAGAGAGCTGCGTCTGATAAGTGGACGCCCTTATCAGCACACACATAGCTACTTATAACCATCAATTTTAAATTAAGTTAGTCTTTCATTACACATTGCTCACATTCAAAATAATTCCGATTAAATGTCTTCCGTTTGTTAGGTCATGAAAGTAATGCAAAACGGCAAATGTGTGTTAGTTACACGTACCCCTTGTACTTGATCCCACAGCTATCCATCTTCAGCCTGCCTCAAAGCACTCAGGATGACATTGGAGAAAACAGACCTTCATGCTTTTGCTCACCCCTGCTGTGCTGTTCAGACCTGGCTCCCAAGGACGTTTTTCCTGCTTGATGCCCTTAAGTATCACTACTTGTGATTTGTTTGGCCACCTGGCACTCTGGGATCCTCAGAAGTAAAGTAAAGTGAGTTGAACTTAAAGAGAGTTGTTGAAGAAAAAAAGAAAAGAAGAAAAGGGAGAAAAAGAAACAACATTTTGATGACACAGTTGTCAGCTCTTATTCCGGTTGGTTTCAAAAGAGATTTTAATCAGAGGTTTTTTTATTTTGAAGGTCTTCAGCAATGCAGCTGTGTCTTTTAGAATGTATTATACCCTCTATGATTTTTATTGAGCACTAATGTTTGACAGTTGTCGACAACAGGAAAGTCGGAGCAACCCAATAGTTGTTGGAAAATCGAAAGAATGAGTTCTCAATGGAGTGTGAAGCCAAATGCAAAAAAAAAAATAAAAATAAAAATTAATATGCCAGGAAAAACAAAATTAAAAGTTGACACCATGTCTAAACCAGTACAAAGGGTGCTTCATGGTCAGGTTGCTGAAATCCCATGTTTCTCATCTCGTTTAACATTTTGACATGCTAAAAGGGATTATGGCTGTAAAACAATGTATATGTTTAATTTCTTTTGGAAATTCTTTAATCTCTTATCTTATTAATCTTGAGAAATAAAAATGTTTTTTGCCCTAGGCCTCAGAAACCTGACTTGGTGTTTAGTGGATTTTGGCTCCCTAATGAGAGGAATTAAATTAGTTTGTACGCTGTTATAATACTCCATAATTGTGATGAGGCACCAGCCCTCCTAACAATTAAAGATGCAAGATCCTTGTCTCTTTTGAGATTCAGAGCCAACTTCTAGGAATAATGGGGTTGGGGGGTTAGAGTTAGGGTTGGGGTTAGGTTAATTTAGGTTAATTTAAAGACAATCGTCTCTTTTCCCAATAGGATTTCAGCAGTTGTAGGAAATTAACTAATTTTTAACTTCAGGCCTCTTCTGATTTAATTTTTTTTTCGGTCGCGTAATCAAAACTTCTTTATTACCATTTTGTCTCTTTTTGCTGTAAAGCGTTGTGAGAAGGAGTTACAAACATCTGGAAAAAAACCCATAAAGACAATCCAGTCCAGCTTGCCCTGGACATCTACCTGCCGGCTTTGGCCTGGCTTGGCCCAAAGTGCGGAAAACTGGTTTAACAGTTTAAAATATAAAGAAATGTCCCAGAATATGTCAAAAATGCGGTACAAGACAAGGGATTAACGCATACCCTTGGCTGGTAAACAGAGAGGCAGCAGAGAATCATTATAAAGGAAGAATTCATTTAACAAAATAGGAAAAACAGAGAAAAAATACTCAGAGAACAAAAAAAAGATTTGCTTGAAATGCAATTCAAAGCAACCAAGTCCAAATACACAAATTCCAAGATCAAATAAAAAATATGCATTTGTAACAACTTATACAATAACAGGTTTGAAGAACAACTTAAACTCTAATCAGATTGACCTCCACCACCATCACATGAAGTAAATCAAGAGCACAATCAAGAAAACGAAGAGGAAGTGCTATTCATTTCCTTGATGGGAAGTCCACACAAAACCATCAAAAACCCTCCCAAGCCAAACTACCAACAATATGTAAACTTAAATATATTTATTAACTTAAAGTGAGATAAGCAGCACAGCTTTAATTGAAACAAATAGGAGCTCACTAACTAATGAGAAAAGGAAATTTAACTGAATAAAAAAAAAAAGAACTTATGAATAGAAAAATTACAGACAGGAAAATATTAAATTACAGTTAAGCAGGAGAAGTGAAGCTGACTAAATAAGCAATAAGCAAAATTTAAAGAAAAGGATAGGTTACTTCAAGAACCCTCTACTTAAACAAAATCCAAAAAAGGTAATCAAGAAGCCTGACGTGGAATCAAAATCTTAATACCTGGATGTTTACTTGGGCATGCAAAGAACTCCCTTGAAGAAAAAAAATATGGGAAAACAGTAAATCTTCCAACAAAAACTATCAATAAATACAAAATAGAAAGTTGAAGCCATAATCTGAAACTTGGCTAGAAAAAAATTTATTTCCAGAATTTCACTAACAAGCAGGGGACCAGAGGATCAAAGACTGACTGAGATCCTTTATATTCCTTTCAGGTGACTGCAGCACCGATGGCCTAGCACCTGAGGGCAGTGATTTTACATGAATCTCAGTCCCTCCTGGCTCTGAATAAAATGGAAAATAATTAACAAATAAAAGATAAAGGGAGATGGAGAAGCAGAAAAAGAAACAAAAAAGGTGGCAGCAGGTGCAATGTTCAGAGATGAAGAGAGATATGGGTGAGGATGAGCACAGTCAAAATGGCTAATAGGTTTAAAGTGGTTATGTGTGTTTAAAAATTACTTTGAGAACTGTTGCTTGAGAATTGTAATAATGAAGGGTCTCCAGATACAGAAACAATTCAGAATTACATATATTCTATAAGTAAAGCGCTAGAAATTCTGTCTTTTACCATGTTTATTTTTATTAATATGTGGTATTGGTGACTACTGACACACAAACCCCACTGATTTCACTTCACCTCAAGTTTGGAAAAATTATGGAAACTCTGCAAAATGCATTGAAATAAACCACGAAGAATAAACTGAACTAAATTCAGTTTATTCTTATTATTAGAATTTAATATCTGAACAGTAAATTTTCTTCCAGACAGGCAAGGAACAGGAATTCACTAAGGCTGGTCCCCAACAGATTCCATAGTAGATACTCACCTCTCTTAAACTGAGAAGGCTAGTCTGTCCCTTCACCCCTGGCACTTTCCTCATTCACTGATGCAACTATTAAATAAGCGCAACACTGACGCATGTGGAATTTCCCTCGTTCCTGTTTGCATCAGCTCTCTGGGTAATACTATTAAAAGGGTTGACACACACATTACATACAGGTCAGACATACTTTCATACAAAGTGATATCCCTTTTAAAACATATACATACCAACACATTTTCATTTTCATTCTGCATGCACATTTTGTGTTTAAATGTATTCAGATGTTTTCCATTAATTTCTAGCCCACTAGTAGAATCACCATTAAATATTCAGATGGGGTGGGGTCTGCCACAACACTGTGATTTTACGAAAGCCTCAAAAAAAATCAAAAGGCGCTGAGGAGTTTGTCTAAGCCCACAGCTTGGTAGATTTCCAGCAAAATATTCAGCAATCACCACACATTAATTTGTAAAAAAGCACTATTGTGAAGTTATCACAGCACCATTTTATTTGCCACTCTCTGCAGTCAACACCGTTTTGTGTGTAATGCTTCACGACATTCATTACTAAGTGTGTGGTCTGGATTAGGTACAGATTGTGACCAAAGTGCATCGCCTCTAGTGGCACCATAGTTACAAGTCCAACCATTTTGACCTTTTCCAATTGAGGCATTTTCTTTGATTTTTTAGCATATAAGCAGTAACAGGCCCAAATTAACCTCAATGAATGATGGGATAGTGGAAGAACCAGTCCAGCTCCATATTAGTTGGAGGGTGTGCACTGAAAAATATGACTCTGGTTAAAAGTGACATAGTATTTTTAACACTGCAAGGAATGGAACAGATTTATTATGTTTGTGCGAGTCTTCATAGATTTTGATAATGAGAAGAACAACCATGTCGTGTCATTGGCCTCTAACTGCAAAGAGTTCACAAAAACAATTAGCCTAAAAAATGTATGTAGGAAATGAGTGGCATGAGCATTTTCTCACAACATAACTTAGTAACATAAAAACAAGGGAAGTGGAATAGGAATAACAGGTAGATAGGTCACTGTATGTTGGTAATTTGACTTTTTGACACATTTCACATATGGCACATCACACAATTGTTACACAATTCAGAAAGCATTTGATAAGGTGCCACATGAGAGGCTGAAAATCAAACTAAAAGAGGTGGGAGTTCAGGGTGTTGTGTTTGGATGGATGAGGAATTGGCTAAAGCAAAGGAAGCAGAGGATCTTGGTGTGAGGAACTGGTTGATGTTAAGAGTGGCGTCCATCCGGGGTCAGTGCTAGGGCCATCGCTATTTTTAATATATATGAGGGATGTTCAAAAAGTTTTCGCACTTTTATATTTTCGTGGAAACATTGAAGGTGGGAAGGGTAGTAATTGGGCATTGAAAAGTTGGTATGATGCTGGGAAAATTGTATCATAAACAAAGGTGACTATGTTGAAAAGTGATGTAATTTGTTTTTGAAATTCTTAATAGAGTTAAAAAAAAGTGTGGAAACCTTTTTGAGCGTCCCTCATATAAATAATTTGGATAGGAATACAAATAAGAAGCTTTGCAGATACCAACATAGGTGGATTGGCAGATAATCAAGAATCCATTGAATCATTACAGAGGGACTTTGACAGCACAGAGGGTTGGGCAGATTTATGGCAGATGAAATTTAATGGAAGTAAATGTAAAATATATATGTAGGGTGTAAAAAAATGTGAGGTTTATGTACACAATGGCAGGTCTGAAAATCAAAACTTCACCTTATGAGAAGGATGTAGAAGTCATAGTGGACTTGACACAATCAACTGCCAGACAGTGTTCATAAACCATTGAGAAGGCTAACAGAATGTTAAGATATATAGCACCCTGATGTGTAGAGTACAAGTCCAAGGAGGTTCTGTTAAAGCTTTATAACGCACTGGTGAGGCCTCATCTAGAGTACTGTGTGCAGTTTTGGTATCCTGATGCTGAAAAAAGTTCAGTGAAGAGCAACTAGGCTGGTTCCAGGTCTACAGGGGATGAATTATGTGGACAAATTTGAAGATCTGAGCCTTTTAAGTTTAGGCAAAAGAAGATTAAGAGGAGACATGATTGAGGTGTTTAAAATTATGAAGGGAATTCATCCGGTGGATCGAGACTGTGACTTTAAAATGAGTTCATCAAGAACACATGGACACAGTTGGAAACTTGTTAAGGGTAAATTTCACACAAACATTAGGATGTTTTTCTTTGCTCAGAGAACCACAGACACATGGAATAAGCTACCAAGTAGTGAGGTAGACTGTAGGACTTTAGGGCCTGTCCAAACTCAACTTGATGTTATTTTAGAAGAATTAAGTGGATAGGACTGGTGAGCTTTGTTGGGCTAAATGGGCTGGTCTCATCTAAATTTGGTTTAAAGTTCTAATGTTACTTTGATGAAATCTTTAAAAGAGTTAAGTCTCACAGGTGAAATGGAGGCAAGTGAAGCAACATGACCAGGATAAATATATTGTAGAATATAATGATAATAAGGCCGTAGGAGAGATTGTCGCCATGCCATGTAGGTGCATCAAGTCTTTAGAGCCAACTTCAAGAAATGAAACTTGGTATAAGTATAAAATGAGTAGGTGAGGTGATAAAGCAATGAGAATTGAAGAAACAGCCGCCCACAAACAATAAGGGACAGTTAACCGTCCAACCGTTCAGGCAAATTTGCCAAATTCTGGTATGTAGTAAGATAATGATGAAGACAGGGTAACCAGATTAATCGCATATAAAAGGAGCAAAGTGACATGTGTAAACTGGTCCAGTCTAGTGATCAATTCATTATATATTTTTTTTTAAGAATATTTTTATTTGCGACTTCATCTGTTATATTTTTATTATCCAATTTGAAAGAAAAAAATTAAAATGGCAACACACAGTAAATGGATTCCAGACTGTCAATGGCAGAGTAAACAATAAACATCTTTCTAAATTTCTTTAAGTAATTAATCGTACCCTGCTGTGTATTTTTGCCTCAACATAATGAGGATGATCGTAACGTGTCTGATTAAACATGAACGTCCATTAAGGGTAGGGAACTAGCCTCCAGTAAAAAGCAAATGTTTGAAAGAGGAGCAAGAGGTGATTGAGTACCAGGACCCTGATTTACATCTTTATTTGTGAATATATGCTTGTCAGTGCTTATTGTAAACCCTGTAGTGTGGTGAATGAAGAGGAAGGGCAAAGCCAGTGCTTGGAGTGCCTACCATGTAAAACCAATTTAAATTAAACAAAAAGATCAAGAAAATCAATGAAAAATAAATGCCTTAGTGCGCCGTTTCTGAGGTATAGTTGTTCTCTTTGAATTGCTTGGCAACAAGCTCTGGTCCTGATTTGCACAGTAGCAAGGACAGTACAGAAATGAGACTTCGCCTTCCAGGATCATTGGTCTTTTATATTGGCCGGACCAGAAGAGGTGGGGCTTCCTTTGATTCAGTGCCCTCAAGAGGCGGTTCCGCGTTACTGTGATGGGAATAAGGAGACTAGACTGTTAGCCAGTGTCCCCTACAGGCTCAGAGTGGTACTACTTACTTTATTCAAACCTGGAAGATGACCCTCTGGTGCACATATGTGACAACACACACATAAACATCATCAAAGTGAAAGAAGCAAAGCAATGAGTGCATTTTCATATGCTTTAATAACCCCGTTATTCACAGAAACCTGGTTTTATAAGAATGCCATGTATACCCCTATTCTACTTTGAGAAACAGGGATATTGGTCTCCGAGAAACTGGGCTAACATGTGTGGACTTCTCATTGAGTAACTCGGTTATGTGGCCATTTAAAACTTTAACCGGACTGCAGTTAAGGATTTTGTAGTCTGCGCATGTCCATTGAGCTCTTTTAGCCTACGCATGTCGTTGCTTCACACACTCATCCAGTAGCCACAGCTGGAAAATGCTGGAAGTATCCACAAAGATATA
The DNA here is from genome assembly GCA_026402145.1 of Polypterus bichir lapradei. Classification (NCBI taxonomy): domain Eukaryota; kingdom Metazoa; phylum Chordata; class Cladistia; order Polypteriformes; family Polypteridae; genus Polypterus; species Polypterus bichir. Next base: position 36,059,212 of record JANRMT010062827.1, on the reverse strand, counting down.
TTTTCTGAGGCAAATGCTTAGGTGATCACATTATTCCTTCTCTAGGTTAAAGTAATCTCAGTATTTCAGAAATGGTTAATGTTGATGAGCTGAACATACAGTGCTAATTCCCGAAGCATAACCTCATGAGACACACAGAGTTTTCAGATTCATACCACCATCTTCCAGCAGAATTCCCCAAGTGTCTTAAGAGCAAAGATGTCGTATGTGTCTGTTTTTGTGTGTGTGTGTATAAAACAGTGGTTTTGTCTTTGCCATTCTCCCTTAAGGTTGTGGCTGTTGGAGACCTTGGGCACAGTCACTCCAGTTCCAGACTCCGTAGCTTGTAGCTGCTCCAGAGTTTTCATAGGCCTTTTGCTGGCCTCCCTCACTCGTTGTCGTCTTGCACAATCACTTCATTGAACTAATTCTGTGACTTCTAACACCAATTACCTGCATCAGTGATTTAAGGGTATCATATTAAAAGGGTTGTAATACTAAGGTGAGCAATTTTTTTTGTGTTTTATATTTGTAATTAATTAAGAATTAAGTTCTGTTTTCACTTTGACATTAAAGGTCTTTTTCTATTCATTAAAGTCATATTGTCACATAAATATAAATTCAGTGAAGCTTTAACTTGCATGTCCAACTAACATGCAACTCATCACCATTGTTTGGCACCAAGACAAGTAACAGGATATCTCTCTATTATATAAAAAAAATCTTTTGACGCAACAAGACTTTTTAGGAGAGAGACAAGACTTTATGGAAAAGATTTTTTCCAAGTCTCGCGAGACGAGAATATTGCCAAAAGATTTTTTCAAGTCCCATCCTCCTCTCAACCATTTTCAACCACTCCCACGGTCCTCTCACCTCTCATTTGTTTGAATGCTTTTGTCAGACACACTTCCTTCTCTCTCAGAGAAATTTTAACATTTTCCTCACTTTAAGTTCCCAATTAAAGAAGACGTATTATGTCCAAATCTTATTGAAGAATTTCATCACTAAGAGTTATCAACAGAAAAAATGAGTACACGGGCAATCCTAGCACCGAGAAACGATGAAGTCAAATGAATTAATGCCAAAATGTCGATCAGTTACACGGCAAATTTGTTAAATGCGTATCAATAGACTATGCTGAAAAAGTTGGTGGTGATCGTGTGGAAGATGAATTCATCGACTTACAGTATCATGAAGAATATTGTCTTTGCAAAAGCTAAGACAATTAACAAATCATAGGGACAAATATTTGAAAAAGTCGTTTTATTTAATAGAGAGAAAGAAACGAAATTCAGTCACGGGCAGTTATAAGTTGCGTTGATGCAATTGTAACACTTCACATGAAAATTTCAATCTGTTAAAATTGTACATCCGTATCCCCAGTTGCAGGACCGCAAAGAGGCTAGCATGTTGCAAGAGCCTGGGGTTTGGTGAGCGAAGTGAGCAGGGGCAAGTTAAAATATATAATTTTCTGAGTGTTCATGTGGTTGTGTGCATGAGTGAGGCTTTCAGTAAACTTGCACCTTGTCCAGGGTTGAGTCTAGTTAGACTGGGCAGCTCTGGGGATGTCACATTATATATTCTTAGGTAGACACATGCGTGTGTTTTTATATATGTAATGTAATTAATTTAATGTTTTACTTTCCATTTTTAATACATTTGCAAACCATATTTTCTTTTTGACATTATGAGTTATTCAATCTAGACCGTTGGGCAAAAATGACAGATTGTCTCTTTAAAATTAAATCTACAATACTAAAAAATGGAAGGGGTCTGTATACTTTCTGAATCCACTGTAAATCTGTTAATCACACTGATGTTTCCTCAACTGGTGAGACCCACCTCTATGGCTGGCTAAACAGATAGATAGACAATCTTTTATTACTTCCTGAATTCACTTTAAATGAATTAGTCTTAGCTTGTCAATGCTAAATAGGCCATATAAAAATAGTTTTTTTGGATGTTTTCACTGTGCATTTGAACAAAAGAATTTTTGTGTTCATTAAAGTCATTGAGTATACAAGCAAAGCCACCATTTTTCTGTTTTTTTGATCACACAATATTTGAATTCACTTTTACTCTCTCTATGCCGGATGCAAAACATTTGTGTTTTTTTCTGTGGCTTTAAATGAGAAATTTCTGTACTAGACTGTATTATGTGTATGATGTTTTGAAATCCTGTAAAGTGGTGACATATTTACGACACTGGTATTTATGATTACTGAATTAGCAATAATCATTTAGGTATTTCACATCAGTAAATTTAAGTACGGCTAAACTAGTAGATTCTGATTTATGACAGTGTGCTTGTGAAGTAATCCATTTCGGAAAATAGTTGATTTAGAAGCTGGACTTAACATAGATTTATTATGTTTTTATGCATATGTTTTGTGTATATTGCATGATATCGCTCTGCTTATTTTTCATATACTATTGCTGTTGATTGTGTTGCACATCTTTTAGCTGTAAAGTAATTTTAATTATAAGACAGCACACTGGTTCTTTGGACTTAGCAAAAATTAGCTGTGCTACCCGTTCTTAAATAGGTGTAAATCTAAATAATCAATGTAGACCTACCTGCATATACCTAGTAGACCTAGAGTATTTCATGTTAACATCTGTAGTGCACCATCTGTTGGAATGTATTTGGCAATTCATGTAATATAAGGCATTGCATTTTACATTTCAACAGATGACACTTCACAAACATGTAGTAATAAAATGCAGTATAAATAAAATAAAATGTGACTGTCAAGTCGGAAGTTTTTCTTTCTTTTTAAATTTTCTTCCTTCTTAGTCATTCTGGTGTGTTTTCAGACTATAGTGTGTGTCTATCACTGCCTTTTGATATAGCACCCTTCATATCTGTCTGTCTATCTGCCCTTGAGTTTAATACTTATCTACCTGTCTCTCTATCTATCTATGCATATATCCCTATTATATTCGTATTATATTTGGTATGGGTTTTGTACATGCAGTTTCAATGATGCTCCATCAAGTGGACACACTGACACTTTTTTGAAGTGGCTAAACTGAGTTCAGAGTTGATTACCACCCAATAACTACCTTTAAAACCTACACATATGTATATTTTTCTTATACAATGGATTACATTTTGAAAGAGATTTTTGTTTGGAATTGTTCATCTCTAAAAAGCAGTTTCCTCTGAAAGGACTTGTTGTTTGGAATCCTTGGTAAAATATGAAGTACTGAGGCGAGAGAATGTTCATTTTTTTCGCACCTGCTGAATGAGCGACTTTGGCTATGGTTGTAAACTACAAATATATGCTACAATCCACTGATGGAACTAAATATACTGTATGTACATTTATGTACATTCTTTGTGGATATTTGAAGGTGTAGAATAGAACAGATTAAAAAGGATTATTGAACGGAAGTGCTTTCCACTGCATAGTCTTTATGTGTTTTAAAAGATTTGGTCACTGGTCCTTATTTATTTAGCTGATGTTTCTTTATCCAGAGTAATATACAGTACAACCAGAAGGGTGAAAACAGCCACATACTGTGTTTCTGCACTGACTGCTTAGGGTCACACACCAACTGAGTCAGTCCTGGTGCTTCACAGTCCAACCTGGTAACCACTCAACCACACTTCCCTCACAGAATGTTGGATTTTATCAGTTCATTGTGGTCCCTGCTCTAATTTTTTCCCCATAGTTTTGGTGTCACAGCAGTAGTATAAAGTTCCTTAGAAAAATAAAGATAATTTTTACATCAGGTATTTGCATCTGACAAAACACTGATATATTTGCCGAAACCTAGGGCCTCCTTCAGTAAGGGAGATAAGGTGCCTGAGAAGACGCTTAGATGAGAGAGCCAGTAGCACTACCCTAATGTGCACAGTATCTGAGGTTTTAAAGAGAGATAACAAGGCGCAGATTCTAGGATGTATAGGCGGAGAGACTTAATCTTAATGACCTTTTTTGTAATTTGACTTCTGTAATGGTTCTAAGTTTTACCACCTCAGCATTCATTCCAAGTAATTTTTGGACCATTTACAATTGTTTTTGTTTTTTTTCTCATTGTTCTGGCAACATCATTTTGTTCTCATTTCTTGGCAGTTCACACATTTTTGTATCTTTGCATGGCTGTGGCCTTATTGCTTACTAATGCTATGGCAGTTAGCTGTCACATCATATGAGACTAAGGTGACATATTGATACATTGCCTCCGGTCTGTATAAGATGGCAGCATGCTACTGCAAAACATCCTAACTTTGGATCTTTCCTTTATTTAGACCTAATAAGATTCTCCTGAGAAGGCCTTATTGTTAGGACTGCTTTGGCTTATGTTTTTGAGTTTGTTGCTAGTTTTTCATTTTGGATTTGGTTGTTCATCCTGGTATTCAGACCCCTACCTATTTTTATGTTAGGTAGGATGCCTAGAGGGGGCTGGGTGGTCTTGTGGCCTCGGATCCCCTGCAGATTTTTTTTTTTTTGTTTGTTTTTTCTGTCCTCACTGGCCATCAGACCTTTTATTCTATGTTGCTTAGTATTGCAAAATTTTATTTTCTTATATATTTTGTCTTTGTTCTCTTTCTTCATCCTGTAAAGCACTTTGACCTACATCATTTGTATGAAAATGTGCTCTAGAAATAAATGTTGCTGTTGTTGTTATTCTTTAGACTTTGATTTTATTTTTTTTTCCTGCTTCTTTGTTTTTCTATCTCCTGGTCAATTTCCTTATAACATTTTATTCATCCAAACTCCCAATTCCATTACATATCTTTAAAAACTGCAACAGAATGACCTGGATTACAGAGCTGGAAATGTAATTTGTAATCATGCTTTGTAATATTGGTTGTAAGATAAACAACCTAAAACAGTGATTTATCAGTTACTTAACAGAAATAGGTTGATAGCTTTCACTTATACAGTAGGTTCAAGTTTATTTGTACTCCGTACAATTCTTATTTTAATGTCTTCTCAGAACAGTTGATAATAACGCAATACCAACAAAAACGCATACAAGAAAAAGTAAAATACACATATGAATGTATTTGTGTGTGTATATATATATATATATATATATATGCAGTGTTACTATGTTTCACTCTTTATTGTTACGTCCAGCTGTTCAGTTACCTTACAGCTTTTGGGTAGAGACTGTCACTGAATCTACTGGTGTAAGTGCTAGTGGTCCTATTACCATTTGCCAGAAGGAAAAGTAAGAAAAGCTGTTCTACAGGATATGATGGCTGATGTCTAGATATGTTTGAACAGAAAGCAGCAGTGTGCCAGTGACATTCATTTCCATCTTTACCGTTCTCTTCAGGGCTTTACAGTCTTGAGTGAACCAGGTGAAACCAAGGATATCATGTAAAATAATATATGGCTGTAACATAAAGGGGTCAAACCTGTTTAATCCAATTTATGGTCATAGGGGACTTGAGGAATGTCAAGCACAAAGCATGAAACAACACTGGATAGGGCACCAGTCCATCACAGAGCCAGCTTACACTCAGTGAGCTGGCCAAGCTCGGGTCAAAACAGAACCAGAACAAAGGAAAAATATTTGGGACACCAATCAGGTCGTCCCGTTTAATTTCTTGCTTTTCTTCTTCAAACTTAAACAAGTGCCTTCTGGAAACAACTAACATAAACTCCTTAGGGCAAAACACAAAAGAAAATAAGGGCTTAGGTTTAGCCGTCACAACAAATAAGAGGTCTCCTGTAGAGCTCTGACTTGTCAGGAATCGATCCCAAAAGACAGCTCAGTGAAGGCAACCGGCCTTTTTATAACAGGAGGACCGGAATGGGCGGAGCTAATTTCCCTCACAGGGTGGTTTCTGGGAGCTGTGAGGGGAGAAAAGGAGACAACACCGCGACAGCGCCCCCTCTTGCCCTGACGGGTTACCACCTACTTCAAATGAGCCAGAAAGGAGATTCTCGGACATGCATGCATGACAACACATATGACCAATTTAGAATGACCCGTTAACCTAATACACATATATTTGGAAAATGGAGGTGGGAGAACATAAGGACATAATAAGTTTGACAAATGAGAGGAGACTATTCAGCTCATCAAGCTTGTTTGGAAAACTTGATTACTTTCAGAAAAATCCATGCAGGCCTTTCATATTCCAGATAGAGAATTACAGAATGCAAAATTCAGTCTCAGGGGTGCTGGGCTCATCGAGCAGCAGTGTTAACTACACTATCACTATGTGCTTTGCTATATTTTCCATTATAATTTCCTCTAATAGCTACTCTGAAGAGTTTCAATAAAACATAAACACACTAGAATCATTAGTCTACAGCTTCCTTGAAAAAAATTATACAGTAGTTTGTCAGATGCTGCACATTCTTCATGATTTAGTCATTCCAGTTTAGGATGTGCTTGCAGTTGCTCCATTTTTTCCAAAAACATGAATTTATTAGTTCATTTTGCATTTCACTTCTTGCCGTTTGACCTTTGTTAACACGAGTTACCTTTCTCTTTTGCAAAAGCCTTTTATTTCCTTTCAAGTGACTTTTTCTTATAAAATTTCACATATTCAACTAATCATCTTATATATAAACATCTACGCATGGAAGTGTGTATGTCTGTCTGTCCGGCCCGGAAGTGCAAAGGTACAGCATGATGCTCAAAGAAAGCGACTCTGTCGCCAAAGTGATACCGCCGACAAAAGAGAAACTCACTTAGCCGTTAACACACAAGCGAGGCAAGCACATCGGCCAAACGAAGCCACCAAGGAGAGAAAAACTTTCTTAGCCGTCGATCATGAGGAAGCATGTTGGCAAAACGAAACCTCTGAGGAAAGAGAACCTCACTTAGCCGCTAATGCACAACCGATGTGAATGATTGATTGAAGTCATGGTTCAGAATCCATGGTTTCTAGAAGCCCAGGCTTTTTACCCTACGGGCTTACACAGCTAGTTATATTATATTGTGCCTTTCATGGTGAAAATGCCTCTGAAGTCTGTTTTACAAAGGTAACACTTATATTGGTTTTCAAAGTATTATTAGGGTAATGGCAATGTAAGTAACTTAGGAATTCCTGGTTCACTGGTGGGGAGATGTTTCATCAGTAACAATAATTTAATGCTGGCAGCTGTTCACCTCCTGCGTACACCTACGTACGTACACCTCCTGCTGTCTTTCCACATTTGGCTCCTTTTTTAAGATTTCAGAATTTGAGCATTCTTCAAATTGTTGTAATTTGTAAAGAATAAGTGGACATGTTAAAATCTAAAATAGGCAAAAGGGCCAAAAACTGCAAGAATAGAAGTATTCACACATCCTTTAAGAAACACAAGAAGTGATTGAATCGAGTCACAACTTTTAAAATGCTTGAACAACTCTTCCATTAGAGTTCTGCTGAAAACTCCATTTTTGTTCTGTTTAGGTGGGTGTTTTACGTTGGTGTATCCCATCATGTGCTGGCAGTCATCCTGTATTGTTTTTTTGGCTTGGACTCAATGATGCCAACATAGACTCTGATCCTGTGGAATAAGTTGGTTTATAACATGGATGTTTCACCCAGCTGGCACTATTCATTATTCTTATAGCTATACTGCATAGTCTATGAGCTGCAGAGTTCATTTTTCTGCGCAAAGTAGTTTATCCTTATTTAAGGTATACAGCATAATGCAATTTGATACTTTAGTCTTTATTCAAGAAAAAATAAATATTTAGGAACAAATAATTACGTATTTACAAAATAAAGAAAATATGTATGACTATTAAAAACTCATTTGCATAAATCTGATTTGTTTAGTGATAACAGGGTTGGTAGCTCTGCTGCCTCATGGATCCAGAGTCCTGGATTTGAATCCCTTACCTGGTTGTTGTCTTGTGTAGATTTTCCTCCAGATACTCCAGATTTTCACCCACACACCAATGTTAATATAAGTATGGCTTGGAGTGTGAGCAGACCCTGCAGTGAACTGGCATCTGGGTGAAAGCTGGTGAATGTGGTAGGGATAGACTATGACTCTCTTACAACCCTGACTTGGATTAAACAGGTATTCAAATGTTATATTTTGTTATGTGTTTGCATCCTGGGTGCTCCCTTGCATGGAGTTTGCACGTTCTCCTTATGTCCATGTAGGTTTCATTCGGGTGCTCCGCTTTTCTCCAATAGTCCAAAGGCATACAAGTTAGGTGAAATGCCAATGCTAAATTAGCTCTAGTCTGTGTGTGTATTTTCTTACTACTCAAAGTGTTTTACATAGTGATTGGGCAGCCACTTCAGCCACCACTAATGTGTAGCATCCACCTGGATGATGTGACGGTAGCCATTTTGCCCCAGTACACTCACCACATATTAGCTATTAGATGGTAAAGTGGTGAGAGAGACAGCCAATTAGAGACAGGGGATGATTAGGGGGCCAGAATGGCCAGGTCATGTTGGGCAATTTAGCCTGGACATCAGGATACACCCTACACTTTTTCAAGGATGCCCAGGGAGCTTTATGACCACAAAGTGTCAAGACCTCAGTTTTAAGTCTGATCCAAAGGACGGCACCATTTTTACAGCACAGTATCCGTGTCAATGTTCTTGGGCATTGGGCTCTACATTCAGACAACAGGGTAAGCGCCCCCTGCTGGCCTCACCAACACCTCTTCCAGCAGTAACCCAAGCTTTTCCTAGATGGTCTTCATCCAAGTACTGGCCGGGTCCAAACATACTTAGCTTTGGAAGAACGACCTGTTCTGAAATGTATGCAGGTTATACCTTACGCCCGATGCTTGGTGTTCTAGGCTCCAGCTGCCCCACGACCCAGTTCTAGAAACTAAGATTTGCAAGATGGATGGAAGGATAGATGAACATTGTGCTAAGTTACTTTGGCTGTTCATAGACATCAGATTCTACTTCTGCAGGTTTGCCTGTTTATGTGCATTTAATAACAAATCAGAATTACGATACTCTCATGCTAAAAATATGCTATTGCACAAAGAATTAAATTATTAATAATAGTATTTCCCTAGGTATTCGGTTTTCACATTTTCTTAACAAGTGATATATTCTTTGATTTTCATTGCATTTGAGTAGGCAGTATGTGCCACAGTTGAGATTTTATTCTAATGGGAATTTATTGGCTTATTTAAATATTATTCCAATTCATGCTAATGATCTGTTCAGTAACATTAAATAAGTGAAGGCTTCTATTGATTTATTTCAGATTTGGGCAGAACATTTTTTTGATTAGCATGGTACCTTAGGGGTCGTCTTATTATTTGTATACGTTTTTTACATTAGTTATACAATCAAAGTTTTGTCACATAACAAATGACAATGCAGATATGTCTTTCTGAACACTTTTAGGTTTATCTTGTGAATTTTGGCCTGCCAATCACAAAATCAGTGTAACACTTTACATTAAGTGTCCATAATTAATGCTGTTCTTACCATGTAAATTGCTCACATGGTGTTATTACCTTGTATTTACCATGTAACATACTGTAACGCAATATTTACCTACTCAATTGTAATTGTTATTCCACAATTTATATGCAATTGTATTTATAAAAATTGATTAACAATTACAAATTGAGTACTTAAAGTGTTACACACTAAGGACAAGGTAATAACACCTACTGTACTAACTCTGTCATTACACAGGTAATGTACATAGAGACATAGGTACATAGTAAGTACAGTGTAGTTAGGGACACTTAATTACCTAAATCACCTTTATGTTTTCTTTTCACATGCTATTTTAATGAAATCACCTATTTTTATGATTTTTCTCTCCTATTAAAAGCATACACATACAGAAACACAACTACAGTACAGTACAACTGGAACGTCTGTGATGATCTAGACATAGTGGCACTGAGGTTATGACTGCAGATCGTGTACTGCAAACAAGACAGCCATGCTAGAGTCTTACTACACTGAAAAGAATTCTGGCCAGACATTACAACTAGAAATTAAAATTACTTGAGTCATAAAGTATCATAGCTTTTGACTTGTTTAGTGTTATTTTGGGCACCTGAACCACTCGTTGACCCAGCAAAAATATTTTTTGCCTCTACTTCATGTAACACTTAGACTGATGAACAAATTTTATAAAAAGCAACAAACAGAGAAGATGTGGGATTTTGACATTTGAGACAGATGAGTCCATGAAATATTAATAAAAAGATTAAGGAAGACTTTTTTTGTCGGTCTCGTATCATCAATAAGAAAAGGTTCAAGGATCTGCTAGTTGGGCACCCAAGACATTCACAATTGTTGTTAAGTCTCTTGTCAACTGCAGAGCACCAATTTACAATCCAGCTGGTTGACAACATGCTTCAAGCATACAAAGCCATGAAGTGCAACATGTCGCTAAAGATTCTTTTTCTTCATTCACATCTTCCCAGCTAATCCTGGTCCAGTCAGAGACAAACATGGTGAAAGGTTTCACCAGGACATTTCAATGATGAAAAAGCAGAATTGGGCCAAGTGGAATCCATCAGAGTTGGCTGCCTGAAATGAGAAGCATCAGATGCTGAGCACAAATGAAAATCAGAATGAAACAGCTTTAGGTCAATTGAACTAATGCAATGTGTTCACATCATTAAGTGATTAAACACACTACATTCCATAAATAATAATTTCAAGTTCCTCCAATTTTTAATGTGATACATTCAGCCTGAAATTCTATTTTTGTTCAACTTGAAACTTTCTGTCATAATTACCAAATATGTTTTAGGGATCAAAAAGTTTGGGCACTGAGCACAAGGCAGGAACCAATAATGAATGCAGTGCCAATCCACAAGTGACAACAATAGGTACTTGTTCAAGTCACTAATCAAGCCATATACATCACTTATTGAGTAAACAACTCCAAAATAGTCAAACGCTATCATAATTTTTGTGACAAAAGTGAATTTAATTATTTAATCTCTCAATATAATGTTTGGCTGGGCTTCGGTTCATGTCCCTGGTCCTCGCTGAGTGGAGTTTACATGTGATGGAGTGGTACCCCATCCAAGTGGCATTGCTGGCTAGGATAGGCCCCAGCTGTCTCGAGGCACTGTAATGGATAATCAGGTTTTGGAAGTTTGATAGGTGGATGGAAGGAAGAATATTGTTTTACATTAATTTGGTTGTTCATGAACATCAGATCCTATCACAGCAGTCGCCACATGGGTTTCCTTTGGATGTTCTGGTTTCCTCACACTGTCCAAAGACATGCAGGTTAGGTAGACTGACCATGCGGATATTGGCCTGTCTGTGTGTCTGCTCTGTGATAGACTGGGGATTTCTTTTGCTTTGTTCCCTATGCTTGCTGGTATAGGCTTCATCTTCCCCATGGCCCTCCTCTGGATAATCATGTTTGGAAAATGGATGGATAATGTGTTATGTTAATTTGGTTGTTCCTAGGCATTAGATTCTACTAAAGCAGTGCCCACATGGGTTTGCTCTGGGTGTTCCTGCTTCCTCACACAGTCTAAAGACATACTAGGTTAGATGAATTGACAATGCTAAACTGGCTCTAGTGTGTATGGGGAGGGTATTCACCTTGCAATGGACTGGACCACATCTAGGTATTGTTTCTGCCTTATACTTAATGCTTGCTGGGATAGGCTCTAACTGTCTTGCGGCCCTGCTCTGGATAATCAGGTCTGGAAGATGGATAGATGGATGGCTTGATATTGTGTTATATTAATTTGGTTGTTCATAGACATGAAATTCTACTACAGCAGTGCCCACATGGGTCTCCTTTGGGTCTTCTGGTTTCCTCAAACAGTCCAAAGACATACAGGTTGAATGGATTGGCCATGCTAAACTGGCCCGTGTATGTCTGCCCAGCATTGCAAAGGTACCCCTTTTGGGGATTTCTTTTGCTTTGTGTCATGTGCTTGCTGAGATAGGCTTCATCTTCTCTGTGACCCTGCTCAAGATAGAGTGGGTTTGGAAAATGGATGGATTGTAATATTTGACATTTGTATTGCTTTGAAATCATTAGGTATACAAGGTGGCACAGTATACCACAGTGATTCACTGCCTCTCAGCTTCATTAGACCATGTTGAATTCTGGTGCCATGGACTACATAGTCTAATTCAGGGTCAAGGAGCTCCAGAGCTGATCTTGACGGTATCGGGCAAAACCTTGGATGGCATGCCATGCATTCACTCTCTTAATTGTTTGAGCCAGTTCAGCGCCCAGCTTCTCCCTGGCCTTTCAACAATACTTTTCTGCACAGTATTATTAAAAATGGTGGTAACGTGGTTAGCGCTTTGTTCATGGGTTTCAAAACCAGTATTTGGGTTTTGGGTGGCATTTGCTTATTTTCTTTGTGTTTTTGTGAGTTATTCCCAGTATTATGGTTTTCTTTCTAAAGAAGCACAGGTTAGATTAGTTAGTGTTTGTAAACTGGCCCACTATGAGTGAGAATGGACATGTGTGAGTGTCCCAACTTTCCCAGTACTGCTGGGACAGTCATCGGCTCCCTGGTACCCAGTCCTGACAAAAGTGTTTTAAACAAATAATGAGTGAATCGTCGGTGTTGTATAAAATGAAGTTAGGGCCTATTTGTAGTACTGGCCCCATGCTAAACACACATATTAATTTTGCCCATCATGCAGTCAAATTTATAGGACACAGCCAAAAAAGACTAATTTTATTTTTCAGCATGACAACAACATATTTGAAAATACCACATTTATTCCCAATAATTGCCCACTTTTCAAATAATCGCCCATCTGCAGCTTCTTTCCCAAAAGCCTTCAATTTTGGCCCACAAACACATTTTTTATTTACTGTAATAATCACCCCTGGTGTCTTACTGCTGCATAGCATTCACATTCACAGCTCCATGTCTGAAGGGCCGAGTGGGATACTTCCAGATGCTGACTCGTTCTGTTTTTTTTTTTTTTAACACTAAAATGCAGCTTAAGCTCATATTGTAAAAAATGCCGAGAAACTGAAAATGATTATTTCAGTGCAAGACTGAAATGCTTACGTAACCAGCAGACACTGTGCAGCTTATTTTCCATAACTCAATATTCCCATCTACATTGGAGGCAATGTTTTAGAGAGGGTCAGCAGCTTTAAGTATCTTGGAGTCATCGTCATCACTAATGCAACACATCTCTTCTGTTATTAAGATGGCTCACTGCTGCCTTTATTTCTATTAAAAGTCCATCTCAGTCACTTCTCCCAGTGTGTTGTCCTCACTGGCTGCCTTGCATGCTAGTACAGGACGTGATAAGTCCAGGGCAGCAGACAGTGGTTCAGTCGGCTCAGAATATTTTTGATAAGGACCTCCCTTCTGTTCAGGACCCACTGTGTCTATAAAGCTATTCATCCCATTTGAAGATTTTGCATGTTATTCTTATACAACACTCAATCACAGAGGATTTAATCTGCTTTTTTTGATAATGATCACCCAAAAAAGACTCTAATTTCAAATTGAAAACAAATCGCTGCAAAGTGGTCTAAATGAAATAAAATATGAAACACAAAATAATTGATCTCTTAAGTATTCAGGCCTTTAATATGACACACCTGAATCATCACTGGTGCCCTCACCCTCCATTGGTTTTAGAAGTCACATGATTAGTTCAGTGGAAGTCACATGTCTAGGGATTCAGATTGACTATTGTGTAAATGCACCCGATCTGGAAGATCCAACTTGTGGTGAGTTTGTATGGCGGGCTGACCTACACAATGAAGACAAAAAGAACACTCTGTGAAAAGGTCATTGAAAAGAAGAAATCAAAGAATGGAGACAAGAAAGTTCAGTTAAATTATTCATTCAAAAAATAGAAAGGGTATGGCACGCCTGTTCAGATTCTGGAGAAGCCCATTCACAAGAACTTGATGATATGTGGAAGAAGACAAATGAGAGGGTCCACCAAGATATCTCACAACTCGGAAGGAGTTACAAGTTACAGTGGATTAAACTGGAGAGACTGTGCAGACGACAACTGTTGCGCAGGTATTTCACCAATTGCAGCTTTACAGGAGAGTGGCAAAGAGAAAGCCACTATTAAAATGCATCTACTGTCCAATAAAACACTGAGGTCTGTGTGTCCAGCTCTACTGAGCAATGTGACTGGTCAGCTTTGCTTTGGTGCGATTGGGTCAGACTGGCTTTGGTGACGCGAAAAAGAGGAGAGGTACAGGCACACGCTGAGAAAGTAACCCGCAAACACGGCAAGAATAAAACCGGACAGGAGGTGAGACAGTCCCCTCAAAAATAATGATACATTTACGGGAACACGCTCGAGAAAGGGAGCGCCAGTCAAGAAACGTCACACATGCAAATACACAGAAAGGGTGCTGAAGGAACGTGTAGGACAAAACATAGCTATTTTTTATTTATTTTATTTTTTGTCTTTGACAAGTACTGTGGCTAGTAAATAATAAGTTGGCTAGAGTTTTCCAGAAGGCCTATAGGAGATGTTGACATATGACTGTAAGAAGGTTCTACGGTCTGTGGAGACAATTGAGCTTTTTGGCTCAATGTTTGGTTTAAGACAAATGCTGCACATTATTTAAAACACCCCATCTCTCCTGTAAAGTACAGTATGGTGGTGGAAGCATAAAGCTGTGGGGATGGCCATGGCAGAGCTTGTGAGTGTAAAATGAAAGCAGCAAAATAACAAGGAAATCTTGAGGAAAGCCTGATGCAGTCCGCTAAAAACCTGTACCTTGGCAGAAGAGTTTTTTTTCTTTTCAGCAGCACAACGGCCTCATGTATGAACCCAAAGCTACCAGGGAAGGGCTACAAACCAACAATGTTAATGTCCTGGAGTGGCTGAGTCTGAGTCCAGATCTTAATTCTGATATGAATGGGAGATTTCAATTTTTGATTTGAAAAAACATGTTTTCACTTTGTCATTATGGGTAATTGAGTGTTGATTGAAGGGCAAAAATTGAAATGTATTGTGGCGGATGACAGCTCATGTCCCTGTCCTGGTCCTTCCATCCTCCAGGCACCCACCACACTATCCATTTACAATTATACCTTCAATACAATAAATTGAGCAGAAAGTGAAGGGATGCTTTTTGAATCCACTATAGATAGAAACAAAAGGAGAGGGAGTCGGAAAGAGAGCTGGGGTCCAGTTTTGAAAAATCCCTTTTATCAGAAGGCAGTACACTGCAATTTAAATAATACAGATGCAAGTTGACTTTCAGGACATCCAGCTGAAGTGGTGTGGTTGTTGGCTTCAAGATTTTTCTTTTGTAGGAGAGATTCGTTTTTGTTCAAAGCTGGCTCCGAATGTGAATGCCAACTTCTGGAATCTGTTTTTATTAAATTAGTGTATGGACCAGAAGAGATGGGACTTCAAGGAGTGAGGTCGAAAACAGTGTCTGTGGACCTTCCAGGGCATCCTCCTCCATTCTAGAGACAAAGAGGGATTATGTTGCACCCTCACCCTACCTCTTGGTTCCTACCTGAAGTGTTCCCTTGGCTTTCACGTCTGACACAATAGACTTGAATGTCACAGTTGCATTTTAAGAGATGCAATTTAGCTCAGAGGTGTTGAGCCAAAAATTCTGGAGGGCTGCAGTGGCTACAGATTTTTGTTCCTGACATGTTTTTTGTTTTATTTCTAAATTAAGAAGCAATGTCTGTGCCTAATGGAACAGATTTTTTTTTGCTTTAACTAAGTTTTTTTTTTTTTCTTAACCAGCATCCAAAAATTAATGAGATACAAAGCTGGCTGACAATGCCTCATGTGTCTATCATATAATACCAATTTCAGTAAAATATTTGAAAAGAAAAAGATGTAAAAGCAGCTACAAGACAAGGTTAGACATTCAGGGCACTTAGTAGCCAACCCTATATAATTCTCAATCTCTAGGGTGAGTCAAAATTATGTTAACACTAATGGTACTGCTATGTATATACTTATTGTCACAAAGAGCACACAAAAGGCATCAAGAAGGTTTGGGGCACCCACCCGTATATTATGTCCTGACTACAGAAGGTTAAGGTTTTAAGCAGATCTTTACACATCAGAGTCCACAACTGAACTGATTCTTTGATAGTAAAGATGGCCACTTTATTTGCCAGCACCGAAAGTAACATCATCGGAGGTGCCGGAACTGGAAGTGACATCATCTGTGCCCGCCGGAGCCCTGCGGGATTTCCCAAGAATGGTCTGCAAGGGATCAAGAAAGATAGTTATTACACATTGCCACCCCCTGGTCAGATGTAGAATTACAATTATTCAGGCCCTTTCATTGTCTCCTACTTGTACGTTGTTGCAGGAGGTGGGGGGGGGGTTGGGCCAGGACGCCCTGGAGGACCGGAGGAGGGCTTACGCCTCCCCCAGACCACGTGGGGGCAACCGCCCTACCGCCCTGGTGGCTTTGGGGACCACAGGTACAGAGCTTTGAAGCTCAACCCTATAGGGACCCATGGTCACCGCCAGGGGGTGCCCCAGTGCTTATGAAGCCCTGGACCTCAGCATTAACACCACACCCAGAAGTACTGGGGGGTAGAGGATCGGTGATACCTGGAGTGCTTCTGGGTACGCGTCCAGCACTTCTGCCACACTGGGGACTGCCAGTGGAAGATTGTCGGGAGGCACCTGGAGCACATCCGGGTGATTGTAAAAGGGGCCGCCTCCCTCCATTCGGGGGCTGGAGTCGGGAGTGCAGAGGACAAGGTCCTGGAGAGGCAAGGAGGTGGCCTGAAGAGAAAGTGAGGCATTGGACTGTTGGCCTGGACTTTTGGGGACTTTGGGGTTTGTGCACTTGTTGTAAATATGTATAATAAACGTGTTGTGGGTGACTTAAACATGTCCGTCTGTCTGTGTCCGGGTCAAGCTCCACAACATGTATGACATTATATACAATTTTTGTGGAGAATTTATGCGGCACATATGGTAGACGTGTTAGATAGATAGATAGATAGATAGATACTTTATTAATCCCAAGGGGAAATTAACATTGTGTGCTGAACATGTTGAACAGGTTGAGACATTCCTGTAAATCATCTTACACATATGAAGTATGTATTGTGAATAAATTGTTTCCGCCATTCAAATGTTAACATAGTTTTGGCTCAACCTGTATATAAAATCCAATGCCTGTCTGTATGTCTGTCTGCTTTTCACGATAGAGCTACTTAATGGATTTAGATTGGATTTCTTCAATAATTTGCTTGAACATTCCAGTTTATTTTGCGACTTCTCTCATCACGTTATGAATCATACTTCACTTGCAGGAGTAATATATTCGCACTAATCTGAGACAGAGGCTGTGGGCCGAGGGCAGGGGGAAGCGTGATGTCAGGAGCGGGGAGCCAGGCAGGGCCCTCCACACTGTCCTGTTTCACTACTACGCGGGCGGTGCCACGGGAGATGGCTACTAGTAAATATAAAGAAAACGCATATTATTACTCTAAATCAAGTCGTCCTGACTTCTGTTTAAGGTTGACTAGTTAGACTAGCGGCTCTTCCGTATTTAAGGTGCTCTGGGAGGAAAAGGGGGGTCCAGGTGGCCGAACTCCAAAGGTGACATCAGATGGGATGGTGTCATTCATCCTTTCTGCAGAAGGGGAAGAAGAGAGGTCATTAGTATACAGAGCGACCTCCTGTCTCGAAGGAGAATTTACCGTCATCCAAGTCTTTATGCCGTTTCCCATGCATACGTGCATGACAAAGTGAAGGTCTGCTCTGGTCTACAATTTATCTAATGGTACTCTTAGAAAAAGGAAAATCAGCAGTTTTGCAAATGTCATGTGTGGCAGAATGGGAGCATCAACATGGTATAAACTTGCATAATGTGTTTCAATTGGCTTCTGATTAAGAAATTATTTGGAGTGAAAATGATGGCCTTCCAGGAAACAGAGTGTGAGACCCCTAAGTGAAATGATCATCATTTGCTTCGCTTTGCATCTAATTATAGTTTGGCTGCTGTGTAAGGAAAATAAAACAAAAATAAATTATTCAGAATCTAAAAAGCAATTTAATTACAATCAAAGAGGAATAAAGCATTTACAACAGAACAGCCACTGCAGTCCACCGGGGTCCGAGTTTGACACCTGTGCTCCAGCTGACAATAAAGAAGTCGCGGCTCCATTTCTCGCATCTGTCTTCCTATCTCTGATATTCTCAAGACTTTTGCTTTAATTATAATACATTGGAGCCATAAGCTATGCAGAGTCTATTTTAAAGTTTATCTAAAACATTTTTTGTTAAGTGTCAAAACAGTGTGATGGCGGTCACTGAATAGCGCACTTTTTGAAATGATGATTAATTAAGGAGAATTTCCCAAAGTCATTAGCAAGTGTAACTTCCCTGAAGACTACAGTGTTAGCGGCAACGAGACGACAAAAAAAAAAAAGAGCTCCTTAATAGAATAAGTACAGAATACCATATCTCATGTGGCTTGTCTTGTCTCAGAAATAACTCCAACATGCAGGACAAAATTATTTTCGCTTTGAAACATTATTCCTGAGATGGTAGAGTGGAGCAGCATGTAGTGCTGCTACCTGGGGTCCTGGTTCAGTTCCTGGGTTGTCTGCATTCTTTGTGCAGCTTTTCATGTTCTCCTCATATCTTTGTGGGTTTTATTATGAGAACTGTGTTTATTTCTTTATTTAGTCCAAAGTCGCACCTTTAGGTCACTTGGCAGCGTATGAGCTGATAACATGGCAGTCCAGGTCCATATGCATTGCAATTAAGAAAGTATTAAGACACACTTTGTTGATTTAATTTTAAATGGATAAATTAGCCACAGTCTAAGAACATGCAGGTTAGGTGCATTGGCGATCCTAAATTGTCCCTAGTGTGTGCTTGGTGTGTGTGTGTCCTGTGGTGGGCTGGCGCCCTCCCAGGATTTGTTCCTGCCTTGTGCCCTGTGCTGGCTGGGATTGGCTCTAGCAGACCCCCGTGACCCTGTGTTAGGATATAGCGGGTTGGAAAATAACTGACTGACTAAATTAGCCATGTTTGGCCATAAATCAATAACACTAAATAACCCATAATGACAAAGTAAAAACATGTTTTCTGAAAGGTTTACAAATTGATTAAAAATCAAAAACGGAAATCTCTCTTCATGTAAGTATTAAGATCCTTTAATTCAATATGTTGCAGAAGTCCCTTTGGAAAAAAAATTACAGCTTCAGATCTTTTTGGGTAAGTTTCTACAAGCTTTACAGGTCTGGATTTTGCAGTTTATTCCATTACTAGCAGAATACCCGCGCTTCGCAGCGGAGAAGTAGTGTGTTAAAGAAGTTATGAAAAAGAAAAGGAAAAATTTAAAAAATAACGTAACATGATTGTTAATGTAATTGTTTTGTCATTTATATGAGTGTTGTTGTTATATCTATATATATATATATATATATATATATATATATCTATCAAAATACCCACGCTTCGCAGCAGAGAAGTAAAAAGAAAAGGAAATAATAATTTTAATAATAACATAACATGATTGACAATGTAATTGTTTTGTCATTGTCATGAGTGTTGCTGATATATATGTGTGTGTGTACATATATATACACACACACATATACTATGGGGTGCCAAACAGGCAAATACATTGATTTTCTGAATATATAAAGTCGGCGTCAGAATATATAAAGTCAAAACTTGAATATATAAAGTCACTGTCGGAATATATACAGTCAAAAGTTGAATATATAAAGTCATCTCTGGAATATATAAAGTCAAAACCTGAATATATAAAGTCAGCGTCGGAATTTATAAACTCATTCCTGATTATATAAAGTCAACATCGGAGTATATAAACTCATTCCTGAATATATAAACTCAAAGTCAAAATATATTGATTGAAACGACTCTGAACTGAACTAAGTTAACAAAAACGTATTCAGAAAAATAAATTAAAAAACACTGTTCGGTTAATGTTTTGAAAATGATGCATGTGCCCTGCCCAGGATTGGTTCCTGCCTTGCGCCCAGTGTTGGCTGTGATTGGCTCCAGCAGACCCTCGTGACCCTGTGGTCGGATTCAACGGGTTGGGAAATGGATGGATATTCCAGCGCTGACTTTGTATATTCCGACACTGACTTTATATATTCAAGATTTGACTTTATATATTCCGACGCTGACTTTATATATTCAAGTTTTAACTTTAACTGTTCAAACGCCGTCTTTATATACTCAGGTTTTGACTTTATATATTTGGGAATGACTTTATATATTTAAGTTTTGACTTTATATATTCCAGCGCTGACTTTATATATTCAAGTTTTGACTTTATATATTCAGAAACAAGTTTTGACTTTATATATACCGACGCTGACTTTATATATTCAAGTTTTGACTTTATTTATTCCAACAGTGACTTTATATAATCAAGTTTTGACTTTATATATTCGGGAATGACTTTATATATACAAGTTTTGACTTTATATAGTTAAATTTAGTCATCATTGCATAAATTTTTCTACACCATACAAATGTAAAGAGTAAATTCGCCTTACATTCCAACCAAAGATATTTGTGTCGACTAAATAGAACTTGAAAAGATATATTTTTTCGAATGTGATCGTGCAATTCAGATCGAGTTGACGTGCACTGACGCATCGAGCCCGCGTGCTATTGTGGTTTCGCCTGCGTGCCTCAATAAGTCACCCTTCCCTCGCTCTTACTTTTTTACCGTTCATCTAATGAATACACTGAGTGTGGCTTTACCAACACAATCATTGATTGCGAATAAAGTATCCATTATTCATAAAGCTTCAATTGGTGATCTGTTTTCTGCGTTAACCGCATATTTTTTTATACGTCTCAAACCAAGGGGATGCGAGGGTAAAATGAATCGGGAAGCGTGCGTACATAATCAGTGCGTCCCCTCTCAGGAATCAAACCTCGGTCGTCGTCGCTAGAGGCGAAGCCTCTACCATTGCACCATGGCGTGTGGTTTGTCTATTTGAGAGTATGTAGATCGGGATATATATATATATATATATATATATATATATATATATATATATACTATATACACGCGCTACGCAGCGGAGAAGTAGTGTGTTAAAGAAGTTATGAAAAAGAAAAGGGAACATTTTAAAAATAACGTAACATGATTGTCAATATACAATGATTGTTTTGTGACTGTTATGAGTGTTGCTGTCATCAAAGATTTATTTATCATTATTTCTTTCAATCAGGTTCGTATTTGTAGGATGTGTTGTGTTCAAGTTACATTCCGTGTTTGTCAATCGTTGTAAAGATAACAGGTTTCATTCATCGATTCGTTTCTTACTGCATCAATAAACAGCTCGTCTTCCTCTTTGTCTGAGACGTGACACACTGCATGCACAGGTTTTTTTTTTACACTGTCTTCCTTTAGCGAGACATTGACTTTTTCCACCGTGTGCTTTGTTTCCGCAGTAGCTGCACTTTTGAATATGCTTGTATGTATCACACGCTTCATATTTTTTTGCTGCCTTCTCAATTGTGTAATTCGGTTTTTGTTCAGCACTCTTTGGGACTGTTGCTTTTTGTCTGTGCACTGCGTCATTTCACCGAGTTGCTCGGTGTACATGCATCGAAGCTTCTTAGCTGTGCTGGTGCCATCTCGTGCGATGTCCATGGCTTTATTTAATGTTAGCTAAGACCCGGCACTTAAAAGTTTCTCTCGCAGTTTCGACGAGTTTGTGCCAAACACCACCCTGACCATCTCATCTTCCTCTGCATAAGCACAGTCCTTCACCCGTGAATATTTAGCAGCAGTGTTTCTATTGGATTGCCGCTGATGGACGGCCTTATATGGGCAGGCACTAAATTACGTGGGAGGCGTAACTCCGCCTCCCACGGGCATCGAGCAGAAGTCTATTATAGTCTATGGACAAAAAAATAGGTTCCAGTTATGACCATTACACGTAGAATTTCGAAATGAAACCTGCCCAACTTTTGTAAGTAAGCTGTAAGGAATGAGCCTGCCAAATTTCAGCCTTCTACCTACACGGGAAGTTGGAGAATTAGTGATGAGTGAGTGAGTGAGTCAGTGAGGGCTTTGCCTTTTATTAGTATAGATTCCTGGCAAATCCTCGCAAGCTCAGTTAGGTTGAATGGGAAGCATCTGTAAACTGTCACCATCAGGTCTCTCTGCAGATGTTCTATGGAGTTTAAGTCTCGGCTTTGGCTGGGCCTCTTTAGGTGAATCAAAGACTTGTCAGGAGCCAGTCCAGCTTTATCTTAGTTCTATACTCCGGGTCATTGACAAACTGAAAGGTGAACTGACAGCCCCGTCTGAGGTGATGTGCATTCTGGAGCATTTTGTTTTTAAAAGGAGCTTTCTGTAATTTGCTGCACTCATCCTTTCTTCCATTCTGAATAGTCTCCCTGTCCTTGCTGCTGTGAAGCACCCACATAGCATGATATTGGGCAGACTCCAGACCTTCTTTGGAGGTCTGCCCAAAGAATTCAGTTTTCCCATCGTCTCACCAGATAATCTTTTTCCTTGTGCTCTCAATGTCCTTTACACTGTCATATGTCTTTTACTCCTGAGTGTCTTAAGAGAATCTACCAGAAGGAACGGGATAAGCTGACCAAATCGAGGACCACAAAGCTAGTGGAGACGTACACAAGAAGACTTAAAGCTGTCAAAGGGGATTCTACCAAGTACTGAATTGTGGACCTGAATACTTAAATGAGAAATTTAAGTTTTTGATTTTTAATAATTTTGCAATACTTTCAGAAAACGTGTTTTCAGTTTGGCTCAATGAGTGTGAATTGATCGACAAAAATGGCAAATGTATCCATTTAAAATTGAATCTAGAACACAAAGTGCAGAATGTGAAGGGGACTGGGAACTTTTTGAATGTTATCTACCATTTTATGCATCCTGTACCATTGAAAGCATATTTGGAGCAATAGGCAGGCGTTGATGGATGTGATTTTGCTGTAAATAGTAGGTAGTTGGTATTATTAGACTTTGATAACCTGGGGGGGGGTCAATAGTATAAATGCTGTCCCTTTGTGGATATACTGTGGACTTTAAGGAGTGCGTGTCCCTCAGTGTACGGAGTGTGTGCACTTTTACTTTCATAATCGGCCCCCAATCATTATCATAGTTTGATGATTTGGGTTAAGTGTCCCAATGGTGTCCGGAGCATATCTATCTATCTATCTATCTATCTATCTCTATCTATCTATTTATCTACTGTATCATATAGTGCTTTTCATATCTATTGATCAATCGATTGTTAGATGATCCAAATAAAAACAAAAGCTCTTAATATGTGTTGAGTTTGCTTGTTCCGTCCATGTCTATGTGAGCTATATTCTTCACTTTTCAGAAGAATGTGTTCAGTTGATCATTACATCCAATTTAAATCCACTATATACCAATTAATCATACTGGTGTTCCCTCGTCTGGCGACACCAATCTTTATAGCTCAAACTGAGTCAATGTAGAGCCAAGAATTAAAAAAAAAACATACTCTTTAGGATAAAAAGTGTACCTTTCACTCATCTTTCACTGAACCCAGTTAATGCAGTATGGGGTCAGCAATGGGTGCCATTCCATCGCCGAGTATAAACTTTTACAAGGCTAATATAAAATCACCAGTTTATCTGTTTTGAATATCTTTAAGATATGGTAGTAGGATGTATAGATAGCAGTGGTGGAGTTTTTCTTCTTTAAACATTTAAAGTGTAGCAGCACAAGTTGTTCAAAAGGGAAGGAACTGGTGAATAAGTTGTGGAATTTCAACTAAAGCATGCCATTCTGAAAGCTGTCCAGGCCTCGTCTTTTTCTGCACTGTGCCATATATTTCATTTCTAGGCTCAGATCATCACCAGTATTTTCTCCCAGTTCTGAACCTGATCAAACTTCTAATTCCAAGTAAATCTGGCAGGAGAGCTTTTGTAGACTTTGTTTCCCTGGGCACACTTGCACTAGTCTGGCCAAATGTGCAGGTGTATCTGACTGGAGTTGCCCACTCACCTAGACGTTCTGATGAATGTCTCCTGTCTCAGTGGTTTACAAGGTCAGAGTCAATGTGCTTGTGTGTGTATTTTTTTTTTTTTTTTTTTTTTTATATTCTCTTTCTATATTTCCCAGCAGTGCTCTACTGACCCACTTTGCCTTAATCCCTCGATGTCACTTGAATAGATTGAACAGAGAGAGAGAGAGGAAAGAGAAAAGAGGGAGAGAGAGAGCACGAAAGGGGGGAGGGGGTGGGGGCTTCACGATTTGAGAGCCTGAGTGATTTCCTGCTGCTGTTGTGCTCGGCTGCAAATTAATTTGATGCTGTTATGTAAGCGTAATCATCATCCACTCTAATCACATCAGCGGATTTGTGAGCTGCCAGAAATAGAAGGATTCAAAACATTCGAGAGAATAACAAGGGGAAAAAAAAGAAGGCTACTGGGGGAAAGTGATTGTTTTTTAAACTGAAAAGAAGGGCTGTAAAAAAAAAATAATAATAATAATAGATTTGAAAAGAAAAGAGACAAAACCTTGCTGGCTTATGTGTAATGGAGCAGTAAAATGATGAAAGGAGTGGAGGTTCATGGAGCCATGAGCACGTGTGTGTGTGTGTGTAAATATTTAATGCGTTTCTCTGGAGGGCGTTCTTAGCATCATTTCTGACTCAGTGGTTAAATACTGCACAAGGAGGCAATGAGGTTAGCGATATCAGCTTCAGAGACACTCTATCAAATTGAAGCAAACTTACTCAAGGTTTTGACCCATGTCAGTTAAACGATATACAAATGACTTGCTGGTAACAATAAATTAAGACAGTTGTTGGTCGGTTACTACATGGAGAGATGCTGGGTATATTGCGAAAAGGATGCTAAAGATCGGAGCTGCCAGGCAAGAGGAAAAGAGGAAGGCCTAAGAGAAGGCTTATGGACGTGAAGAGAGAGGACATGAAAGTGATGGGCATGACAGAGCAAGATGGAGAGGACAGAAAGAGAAGGAAAAAGATGATCCTCTGTTGCAAACCCTAACGGGAGTTGCTGAAAGAAAAAGAAGAAGACGCTGGTTGGTTACTGTATATGGTACCTCTTGACTCTTCTCTAAAGCTTACCTAAAGCCTTGGGTGCTGCCGAAAATTGGATATGAATTGTAAATCTTAAAATGGGGAAGACCTCCAAGGATGTGTAAATGTTGGCTTTTCTTATGCTACTCGATGAGCATCTAAAGCAACGTTTCCCAACCTTGGGTTCACAGCCCCAAGTTACGTTCACCTGATAGGCTGTTGAAATTATTTCAAAATAGAAAGTAAACATTCATGTATTGAATAGGAAGTGAATGTCAACATTTTAAACAGCTGGGGTTGAGAAAAACCTCAGAAAGCTCAGGCCAAATCCTGAGTTCCCATTTGGTAAAACGTACTGATGTCTTAAAAATGCACTAAAAAAAAAAGAAGAAGATTAAATATCAATGGCCACCTTAAATCTGAAAACTGGCAAGGGGCTTGAGTTGCCCAAGAAGCAAACATAGTTATATTATACCGTATATACTCGTGTTTAAGTTCTCCCGCGGATAAATCGTGGCTTGATTTTACCGTATAATTTCTGGTATTTTATAATGTCGGTTGTATAAGTCGAATGCCGAAAACTCACACTGTTGGTCAAAGATATTATGATATGCTAACGTCCACCTGAGAGAGTAACCACGGAGCACACTGCCTTTTTTTACTATGCATTATGCCTACGTGACCACACAGTAATTCCAAAACTATTCTGAAGCAACGTTTGCACTGATTTGTGTTTTTTGTATCTCACACCCTCATACACTTTTATTTGTAAAAGCATCCCTTATCTACAATGGAGCGTTCGATCAGAAGAAAATATAAAGCTGGTTTTAAATTAAAAGTCAAAAGAAATTGGTAACTGCACTGAAATAAAATTAAATGTGTCTGAGAAAGTGGTGCAAGATTGGATAAATTAAATGTCATATTGTTGAGCGGGCGTATAAGTCGGAGAGTGATTTTATGATCGATTTTTCGGGTTTCAAGACCCAACTTATAGGCGAGTATTTACATTACTCATTACTTCCAAAAATAAGTAACTAAACATGTTATACAGTTACTTTTGTATAAAATGTAAAAGTAATGTAATTACTTCTTTTTTTTTTTGAATGAAAAACTGCACATATGACTGGCCAGCATTTGTTCTTCAATACTAAACCCACATATGAACCTTCGAAAACTAAGCCGAAACACAGCCAAATTTGATCTTTTTCTTGTGTTTATTACTTCAATTAAATAAGTAATTAGTTAGGTTATCAGTTACTTTATAAAACAATCAGACTATGTAACATATATGTTACTTTTAACATTGCTTCCGAGGTTATGCTGCTGAGCATAAACCTGTACGTTCAGCTCATCAATGTAAATTTAGCGATTTTTGGAAATATTGATTGTTTTAACCAAGATAAGGAATAATGCGATTGCCCAAGGATTTGTTTCAGGAAATTAATCTTTGTGGATGCTTTTACTGTTTTCTACCCCTGGCAGCTACAAGCATGCGTGAAGCAAACACATGTGCAACAGACATGAACAGGCTAAGAAATCATTAAGCGTAACTCGGTTTAGGGTTTAAATGGCAAAATAACTGGGTTCCTCGCAGAGAAATCTTCGTGTGTTTACTTGGATTCTTTCGGAGGCAAATATCCTGTACGGAAGAAATTAAATTGGACGTATATTAAAGAAAGAAGTTTGTCCTCAACTAGGACCTCTTTGAGTCAAAAACCAGGCAGGAGGAGACTTGTTCAATGTGCCTTTAATTTTTCTTTATGAAGAGGGAGCACCCTGTTACATCAGTCTACTAAGGGAAAGTTCCTTCAGCAGAAGTTCTGGGAAATGGTTCCAGAATGAAGGCAGAGACTCAAATTATAGGCAACTGAATTTGCATAACAGTGCTCAATTAATCGTGACATTTACTCTGATTGTCTGATTGGTTAAAAGACATGAGATATTCCCAGCAGAGAGCGTAGCCATCTTACATTCCCAAAATAAAAGTCTTATTCTACTTCATTCTTGTCCTATCCATATCTCTGAAGTTCCCTTTTACAGGATGTGTGTAGGTGACATTTCAAGTTATACTGGGTACGTGAAAGATCATGACATGAGCCAATTTCTTAAACCATCTCCTGGAACATTCTGCTTGTTTACTTAACCATTTCAGCAATCTCTTCCTGTCATTTCTTATACATTTCTTTTTTTAATATACACTACACCCCAAAACACCTCATGCACAGATATGTGACAATTAAATATATTAATGATTCTCTCACATCCGATTTCTCTAACCAGAATAAGGACATATATGGCATTTTTGGAGGCAGGTTTCTGTGAATAACCGAGTTATTAAAGTGTACACAATTGCACTCATTTATTTATTTTTGCTGTTTACTTTTGTTTTCATGTACTATTGATTTTAACATAATTTAATTATCTGTCCCAGTACTTGCTAAATTGTGGACTATTTGTCTAACATTTAAATTTAAGTGCAGAAGCATCATCTAACTGAGATGAATTCGACAGTCTGCAGTAGCCATAATATCATGCATAATACACTCACTCAATGGTTTACCTCGCCATGTCCATTCTGGGCATTTGTCGTGTGTACTAATCTACACTAACATAACAGATGCCATACACAACTGACACCGTAACCTAAAGTAGAACATTTTAAATAGACAAAAATGATAGGAAATTAAAGAAGGATGATCAAGGAAGTACTAATCCAATTCAAGCTTATTGACTGTCAAACTGCTATCACATTATGTAAAACAAAGAACAAGATAATACATTTTTAAAAATTGAAATGTTTTCAAAATATATCAAGAAAACCATCAAAACAGAGTCGGCACAATACAAAAGTGTAAAATAGTTAAAACCATGCATATAAGATGCATTACTTACTACGCTGGAATGTTTCCTACCTGATCACAGAGAACTGTATCAGAACAATAAGAAATGAGTCCTAGAAGACCGAATTTAAGATTCTAATGGACATTACAGAAACATCATTAGAATTCAATGGGTCATTCATTAAGTTTACACTAAATTCAAAGTCACTAATCAAAGGCGAGTCCATTCCAACACTAAACCAAAAGAGTGATCATAAACTGAAGTTAGCTTTTGCCAAGTCATTCCTTTATTTTATAACTAAGTTTGGATGTGTGCAAGCATCTGGGCCGAATGATGGCTCCGTAGCTAATGATCTGTGTTGGCACCTGGAAGGTTGCTGGTTCAAATCCCATCACTGCCAGAAGAGATCCTACTCCATTAGGCCCCTAAGCAAGACTCTTAACCTGAAAATAGCTTCAGGGCTGCTGTACAATTGCTGACCCTGCGCTCTAACCACCAAAATGGTCAGCCAAAAGGACAGTTTCCCTTAAAAAGTTAAAAAGAAAATTAAAATGGTTATGACAGACATCACTGACACAAAAATGGAATGTGTTTAACATAATACTGAAAAATACTGTCAATTCTTTAAAAAAAAGCCAGAGATACTGAAGGAATTATCCTGTGAGTAAAAAACAGGGTTAGGTTCTGCCTGAGGGAAGGACCAGCATGGGGAGATGGAGATGGAACCCTTCTTATGATGCTTACTTCCTTCAATTATCTTCTAGATGCTCCACCAGAGGAAAACATTAAACCGTCCAATAGCAGACCCCAAGTACGCAGATGGCAAAGATATAATGTATTTGTGTCATGACAGAGTTGATCCTTCAACCAGTATGGAACTGAACATCCAAATGGCAGACATATCATTGGCAACTGGGAGAGTTGGTGATTTTTGACCTGCCATTTCATTCTTTACAGCATAGTCTGCAGTAAATGAGCAATTGTCAAAACTGACCATCCTCAGTGCTGATCCCTTCTTTGCTTTTGTCCTCCAACACGCGAATTAGTCCCGAAGACTTATGCTGATATGGAGCATGAAAAGTATATGAACAGAATGTAACTGAAATCCTGACATCCATACCACGTCAACCTACTGTCCAGTACTTTCTTAGCTATCTCTCCCATTTTTGTTGAACCTCTGATTGTCTCATTGTCTTGATTATTACTCCACACATCCACCTGAACATTCTTACATCTGAACTTCTTCTCCTGCTCCACTCCCTTTACTGCCCCCATGTCTCATCACAATACAAAATTGCTTTTCTTACCACTGCCTTAAAATCCATCCATCATCCAACCTGCTATATCCTAATTACAGGGTCACGGAGGTCTGCTGGAGCCAATCCCAGCCAACATAGGACGCAAGGCAGGAAACAAACCCTGGGCAGGGCGCCAGCCCACCGCAGGGCACACACACACACCAAGCACACACTAGGGACAATTTAGAATCGCCAATGCACCTAACCTGCATGTTTTTGGACTATGGGAGGAAACCAGAGTACCCGAAGGAAACCCACGCAGACACGGGGAGAACATGCAAACTCCACGTAGGGAGGACCCAGGAAGCGAACCCGGGTCTCCTAACTGCGAGGCAGCAGTGCTACCCACTGCGCCACCATGTCGCCCCTGCCTTAAAATCTTCACCATAAATCTTTGACCACACGATACCTCTGATACCTTCTTGCAATTGTTCATTTCCACGCTGCACTCTATGGGTTATCCCTGCATCTAATTCTCCATCTTGGGGGTACCACTGATCCTAGTTAGTTAAACTTCCCCACTCTTTCCAATAACTTTCTCTGCAGGCTAACTTCTGAATCCTGATCACTCTTAAACTTTATATATTCTGTTTTCTTCCTATTTATCTTCTATCCTCTATCTTCCAAAGTTCTTCTAACTTCTTCTCCTTTTCCACTTTTCTGGTACTACACACCACATCCATAACCAGATCAGAGAGATAAGGACTTCAAGAAGATCAAATGAGCAAACTGAAAATGGGGCAAATCTCAAGGTTGGAAGAAAGCACTGATATAAGCAGAAATACTTTTAATTTTTTTCTTGGAATGACTTCTGAAGATTACAATTCTTTTGCACGGTCTTGTCTTTATTTAAATAAACTTCAGTGAAGCGAGTCGATCTTATGTAATTGGCTGCTGCTCACGAGGCCAGTGGAATATAGTGATTACAACATCCCCAGTAATGTCAGGAAAACAAATGTAAAATTAAAATAACATTAAATAAAACATGATTTCTTCAAACTTTCCAACAGACTTTTACTGTTTCCACATTTATATATACTGTTCTTGATCAAATTCGCCTCATCTTTGACCATTCTAGTTTTCCTGAAGGGCTAACACCATCTTAAATGCTTAGAAATCCAATTCTCTAAATGTCTTTTATATTTCTAATTTCCCTTTTAACTGTTTGTCTTGCGCGCTGATGAGTCTCCTGGTTAAATCTCCTGTGCTGAAAAACCTTATGGTAACCACTTCATTGCTCCCTGATTTAAAATTAAACCTTTAGTTTTCAGATTGTAATAAAATCAGCAAATGCATGAATGTTTTTAGTACACAACAGAGAATACATTTACTAGTTAATTGGAAGGACTGGGTAATGACAATTTTTTTTTTTTTTTTTTTGCCAGAACATAAGAAAATAAAAACGGTGGGAGGACTGGGCCAAACGCTTGTCTCTCACTTTTGTCTGTTCACTTTGCAGCCACCGGACAAAATGAGTAGAAATAAAGCAATAATGTGTTCTTTATTTTATGGTTGATAGGACTTACTGGGATTTAAAGATAGTCAGATCCCATTTCCCACTGCCATTCCTCCAAAAGGCAATGTTTCATCTCCTTTTATTCATGGCTGCTAAAGTATTCTGAGCATTACAAGAATATGAAGACCACACAAAGCTGTGAGCATCTATCTTGACAGTTAAGCTCATTTCAAAGTTTATTGTGAAGTCTCATCCAGTCACTTCTGAAAATATGTCATGAACAACATGTTTATGTAGTTTGTTACAGACCTTCTGAAGGGTCTGAGTTAAAAAAGTAATTCTCCTTTTCTGACCTGACGAGTTTGTCCATTGTCTCTGTAGATGTCCTGTAGGGTTTAACCAGAAGAAGTGTGATAGATGTTGTCTGTAGCTCAGCTCCCCAGTAGGTCTAGAGAACTCTGAGGAGAAAAAAATTCTGAGTAGTATTACAGACATTCCTTTAATAGTGTGTGCCTTTTGGGACATAAATGCGCTTGATTGTTTTATTGTATTTTGTAACCAGATGACCTGATTGCTTGTCATGTTAAAAATGTATTACTACAAATGTTTGTGATGTGCCAACTGCTGGAATGACAAATGCAATGCATATGTCTCTGTTATAGGCCATTTGATAGGGATTCTTAAAAGCAGTGTTAATATTTGTGATGTGCCACCTACTAGAATGACAAATGCAATGCATATGTCTCAGTTATAGGCCGTTTGGTATGGGATTCTTAAAAGCAGTGTTAATGTTTGTGATGTGCCATCTGCTGGAATGACAAATGCAATGCCTACATCTCCATATATACCATTTGGTATAGTTTTTGTAAAAAGCAATGATAATGTTTGTGATACGCCATCTGTTTCAATGACTAATGCAATACATTTAATTTCTACAAATGTTTATAATGTGCCATCAGTTAGAATGACAGAGAGAGAGCAACCAGATGAACACACAAATACAGACACTTATTATTTTATTAAAGTGAATTTTGCTGGTATGAGTTATTTAGAATATATTAGAATAACTTCTTAAGGGAGCGCATTATTAAGCTATAAAAATTGTGATTCAGGGAGAAGTTCAGCTCCCCATTTAATCTTCTGTTCTAAGGGTTACAGACACTCTTTTAATAGAGTGTGGCTTTTAGGACATAAATGCAAGTAATTGGCCATTGCATTTTGTAGCCAGATGACCTGATTGTAAGGCACCATCTGTTGGAATGATTGCAGATTACAACAGGACAGACACTTATCCCTTTATTAAGTTGCATTATGGTATCATTAATATTGCTTATCTACCTGGTATGATTTATTGAGAATGTTTTATAACAATTTTCTAAGAGAGAGCATTAATAAATTAAAAAAAAAAATTCTAGCCTACTACTGCAGTTTAGGTTCAAGACTTTGATTTCAGGCCTGCGGTCTATTTTAATAAAGTCTGTACACATTAGGTTAACTGTTGTTCCTAAATTGCCCCAGTATGCACACGTTGATGAGTTCATAATGAATCTCTTCCTTGACCAGTTTGCCAGTGTAGGTTGTATTTCTCTGGAATATGCTAATGAAAAAAGCAGGGACCAAACATACTTTTAAAAGTTTAATGTCAAGCTGTTCCATCATAATTCGCAAATAAGCTGAAGGTGTCTGCACAGTCTGACATTTTTACTCAGGGGAACACATTTAAAAGACTGAAAGTTGAAAGAAATGACTGAGTAAATTGCCCTAGCAAGAACATTAATGGTAATTGGGTAAAGTGAGCTCCCTAAATTTCCAGTCTTTCCCCACCCTTAGGCTGTAGAATACGGCATGCCACTCTTCTTCTGGTCTTCCAGTTTATCAGACACTTCTGAAATGCTTATGTTGTGCAGTGCTGTGCTTGGTGTTTCTCACTCCTGGCTTGGTCACTGTCTCCTTTAGAATAGTTTTTCTCACAGTACCACAACCCCCCCCACCCCTAACCCTGCACCAGTACTCCATACCCCCTATTCAGAGCTAGTTCTTTTCTTAATTGGGAAGAAGCATCGACTC
Source organism: Polypterus bichir lapradei (assembly GCA_026402145.1). Lineage (NCBI taxonomy): Eukaryota > Metazoa > Chordata > Cladistia > Polypteriformes > Polypteridae > Polypterus > Polypterus bichir. The sequence continues at coordinate 36,026,674 of JANRMT010062827.1, read as the reverse complement.
ATGTGACCCTGAAGTAAATTACAGGTAGTATCAGAGTTACAAACCAGATCTGTTCCTAAGTCTGACTTAAAGTTGAATTAGTAGATAAGAAGGAAAAGGTACATGTAGTTCTTATTTAGCATCAGTTAGTCAAATGTATGTCTTAGTATACAGTGTATATTTTAGCTTTCTATTCATATAAAACACTTAAACTCTTCCAAAATCACTAAAACATCTTAAAAATACTGTACATAATAATAAACCTAACTACATACGGTACTGTACTGAAAAGAGAGAGAGAAGGAATCTTTATCCTTTGAAATCGTTCTCATTGTTGACGGACTGTAGCTAAATGCTTTTCCCAATGACTGATGCTGTTTCATCTCTTTCCCGATTGCCTTCTTATTTCCATTTTATTTTCAATCAGGATCGTTTTACTTTTCTTGATTCCATGTCTGCACTTGCACAGGATTTACTCTTTTATTAGGTTTGGTTTCAAGGGGTAAACAGGAAAAAAGGTTAAGCCAAATTCAAAGTTTAACTCTCACCATAGCTTTAACGGCAATGTGAGCCAAATTCCTGTCTTGAGCTGACAAAGATGTACAATGCTATATACTGTATACCCTGTCGTTCTTTCTTATATTCTGTAAGTGCCTTGAGCATGGGAAAGGCGCTATATAAATAAAATGTGTGTTTTCATGAGCATCGCAAAGTACTGGAGTGTGTGTATTCGTTGTTACAAGCAATTGTATTGAACTCATTTTTTAATATAATAGGCTCTATGGCACTCCATGCTTAAATATGAGTTGTTTATAAGTCTGACGTTCTTAACATGGGAACTGTCGTTAAACACATTTGAAAGTGGATTTCCTTAAAAAGTCAACATAACACCACAGACCATAAAATTATTTAACCCACTTAATCCAACTCAGGAGTGCGGTGTGGTGCCAGTAAAGAAATATCTAAATATATGAGTATTTCTATGTAACTATTTCATAGTGTTTTTGTGTTTAGTTTTAAAAATAACTGTGGGAATTCGCCCCCTGCTCGCTCGCTCGCTCGCCTGCACTACACACCAGTCACTTAGCGTCACTGCTGCTCGCGTATGTGGATTTCAACATGATCCAACACAGTATCAGTCTAACTACTGGAAATGCTGTGAAATATGGCTGAAATTATGTGTGCTGTCATAGTCATGGTACGCATCTGCTGTCATTTTTTTTAGAAAACTCCTGCTCACTTTGCTCGCCAACCCCTCAGCCTGAATACGCGCCAGCCACTTTGCGTCTCTGCCACTCGCATATGTAGATTTCACTTTCACCAAACATCAAATCTTGTGAATACGCCTCTTCATTGGGAAGAAGCACTACTTTTCCCTAATGGCAACACGAATTAGACGATCTACAAGTCTCTGACTTAAAGTTTAAATCCAAACAATATATTCAATCTCTTTTCGCTGTTCTGTTATTTCACCGAGTAATAATTTCCGTTTCTTTGCTAATGCGATCTTTACTATAATTTTTTGAGACTTTCGAATTTTTGTACTTCCATTATCTCTAACCTGCTCTGCATGTGTTTCGTGCCAACATTTTTGAACCTCTCTACGATGTTCTACTTTGTCATCTACTCTTTGTCTTTATTTCCGGCCCTGGCCGTGGTTAAATCTCTTGGTACAAAGTCTTGTCTCACTGGACTTGAAAGTATGTCTCTGAAAAAGTCACGTCTCGTCCCAGGCTAAAAAGTCTTGTCTCGACCCAGGATTATTTTATATAATAGAGAGATATATTTAGAAATAAGACACTTGATAAGCGATTTGGAAGAAAGATAAAGTACGTATAAAATATACTCAAATCCTTGGAAGGTTTCGACATTTTCTTGTTATAAAACACTCAAACACAGTTTGGCGTTTTGACAATGATCAACAAAAAAAGCTCTAAATATCACAGTGAGCACAGATTTCTGTTACTATCCCTTCACACCACAGCATAGAAAGTCACACTGGCCATCACAGAGTTGTAGGAGAAGTGAAGGCTGTCACTTCAGACATTAAAGGAGCAAAGTCTCCTAAGAAAAAAAGAGTCCACACTGCCCTTTCTTCTGTAGTTCCTCTCTGTTCCAAGAGCAGTCCAACCTGTCATTAATGTGGACCATCCAAGTACTTGTAGGAGTTGACCACCAGTGCATCCACTCTTTGAATGGTGACCAGGCTTAGAGGCTCTTTGGTGCGGTGAAAGTCAGTATTCAGTTCCTTGGTTTTGCTGATTGTTAATTAGCACACAATTCTTTATGCACCAAATAAAAATTCTCCACAGAGAAGTGAAGGGAGTAGCAGACAGAACTGTTCCTTGCGGTGCTCTAGTGTTGCTCACACAGTACTTGAGTCTCACAAACTTCGGTCTACACGACAGATAGTCCATTATCCAGAATACCATCATCATATCCACCTGCATATCTCCAAGGTTACCCCTTAACATGGATGGCTGGATAGTATTCAAGGCATTAGGGAAAAAAAAACAAAAACATCATCCTCACAGTGCTGCCTTTGCCCAGGTCTGAATATGCCTTGTGGAGAAGATTGATCATTACATCCTCCACTCCAATCTTTGTCCAATAGGCAAAGCACATTGGGTGCTAGTAGTCTACCACAAGAGGACTTGTATAATCCAGGACCAGCCCTTCAAAGGTCTTCATGATGTGAGATGTAAGTACCACTGGTCTGTTCCTTCTTTGGAACAGAAATGATGCAGGATGACTTCCACAGCAGCAGCACATTTTGCAGCCGTAGGGACAGACTGAACAGGTGAAAGAGGACACCATAAAATTGGTCAGCACAAGCGTTAAGAACTCAAGGACTGACTCCATCTGGTCTCATGGCTTTTCCTACATGTAGCTTCCTTAGTTGTCTCTTTACCTGGCCATCGGTTATGGACAGACCATGCTGATGGTCAGAGGTGGACTCATCACTGGCAATTTCAGTTGATGTGGTAGGAGTTATTAATGCTGTTGGGAAGGTGTGAAGGAAATGGCTAATGGAAGAAGGTGGCAGCTGGAGGGGAAATCTTTTTTTTTTTTTTATTTTATAACTTTTGCTGATATTCCCTTTCATCTCCTTTGTAATTATGCTCGGTCCTTTCCAGACATGTTTCACATTATTCTGAGTGAGTTTTTCTATTTTAGTTTTGTATGCTTCTTCCCCTTCACTCAGCCTCTTCCTCAGAGCTTACCTGTCACCAGATTTGAATCCTCTTTTTTTTCATTCAGGAGACTTTTCAGCTTCTTGATCCCCAGGCTTGTAGGCCATTGCACACCACAGTAAAGTTATCCTGTTTGTCTCTTATTTACTGTATGGCCATTACGATGTGAACAACTTGAACTAAACTAAACCATCAATGAATATTAGAATTCTATTAGACATGGACAGCAGTATAGGCCTACAATGTCTGACATCAATTGTTTGGGTCCTTAGTCGATGAAGGTTGAGAACGAAAGCTTTCACTCTTGGTAATTTGATCATTTTTTTTATTAATACCAAAAGTCTGCAATTAAACTTGTGCATTGGTCATTCCTTTTTGTGGTCTCCAGCCTAAATCTTACAGATATTGTTCAAGTCTGAGTGCATCTGCATCCACTTCTAGCATCACCTATATGTGGTATTTTTAAGAAGCATTTCTTAACCATACAGCTGATGTTGTAATGATACACTTTATTCAGATCTCCTGCATGTCGTATTTTTACCACTGCATGGAATTCTTCCAGAATAAGAGCAGAATCACATTTGCTTTACTACTTTTGCAGCTTTAATTATATATAATCAGAGTAAGGTGCCATGTCTCATTTATCACATAGGCTGGCAAGTGTCAACTACCTGCACAAGAAATGTGGCAGTTATTCATGGCTATATACATTTTCAACTGCAAGGTCATATGACAGATTCTCCCTGCAGCTAATCACACTCAAAGTGGGTGTCGGCGCTTAGCGTGAAGACATAATCCACCGAGTGCAGGCCGTGCGATCCCTCAAGAATGGCTTATCCATGTAGACTTGAGGTCAAACAGGTTGTGTCTGTTGAGAACCAATTGTTAAATTACCAAGATCAGGCTCCAGATGAAATTGCTAGGTATCTACCATCTCGATATCATGTACTGAAATGTAAAGTAAATGGCAAGGGGGGAAAAAATGTCAGACATGAAAGGTTAAAGGACCATAATGAAGGACATCTCAGAACACAAGATGCAAACTTGAAAATGTAAGTGCTACCCTTCCACTGCCGGCCTGCTTTTAATATTTACATAGCTTTTGTACAGCTTTGTGAGTGTCTAGACTGTCTTCCTAGAATGAACAACTATTTTTGGTTGCCTAGCAACAATGAACATTGATTCATAGGATAATAAACCCCATTGTTCATCTTGTTACTGGGCTTGTTATTAATACTGACATGGGAAATTACAAAAAGTACTGCTGGGGCAGACTTGGGGAGAAAGAAAAGGAAGATGTTTAATATTTATTTGGGCACAAACTGATAATAAAAAGGAAAAATTAAAAAGCCACTAATGTGTCTGGCTGATGACTTTCCATTTTTACTAGTTAAATACTGCAGGCCAATGTGTACAAGAAATGCAAAATCATTATCTCTGCAAAGCAAAATCTTCTGGTGTGTTTTATTTCAAAATCAGCAATATTCTTATTTTACAGACAAAAATGCTAGCTTTTATTACTACTATTATTATTATTATTATTATTATTATTATTATTATTATTATTATTATTTTTCTCTCCACACTGTGTCACTGTCTTAGCCCAGGAATTCCATCTGGGGTGTTATCGTTAGGAACTTCCCAACAGTTGTATACTTGGGGGTTTTTAGGCTTTAAAGACATTGTTGCAAAAATAATGGACGAATTATTCCCCCACTATATGAATGGGACAGTTTTTAAACTGCACTAGTGCTCTGACAAAATCCCACCATGTCTATGCTTGCCTGGACTGTTACATTAGCTCCCTCCACAGGGAGAACCCTGGGTAATGGCACCATTTGCCTCTCTGAAGTCACGAGTAAATGCTGCCCATCAGTTGTGAACCTGGGACCTTAGGGTTACAATGTCACAAAGGCACACTTCTGTATATATGACATCAATGATGGCTGCCACTTCAATGTGCACCTGGTCTGTTACAGTCGCATCTGGGCTTGTCATTCAGAAGTGGTCAGGTAGTGTTCAGGAATGCAAAAGTGTGTACATCTGTTTAAAAATCTGAAGTCAAAATATTAACCATATACCCAAATACTAAGTAAATACTGTATATACCAAAAACATGTAGCTGTAGATAAGAAACTATATGGCATATAGTAAATACATATGAAAGGCACTATATAAGACCGACAGGTAGATAAGAAACCATTTAACATATATGTAACTAGATATGACGCGAACTGAGAGGGGTAAGAAGCTATATGATAGATAGGTAAATAGATATTACAGGCACTATGTAACATAAAAAAATAGATGAGAACGCATATGGCATATGTAAATAGATATGACAGGCAATATATAAGTTAGATAAATGAAAAACTAAATGGCATATAGTTAAGTGGATATGTCTGGCACTATATTAGATAGATAGATAAGAAACTATATGACATATAGAAAAATAGATATGACAAGCAGTTGTCACAAGAATGAGTCACTGACATCATGAAGGTTTGGGGCAGCCTCCTGTATATTCTTCCACGGCTGCAAAATTGAGTTAATTTGAACAGAGATGTTCACAGATTCGAGTCCATAAGCAGAACTGATGTTATTGAGGTATGATGGTGGCTTTAAAGGCCAGTAAAGGAAATGACGTCATCGGTGCTGGAGGTGGCGTCATTGTCGCCACCGGAGCCAGAAGTGATGTCATCATCGGCCACTGGAACCCTACGGGTTTTCCAATGGATGGTCTGCAAGAGTTTGAGAGAGACAGTCAGCACACCCCGCTGCCCCCTGCTCGGCCGTGGAATTACTATCATTTAGGTCCTTCAGCTGTCTCCCAATCGCACATGTGTGACACACTATATAGCTTAAAAAGAAAGATGAAAGAGCATATGTCATATACTGCATGTAAACAGATAAGACAAGCACTATGTAAGATAAATAGAGGCTCAGGAGAATATAGGCAGCTAGTTGACCGAGGTCACCATTACCGTCATTATGTCTGAGTTTCTCTTTGACTTTATCTCTGACATTTTTTCGCAGACCCCTCACCCCCAGTGGTTTATTTTTTCAGTGATATTGCTGACAGGAGTTTTTTATTTTTTCTCTCCTCCATTATCCATTGACCCAGGTTTAACAGTTAATTAATGGACAGATAGTGTTGCATTCCATTAATGTTAATCCATTTCTGCATTTGTTTTCTGTCTGTTTAAGCAAATGTCTGTCTTTCAGTGTACTAATTCTGGATTTAATAATCTGTAAAATCCATATTTGCTTTTTACTTAAGAACTTTTTAATAACGCTCTACATTTGCACTCTCTGAAGAACGCTATACAAAAATAAATGGAATTGAATTGATTATTTGTCTCAAGGGAGAAAATGTAGCTTTTTACAGAAGCCCAATAGATGAATACTATAAATAAATGTGCCACTACAGTAAGCCAATGTAGTGATCTGAAAAGAGGAGTGACATGTGCTCGCCTTGGCTGGTTGAACTCTAGACATGTCGATTCATTTGGAATCATCTACAGCAGCTTGGTGACACCTGCCGGTACTCCTGCCAGCAGAGAGTTGTAGGAGTGCAGACATGACAGGACCAAAGTCTGCACCAGGAGTTGTGCTGCACACTGTCAGATATGGTCTGAGGCTTTGAATGTTGTATAGAGTGAATCAGCAAGACCAGGAGACAATAGCGACAGGGTCAGTGAAGGGTAGCTGGGCATTGCTCACCACTCTAATGATGCATAGTGATTTGGAGGGTGTTAGTAGTAATGAGCCACTGTGAACATTGATGGAGTACTGAAACTAGAAGGTTTATCCTTGCCAGTCTGAGCTGGAGATGGAGTTCCTTCATTCAGTTTGAAATATCAGTAAGTCATTCAGAGATTCTAGCTGATACTTTGATGTCATCTAGATAGAACGATCAATACAGCTGTGTATCATTGACATAGAACTGATGAAAGAAACTATGGGACAAGATGATATGGCCTGGTGAGGAGATCTAAAGAGAAGAGAGGATAGAGCCTTAGTACTGATCCTTGGGGGACCCAAAGCGTGTTTGCATCTTTGACATCTCTTTTCACCGGAGCAAATGGCAGGATCTGCCCAAGAGGTAATACTTAAATCACCTAAGGGCTGTCCCAGAGGCCCCAGAGTCAGAGAGGGTGGCATGGCGGATCTGTCGGTTGAGGAGAGGCCTAGCAGGAAGCGGACAAGATGACATGCTCTAGCTAGTTGTAGAGCCAGTCTTGAAGCTTGACTGTTTAGGATCAAACCATTTGTTTTGTAGAATGTTGCTTGCTTAGTTCTTCAGAGTTAGTTGATTGATATTGATGCTTTGCTTCTCAGTCTCTGTCCTGGTTGTAAAAAATCTTTTTCCTCCCTTGTTCCTCATGGTGACGTAACACTCTGTCTCTCTTATACGACTACACACACACACACACACACACACACACACTCTCACACAAACCCTATGAACGGTTTCTCAGAATGGCTGTGCCCATTCCGAAAGCATCCCTCTCCCAGGTCCTTATAGGCCCACCAAAATTTTCATGCCAAATAATAAAGTAATACACCACTTCGTTCTCACATGGTGATTCTAAGGATACCTCCACTGATTCAGCTTTTACTTTTTAACTAAAAATTGTTGTTTTTTTTTTTATTTTTTTTTATAAAAAAGAAGAAGACCTTTTAATGATGGTCTCTTGTCCTCAAAACACATCACCCCTCTTATTATCCTTTACACCGGGTGCTTTGACACATATCGTTTCCAGTATGCCAAAAGAATTTTCTCACAGCTGAGAAAGCCGTGCAGCGAGCTGGACTCGGGCCAGTGCCATCATCTGGCTTTCATTTCCTCAGGTGTATCTTTGGCATCCTCAGTGTGTAAACAGCCACAGGTCCTGCCTTTTGAATTGTACTTGTAATCCCAAAAATGAAATGTCTTTGCTTACACGTATTGTACAGAAAACATGTTCTTTGATTGCTTTTGAAATCCAGGAAAGAGTTACCCAGAAGACACAGTTGGCCTTTCACTTTCATCCCGGGAATCTCTTAACAATGTCTTGAAAGGCATTATTGCCACTCTCTGCTTATGTAACTCCGTTTTATAAAGCAATGCTTGGCTTGTAGTCAGATGATTGTATACACGACCGCCGTCAGGCTAGTAAAGTGCTGCTTGTTTCTTTATTAATTTATTTATTAAACTCTTCCTCTCCCCACCCCTGCCATTCATCAACTTGGGTGCCCTCTGACTTAGCCTTCCTCTCTTCCTTAGATTTCTTCAAGCTCTTTTTCACATATTAGCACCTAGGGCCAAAGAAACAAGGCAGATATATATTGCCTGCCACGGCCCGGATCCTGAGAGCAAGTGAAAAATGAGCTTTGCAGAAGCAATAAATTGCTTCCAATTTAGAGATGAAGGCTGAAATAAATTTCTCCCTTCCTCAGACCACAGAAAATAAACCTTGCTGTTTCTTTTTTTTCCCTTGTGTGTTTTATTTTAATATAGTAATGGCATATTTGAATAACTTCTTTTCTGGGTAAGTGTAACAGACAGATTGATGGTGTGCGTGCTTTCTGATTGACTCGTGTGCTTATCTGAGCTCCAGTACAGCGGACCCTTTCAAAAAGGGTTTATTACACTTGGAAAGTCTGGCTGTTGTACATCATGACAAAGGTGTTAAAAAAATGAATAAAAAAAATAATGTTCAAATCAATAGACTAGCACTTTTTTTTTTTAAATCATAATTGTGTCATTATAATCCCAGTCTAGTGCCTCAGGCTGCCTGGATTGACTCCAGAAGCCCCAAAACCCTCAACCTCGAGGATGTAATTGTGTAATTTATTAGCAGTAGTCAACTGCCACATAGTAAAGTGCTGTTATCAGATGAAAGTTGTGTTTAATGCCGGTGTTGGGCACCAGCCATAAAAACATAAGTGCTGTGACATCTTTATAAGAAGCTGCTTCATGACGCAGGATTCAATTTGGATTAGTTTTGCGTAGCGTTCTTCACGGAGTGCAGGCTCAGAGAGCTGTAACAAAGAGTGCATTTACATGCACAAACACAACCAGGAGCCTGGGTTCTTAAAAACCTTTGTTTAACTGTGCAAGATCTCTTATGGAGTTCTCTTTTGGCAAAATGCTCTGACGTCATTAATCAGTGCAGAAAACAAGGTGTGAAGCGGCATGATCAGCTGCTGTGAATCCGAAAACAAGGTTAGATCCCGTGTCTCCTAAGCAGTGTGAAGAATGCTACTTTTAAAAGTAACTTAGTTACCTTGCTAATTACTTACAAAAAAAAAAAAAGTAGCTAAGTATATTATACACTCACAGGCTACTTTATTAGGTACACCTTGCTCTAGTACCAGGTAGGACCCCCCTTTGCCTTCAGAACTGCCGTAATTCTTCATGGCATTGTTTAAACAAGGTGCTGGAAACGTTCCTTAGGGATTTTGGTCCATATTGACATGATAGCATCACGCAGTTGCTGAAGATTTGTCAGCTGCGCATCTGTGATGCGAATCTCCCGTTCCACCAAACCCCAAAGATGCTCTATTGGATTTAGATCTGGTGACTGTGGAGGCCATTTGAGTACAGTGAACTCATTGTCATATTCAAGAAACCAGCTTGAGATCATTGGAGCTTTGTGACATAGCGCGTTATCCTGATGAAAGTAGCCATCAGAAGAAGATGGGTATGCTGAAGTCATAAAGGGATGGACATGGTCAGCAATAATGCTTAGGTAGCCTGTGGTATTTAAAAGATGATCAGTTTGTAGTAACGGGCCCAAAGAGGGACAAGAAAATATCCCCCACACCATTACATGACCACCTCCACTGTGAACAGTTGACGATGCTTTCATGTTCTTGATGCCAAATTCTGGCCCTACTATCCAAATGTCACAGCAGAAATTGAGATTCATCAGACCAGAAAACTTTTTTCCAAGCTTCTGTTGTCCACTTTTGCAAAGCCAATATGCTTCAAGGTTCGACGTGTTGTGCGTTCCGAGATGCTCTTCTGCATACCTCAGTTGTAACAACTGCTTATTTGAGTTGCTGTTGCATTTCTATCAGCTCAAATCAGTCTGTCCATTCTCTTCTGATCTCTGGTATTAATAAGGAATTTTTTCCCAGAGAACTACTGCTCATTACTGCTGCCATATGATTAGATTGATTATATATTTCCATTGACAAACAGTTACGTTATCCAGTCCTCAAAATATCTCCTCAACTGATTTTCATGTACTTGAGGACACCTGTGGAAACTAAATTGGAATGCATTTAAGTGCAGGAAGCACTTCTTTACTCAAAGAGTTGTGAAAGTCTGGGGCAAACTTTCGAACCATGCAGTTGAAGCAGAAACCTTGACAATCCAAAAGATGTTTCTGGATGAGATGTTGGCCCAGATTAGTTAATAACTGAATAAACGAGCTTGATGGATTGAATGGTCTCCTCTTGTTTGTGAAATTTCTTATGTTGTTATGAGGAAGGAAATCAGAGTGTTGGAAGTGAAATTCCCCAAAAACAGGTAGAGTTCACAGTAAAACAGAGAGTAATGTATTGATGGCTTTGGCTTACAATGGGTTCAATGCTCCTTATTAAAATCCTTGACTTTGGTGGTCTTCAGTTATCTTTGCCTTCTTGAAGACAGCCTGCAGGTCCATCTTTCTCCGTTTTCCTTAAGTGCAGGCTTTTAACTTTGTCTTAGCTCATTTCCGCATCTCGGTGCACACGGGCTTCCAGAAAGATGACTGCTGCTGGCCATCTTTGTCTTAATTCCTTGAAATTACTAAAGTGATGGGAGCCATTCAGTAATACTGGCATTCGCTGGATTTGCTGGCTTTCAACATTCTCATCATTTCTTTCTTCTGCACATATTACCATTATTTCTATTCGGCAAGTGTAATTTCATAATATGTAGCTGTGTTACTAATATGGTTTGTTTGTTACTTGTTTTGTGTGTATCTTTATAGTGCTAGAAAAAGTATTCATCCGCCGTGGAAGGTTTCACATTTTATTTTTAGACATTTAAACATAGTTAACTGACTTAAAAGACTGTTTAATTCCAAAGTGAAAACAGATCTCTGCAAATATTACAAATATTAAACAAAATGATTTTTCACCCCTTCACAACAGCATTTAGTAGAGGTGCCTTTGGCAGCCTTGACTCTCTGTGCACAGGTCTCTCTCTCCCTTTATCAGCTCTGCACACTTCATATTTTGTCCCATTATTCTTTGCCAAATTCGGGGTGGAGTGATGACTCTGAGGCTAGGGATCTGCACTCGTAATCAGAAGGTTGCAGTTTCAAATCCCCTAAATGCCAAAAGTGACTCTACTTCGTTGGGCCCTTGACCATGGCCGTTAACCTGCAATTGCTCCATCCTGGGTATGACGTTAATCTGCATCCGTCCCTGCATGTATGCCCTCCAACCTGCAGGGAAAAACCTGGGGGTTGGTGGCAGAATTGGCACTCCAGCCACCATAAAAAAACCTCACACTGTTCCCACTCCATCTAAACTAGTGTGGTGCTGAGGTGTCAACCATTGCATGGCTGCACTCGGGTCCTAATCTGGGATCCTGACTTGATTTTTCATGAGTTGGGTGTGCTGTATCAACGCCTGCTCCTAGCCTCTCTCTCCTATTGGCCTAAATGCACAAACTCTATCAGGCTGTGTGGAGATTGTGCATGAACAGCCTTTTTTCAATTCCAGGCACAAATTATCCATTGGGTTGGGATCTGGACTCTGACACTGCTGCTTCAGGACATGAACATTGTTATTTTTATGCCATTCTTGTGTACCTTTGGCTTTTTGCTTGGTGTCATTAACTTGCAGGAAAACAAATCTTCTCCCAAAGGTGGGGGTTTCTTCCAGACTGTATTAGATTTTCCTCCAGGATTTCCTTGTATTTTGCTACATTTATTTTGCCCTCACAAGCCTTTCTGGGCCTGCTGCGGGCAAGCATCTTCACATCCTGATGCTACCATCGCCATACTTCATGGTAGGAATGGTGTGTTTTTGATATTGTGCAGTGTTCAGACATCATATTTAGTGTGATGGCCAAAAAAAGCTCAGCCTCATCAGATCATAGAACCTTCTTCCAGCTGACTTCAGAGTCACCCATATGCCTGATGTTCATTATTCTTTCTTCAGGATGCCATGCTAGCCTGGATAGCCTTGTGGTTTAAAACTTCACAAGACAGAGATGCTGCCAGGGACTTAGATCTATGGAGTCTTTCTCTTACCACAGATAATCTCTGTTTTGACAGTTGGTATGCTACAAAGCCAGGTCAGGAGTCGTATTACGTAAAAAGTTTAATTATAGCGTGTCAAAGAATTAGTGCACTCACATGAGAATCAAGGCGAAAACACAGTGTGACAACTCTGCTGCGGCAGCCTAATCTATATTATATTGATTGGAAAAAAAGAAAACCAACATTTTCTGCAATGAGGAATTTTTGGTTATAGGTATGTACTGTATATACTGTATGTGTACATTTCCAGACATGTGGACTGTTGTGTGGTCTCTGACCAGCATTACAGCATGCACAATGAGTCATTGAAAACTGACAAACACACAAAAGCTTTTGCTCAGTGAGGTCCAAGTGGGGGACAACTTTGGACCAGGTCATAGTAAGACAGATGCCATAGAAATGTCAGTAATCACCAGTAACAAAAGAGTGCTATTGGTATGCTGCCGGCAGGCATGTCATGTGCCTGTGTTGTTAGACACTATGGAAGAAGCTGCTCCACTGGTAGGACAGAGAACCATCCATGATCAGGTCACCATTGAAGGGCCACACCAAAGCAGAACCAGCACATCAGTCTCATCCATATGAGAGAAAGATTTGGGTATGCCAGCCATACAGGTACTGAAACTTAACAGACACAATGCCAACAACAGTGACAAGATGGTGAGAAACAGGCTCCATTTTGCTGATATAGAGCAAGATGACCTGTTAGAGCCCATCTGCTCACACCTCCTAGATGTCTAGCAGGCCATGTACAGCTGCTGTGGTCATAGCCATAATAAGGAACGACTGCTGCTGAACGACTACTTCCATAGATGGCGCCTTCAACCTAACCCCATGAAAAGTGAGGCATGAGTGTTCCATTTAAATACATGAAACACAACTGACAGTGCATCTTGATGACGTGCAGAACCAACATGTTGATAATCCAAAGTATATGCAAGTCACACTAGACTGAACAGTCACATTTAAACAACATCTAGAAAAAGTTGCAAAGAAAATCAGTTCGTGAGTTAGTTTTCAAATGTTAGCTGGGACAGGCTGGGGTACAGATGCATAAACACCATGTACAGCAACACTCTCTCTGGTAAACTCAATGGCTGAATACTGCACTCCGGTGTGGCTTCACAGCGCACTTGTCCACAGTTAATGTTCAACTAAATAACGCAATATGGCTTATCTGTGGATCAGTAAAATCAACCCAGTTTGCTTTACTACCAGTGCTAAACAATATAGCACCACCAAAATTAAGGTGTGAACCTGCTTCCATATGAGAGTTTACTAAATGTTGAGTTTGCAAACTCTCTTCATTATTTGTGAAGATTCAAAATCTACCTGACCTCCAGTTGCATTCACGTGAATCGTCCTAGACAGTAGGCCCACCTTTGACTGGCAATGAGTTCTGTTTGGGTGAGAAGTGGAAACGAATTTGGATTTTTGCAAACCCCATTACTGCCCACTTCATCAGTGATCTGACTAAATGAGTGTAAAGGTTTAAGTGAAGATGATGCGAATGGGTACGTCTTCTTTCCGCTGCTCCAGATAGGGGTTGCCATAGCAGATCATCTTGTTCCATATCTTTCTGTCCTCTGCATCTTGCTCTGTCACACCCATCACTTGCATGTCCTCTCTCACCACATCCATAAACCTTCGCTTAGGCCTTCCTCTTTTCCTCTTTCCTGGCAGCTCTATCCTTAACATCTTACTCCCAATATACCCAGCATCTCTCCTCTGCACATGTCCAAACCAACGCAATCTCGCCTCTCTGACTGTGTCTCCCAACCCTCCAACTTGAGCTGACCCTCTAATGTCCTCATTTCTAATCCTGGCCATCTTCGTCACACCCAATGCAAATCTTAGCATCGTTAACTCTGCCACCTCAAGCTTTGTCTCCTGCTTTCTGGTCAGTGCCACCGTCTCCAACCCATATAACATAGCTGGTCTCACTACCGTCCTGCAGATCTTTCCTTTCACACTTGCTGATATCCATCCGTCTGTCACAAATCACTCCTGCCACTCTTCTTCACCCATTCCACCCTGCCTGCACTCTCTTTCACCTCTCTTCTACAATCCCCATTACTCTGTACTGTTGATCCCAAGTATTTAATCTCATCCACCTTCGCCAACTCTGCTCCTCGCATCCTTACCATTCCACTGACCTCCCTCTGATTTACACACGTTTTCTGTCTTGTTCCTACTGACCTTCATTCCTCTCCTCAATAGAGCATATCTCCACCTCTCCAGGGTCTCTTCGATCTGCTCCCTACTATCGCTACAGATCACAATTTCATCAGCAAACATCATAGTCCACGGGGACTCCTGCCTAATCTCATTTGTCAATCTCTCCATCACCATTGCAAATAAGAAAGGGCTCAGAGCCGATCCCTCATGTAATCCCACCTGCACGTTGAATGCATCCGTCACTCCTACTGCAGACCTCACCACGGTCACACTTCTCTTGTACATATCCTGTACAACTCTTACGTACTTCTCTGACACTCCCGACTTCCTCCTACAATACCACAACTCCTCTCGAGGCACCCTGTCATATGCTTTCTCCAGGTTCACAAAGACTACTAATGAATAGAATTAGAATGGACCAAGGAAGGTGGGCTTATCTGATGTATTAATGGGTCATCACTGAAACACCATCAAATGACAGAGGAGCTGAGAGGCAGACTATTCAGCACACATTAAATGACATAAATAAAAAAATGAACAAACGAATTTGAAAAAGGAATGACTGCCGATGTGCATGGGCTGCCTCAGTCAGCCTTCTTTCCTAAGCTTAACCCCATAGAGCATGTTTGTGGTTCTCCAGATCACAACATCTGAAGACCTGGCCCTCAGCATGCCAATGGCTGGCAACTTCAAGTCTTTCTTCAGGAACTGGATAACTCCTGACAAGCACAGATTCAGTAGCTCATTAGGAGCCAAGCAGTGGTGACTGCCAGACAGCTGCTGTTCTTGTTCATAGCTGCAATTCTTATCCCGTCATTTTTGTTATTGAACTGTTTTGTTTTATTATTATTCTAATGTGTTTATTGTGATTTCAAAAATTTTGAAATTACAGTCCAACAAAGAGCATTGGATTTTTTTCATCATCTCTACATAGCCTAAATTCAAACAACGCTTAGCTCAAAAGTGACCTTTTTTTAAATGTTATATATTGTAAATATTAACTTGTATACAGTATCAACACTGTTATAGCCTGGGCCACAAGATGGGATGGTGTCCCATTCAGAATGTGCACCCAACATTGCCATGCCAGACACCAACTCCCCACCGCCCTGAACTGGAAAATAATGTCATTTTATGTTTTGCCAATGATTAAAAAAATACTGATATTACCCTTACCAGAACTTCAAATAGATGTTACATAAGAGTGAAACTCTTTTATAATAATTTCATTACAGAACCTGTCAAAGTTACACTTGTAATCCAACCACATGTTAAAACCACTTTCTTGTCAAAAGCGTCATTTTTTGCAACTGGTGAAAAGGTAGCAGCAGCAGCTCAGTTTTTTGCAGTTGGTTCTCATTTTTGAGAGTTGCTTTCTTTTATGCACACTTCAATTTACAACAAGAGCGTTTTAAAAATCTGCAAATTTGGATTAAAGAAAGGATTAAACAAAGCCAGTGAGGAAAATCAATCTGTCCCCTACTACTGTATATTATGTGTTGGTAATTAGTAGCACGCAGATACGCATTTATTTGTGTTGTCTTCAAGGGAAATATGGAATCATGTGCACTGTGCGTAGTCTTACCATCGTCACTTCTTATATGAATGAGGATGAAATAGATTTGCTCATTTTATTTAAGTAAACCATTTTTATAGAACATACAGTAAGGATCACCATTCCATGTGATGCTTAGTCCACAACTCCGCAGCTCAGGGTTGTGTAAAGTCAAAGCCTTTACAGGAATCCTCAGACACATACACGCACTTGCTTACTTGGCACCATTTTGCTGGGTGTTTTGAACCAGGGATGTGCGGTCAGGGGAGGCAGGTGAGGCCCTGCATGAAAAGGTCCTAAAGGTGTCTTAGGAAACCCAATAAAAAGATACATGGAGAACCTGAAAAACTCAACAAAGAAAACAAATTAGTCAGGAATCGATCCAGGACCCCAGTCAGCAGCACTGCAAGATTAGACTGAGTGGCAAAAATAGATAATGTATCCATTGAAAATGAAATCTAAAACATGAAGTGAAAAAATTGAAGAAAAGAAGTCTGAATGTTCTCTGAATCCACCGTTGCACTACTAAAGTTTATATATACAGTATATTTTTTAATTTATTTGCTGCTTTATTGTTTTTAATCTGATTTATCTGTTGCTGTGATTTACCTTATTTCCTGCTCATGTTTGAGATGTACTCTGCCATATTCTATATGCCATAAACGTGTCTATGTATGTCCTTCAGGTTGGTATATCTTTGTCACTCCAACATATGGCACATCACAAACATTTGTAATAATAAAATAAATTGCATTGGTCATTCTGCCAGATGGCATATCACAGACATTACCACT
>JANRMT010062827.1:35955038-36009716 GCA_026402145.1 Polypterus bichir lapradei | reverse complement strand
TCTGCCAGATGGCATATCACAGACATTACCACTAGTTTTACAAATCCAGTAACAAATAGCATACAACAAGGAAATATGTATTGCATTTGTCATTCCAACACATGGTACATAGTAAACATTTATTATAATAAAATAAAATAGCATTTGTCATTCCGCCAGATGGCACATTACAAACATTACCACTACCACCAATAACAAATAGCATACAAAAGGGACATATGTATTGCATTTGTCATTTCAACACATGGTGCACAACAAACATTTGTACTAATGCATTTTAATACTACAACTTTTTGTGATGTGCCATCTGTTGGAATGACTAATGCAATGTATTGCTAAATTTGTTAAAAAATGCATTTCAATAGATGGTGCACTGCAAGCATTCGCACGTGGTCTAAACAGATTTAGATTTCAGCTTGTTTTTGATGGACAGCTAGTATTACATAATTAATCATTTACGTTTAAACTAATAATTTATATGCTTTTTGTTTGTTTATAAATGAGGTATTAATTTTATGCATCTTTCATTGGGTGTAAATGTTGCCCTAACTCATAGCTACATCACATCTGTAACTCTGTCATACTGACCATTCAAATGTGTTTAATGATTTGGGCAAAATGGAATAAAAAGAGAATAATAGCAGTGATGGGGGAGTTGTTGTAGCACAGAGATGTTTGCATACCACCTCCCCACCCCTAAACCTTTCATTTTCCACTCAGATGTGTGTTAGAAGTGTGCCCTGGGAAGGCCTGGCACAACATTCAGCGTTGTTGTTATGGACTCTAACACCCCTTATTGGATTACGTAGGTTAGAAAAATAATGACCGCAAAAAATGAAGGGCCAGGGTAGTTTACAATTCTAGGTGTCATTTAGCATTGTATTACTCTCTAATGTTGTAACATGTGGAAATACAGACACAAAATTCAAAACACATCGGAGCATTTGTGTAAGCATGCGATTGTAACAAAGGTAGCATTGTTTTATATTTTTGGAAAAAGGCAGAAGACCAAGGAACTTGTTAGGGAGAAGTAACCACAGTAGGGTGGAGCAGCATGGTTGTCTATAGCACTCACTTGGTCTCTGCAGGGATTACATGTCTGCCTCTCTCTGTTCAGCGTGTTATGGCTGAGAGGCGCATGAGGAAACCAAGCATATCAATAATCTCAGACCAAAGAGTTTAACGTTATTAAGTCATTAAAAGGGAGGCACCCTTTCATTCTTTTGTTTGCAGCTGTTGCTTAAATATTTTGTTTGAAGCAAACAGTTATTATGGTTCAGTTTACTTATCGACTTACTGTCACGTATATTTCATACATTATGCACATAAAGCACATTACACAATGTCTACTGAAGTGTTCACTGTCAAGACGTCTGGAAATGATTTTGTCAATGCTGATAATGTTCAATTGAGATGAACCTTGTGAGCATCAGGAGGTTTGTTATCCATTTCAATGAAATTCAATTAAATGGCTAATTGCTTTTGATTAACATCTTTTTAATGTTGAAGAAAAATAAGCAACAGCATCTAAGTCTGTTTTTAAATATTGCCCTTTGAATTACTTAATGTAAAAATCAATGGAATGGAAAAGAGAAAAGGGCCGTTAGCGAAAGCAGACCCCGGCGGGCAGACTTCAGTGTGGATTTTAGCTTTCTTTTAGAAATGTTATGTTTGAGAAATATGAGCTACAATTAGGCACAAACCTACCATAACTAACAAATAAAAAGAAAGAGAAAGAAAGAAAGAAAGAAAGAGCCCTAGCACTAATTAGTGTTGTTAACTGTTTTTGTCTGCATATCCCAGTCAGGAACAATGGCGGAATAGGGTGCCAGCTCATCAAGGGGTGAAGACAGACACACAAATTGGGGCAAATTTAGCATCACCAATACACCCAACCTACCTGTCTTTGTACTGTGGGAGCAAACCCATATGGACACAAGGAGAACATGCAAACTGCTGACCAAATATTCACTCACTGTGCAAATTATTAGGAATGCCTATACACCTGGATATCCATGCAATTATCTAATCAGCCAATTGTCTGCCAGCAGTGCAATGCATAAAGTCATGTAGATACAGGTCAGGAACTTCAGTTAATGTTCACATCAGTCATCAGAATGGGGAATAATATGTGTTCTCAAAGATTTTGATTGTTGATGTTTCTGTAACTACTGATCTCCTTGGACTTTCATGCACGACAGCCTCTACAGTTTTCTCAGAACAGTGTGAAAAGCATAAAACATCCAGTGAGCAGCAGATCTATGGATGGTAATGCCTTGTTGTTGAGAGAGGTCAAAGAATGCCCAGACTGGTTCGAGCTAACAGAAGCTACAGTTGCTCAGATAACCACTCTGTACAACCTATGGTGAGCAGAAAAGCATCTCCGAAAGCGTGGAACTTTGAGGTGGATGGTCTACAACAGCAGAAAACCACATTGGGTTCCACTTTTGTCAGCCAAGAACAGAAAGTTGATACTGCAGTGGGCACAGGCTCAACAGTGCCAGACAACTGAAGACTGCAAAATGTAGCCTGGTCTGATGAATCTCAATTTCTGGTAGTCAGGTCAGAATTTGGAGTCAACAGCATGAATGCATGAACCCAACCTGCCTTGTATCAACAGTCTAGGCTGGCAGTGGTGGTGGTGTGATGGTTTTGTGGATGCTTTCTTGGCACACTTTCAGCTTGTTAATAACAATCAATCATTGATTGAATGTCACTGGCCTATTTTTAGCATTGTGGCTGGTCATGGGCATCCCTTCATGACCACAGTTTACCCATCTTTTTATGGCTACTTCCAGCATTAAAACGCACCATGTCATAAAGCAAACGCTTTTAGGAACATGGCAATGAGTTCACTGTTCATCATTGGCCTTCCCAATCACCAGATCTGAATCCAATAGAACAGGGGTGTCAAACTCCAGTCCTGGAGGGCCGCAGTGGCTGCAGGTTTTCATTCTTACCATCTTCTTAATTAGTGCTGATTACTTCTTTTAATTAACTTGACCCAGGCCCCATAGTTATTTCTTTTTCCTTAATTAGCAGCCAAACAATAATGAGACACAAAACAGTTGCCATATGACCAGCTCACCTGTACCCATCACAAAATATCTGAAAATAAAGAAAAGTGATGGTCTCAATAAGGCTGATTTCTGAGGCCACCAAAACATTATGATGGTGTTCTTAGAAAAAGCAGAAAAACAACAGTTTTGGAAATGTGTGCTGTGGCAGAATGAGAGCAGCAACAAGCTATGGAATTAAAAAACGGGTTTAATTAACAGCAAAAAATGGCTTCTCATTAAGAAAGTGATTGGAATGAAACTGGTTGGAGTTTGAAGGCCCAATTGAGCTGGTCATCCGTCGGCTCGCTTCACATCTCATTTCTGGTTGGCTGCCATTTAATGAAAAAACAAATCAATTCAGAGGACTGAATCCTTTAAACAGGGCTTATTAAAATGAAGAGGAAAGGAGTTAATTAGCTGTGAAAACTGGTCACTGATTAGGAAAAGGGTGAGAATGAAAACCTGCAGCCACTGCGGCCCTCCAGGCCTGGAGTTTGACAGCCCTGCAATAGAACACTTTTAGGAGTTGGTAGAATGAAAGATTTGCACCAGGATTATGCATCAGACAAACCTTCCCAAATTGTGTTCTGCTATCATGTCAAAATAGACTAAAATCTCCAAGGAATGTTTTATGCATTTTTTGGAATCCATGCCATGTTTAACCGAGGCTGCATGAATTATACCCAGTATAATTAAGTGGTCCTAGTAATTTGCTAAGTAAGTGTAGTCTTCTTTTAATGATTTCATTATAGACACTGAACATCATGAAGACACAATAACTGCAGGACCCTAATTCAATTCCATTTTTGTTTAATGAGCGTGTTTGCCCTTTGTTTATGAGAGCCCCCTCTAGTGGTCTCAGCCAAGACCAGCAGCTATAACTTGATCCAAGTGATTGAGTGTGAAGGATATCAGAGGGACTTCTGTTCTGTTCTGCTATTCTTGCTCAGGCTTGCTCCCTGACTTGTGTTCATCAATGCCAGGATGTCCTCCGTCTTCATTAGTCCTTGTACAGGCGTAGAGCAGGGTTTGGCATCTTGTTTTTCTCCTGTCCATCTAGATGGTAACATAAATCCTCTCTAAATGTTTCCTAGTTGAATGATATGCTTAAGAATAAAGCTACTAAGTCAGTAAGAAAAATAATCAAAATGCTAAAAACAAAAGCATGCATTATGAAATTAAATATGATGTTTCAAGCATTTTAATCTTCCTCTGGGATGTAAAAGCTGATTGCACCCATCGCCTACTTGGACAATGCTTATAGCTTTTTTCCTGCCCACTCCCTCAGCGCCCCTTTCATTTCAGAGTCCACAGACTGTGTGTGTTAACTGTGCCAGCCTATTTATCTTGGCCGAATTAAACATGTGGTATTCATCTGGCCATGATGTAATTGTTTCTGTTAAAGGAGAACTTCATTTGGCATATCAGACCAATAACCTAAGTAATCCATGGAATAATAGGATAATGGGAGATGTGGGGATCACATTGGTAACTGACCCTGGACTGGTCACTAACCATCTTATTTATACTATGGCTTTCTTACATTTTGGCCCAGGGTTGATTACATCTTGCCTGAAGAAGGGGCCTGAGTTGCCTCAAAAGCTTGCATATTGTAATCTTTTTAGTTAGCCAATAAAATGTGTCATTTTGCTGGACTTCTCACTACCTTCATAATGGCTCACACAGTTCAACACCCTAGTACTACAGGCACAGGATGGCAAAGCCTATCCTGGAAACACCAGATGTAAGGCAGGAATTATCTCTGGAGAGCAAAGCGCTAAGCCCACTCACACAAACTAATGTAGGGCCGATTTGAGGGTTCAATTAACGTAACCCACATGTTTTTTTAAGAAAACTGAAACAGATATGTGGAGAATGTACAAACTTCACATGGATAATGACATTGGATATTTTTGCTTCTTGAGTATTTTTTGTTTGTGGATTTTTAAATCACGATCTTTAAATTTTCCTGTTATGTACCATTTTTTTAAATCACTTATTTTTTATGATTTCCTGTCATAAGTAGAACATTAACTACAACTGGAACATCTGTGCTCATCTAACAGTAGTGGTACTGTTACTAGGAATGCTGCTCAGAAATCCCAAGTACTGCAAATGGGACAGCCATGCTAAAGGGTCTCATTACATTAAAGAACTGGCCATTTCAGGACAGAGAGGTGTGGCACGCAAACTATTTGATGAACTCAACAAAGGTATTTTTTGCCTCCTCTTCATATAAAACGTTGACTGATGAAATATCTTGTGAAAGTAATGAACAAGGAAGGGGAAGGAGTTCCATATTTTAGACAAATAACGCATATCATGATTAAGGCATTTTTGTTGGGCCTCAAATCAGACATGTTATCAATGACCAGCAATTTGAAGATCAGCTAGTGTAGCTGGAGGATATCGCATAGAAGGCATTCGAGGATGTGGTGGAAGTAGTCATCAGAAGATGGGTACACTGTGGTCACACAGGGATGGACATGGTCAACATCAATAGTCAGGTAAGCTGTGGCATTTAAATGATGCTCAGTTAGTATTAAGGGGCCCAATGTGTGCCAAGAAATTAACCACCACACCATTACACCACCACCACCATCCTGAACCATTGATACAAGGCAGGATGGATTCATGCTTTTGTGTTGTTGATGCCAAAGTCTGACCCTGCTATCCTAATGTTGCAGCAGAAATCAAGACTCATCAGACTAGGCAATGCTTTTCCAATCTTCTGTTGGTGAGCAAGCATGAATTGTAGCCTCAGTTGCTTGTTCTTGGATGACACTCGTGTGGTCTCCTGTAGTTGTAGTCCGTTGAACTTCAAAGTTCAAATGTGTTGCACATTCAGAGATGCTCTTCTGCAAACCTTAGTTGTAACCAGTGCTTATTGGAGTTACTGTTGTATTTCTATCAGTCTGGCCATTCTCCTCTGACAAGGCCTCTTCACCCAGAGAACTGCTGCTCAGTGAATATTTTCCTTTTTTTCAGACCATTCTCTGTAAACCCTAGAGATGGCTGTGCGTGAAGATCCTAGTAGATCAGCAGGTTCTGAAATACTCAGACCAGCCCGTCTAGCACCAACAGCCATGCCATGTTCAAAGTTACTTAAATCTCCTTTCTTCCCCAATTCGGATGCTCGGTTTGGACTTCAGCAGGTCATCTTGACAATGTCTACTTGCCGAAATGCATTGAGCTGCTGACATGTGATTGGCTGACTAGATATTTGTATTAACAAACAGTTGGACTGGTGTACCTAATAAAGTGACCAGTGAGTGTACCACAGTATTTATCTAAACACTTCTCTGTGTTGTTATGCCATGTAGTAATGCAATAATCACAAGGACAGAAAGGTATCATAACAGACAGAAGTACTTCTCAAAATCGTGGGCCAAGTACCTGCAGTGTAACCTGGTTCCTGTGAGTAATTATGAAGGATAACACATGTACACGTATAGTATATGTGTGTCTGTCTCTTCTGTCATCACAACCATTACAATGAACAAAGTAATCATTAAGATTCCGGTAACTTGTGCTACTGATCTCCTGAATTGATAATAGCAGTTTTAGCTTCTTCTTTTTTTTATTCTCCTTCAGCTTCAAGTCTTCTGGATATTTAAAATGCATAGACTGGAGGAAATTAGGAAAGGGTTTTGAGGTGAAAGACCAGTGGGCGAAGCCTTTTCGGTGTCAGATTTTGCTGCTCTTCACCTGAAGGGATCCTACCCCATTGGGCCCTTGAGCAAAGCCCTTAACCTGAAAAATTGGTCCAGGGGGAGCTGTACAATGGTTGGCCCTGTGCTCTGACCTCTCAAAAAAACAAAAGTCATCCAAAAAAATTTCCCTTCAGGGATTAACAAATTATATTGAATAAAAAAAAAACGTTTTTGGAGAGTGGTACCCAGATATGTAATTTCATTTCAGAATCACATCTGGCCATGCAAAACTAGATTGGGGTCTGTTGATAATCTGTCCAGGCAAAATCAGGCATAAGATGAAAACCAGGCTAGAAAGGCAGTCTGTTGTGGTGCAGTGCACACACACACACACAATCATGGAGACAATTCATGCTTGACAATTAATGCAGGAAAAGTCGAGTACTAACAGAAAAGCCTAGAGAACATGGAAAGGAAAGACTGGGAGTGGAAATTCCACCGGGATCCATGAGACAGCAAAGCTAATCACTGCAACTCTTTGCTAACATGCCACGGTAAATGAAACTTTCAGTGATATAATTGCTGTTGTGTAAATTGATTTTTGAGAAGCAGGTGCAACTCTCACTAGAAGATCCTGTATGTCTCAGAACTGCTCAGAACTGAAGATAAGATAAAGTAGAAAAAAAACAGCAGAATAGTAAAAAATCCCCAAGGCAGCGCATTATTGAAATGTACGTATTCTTCAATTAAAACAACAATAATTCTGTGATATTAGAAGCCAGTGCTTACTTCCCACCTAAGCAGCACTGCCTCCCTCCATATTTCACATTCTGAACAGCTCAATCCTTCCGATAAGTTGAGGAATTATTAAGTCTGTGATTTATGATATCCACCATGCCTTTGGAATCTCTTGTGTTTTACACACTCCGTGATGTGCTGGACGGAAAGCTTTGTACAACAAATTTTTTCAATTGTGTGTAATTTAAAATCTAGAGTTTAAAACCTGCTGTGTTTTCTGGGACTGTCAAAGAGTCACTTGTAGTCATTTCCGCTCTGACTCGGCTGCTCTTTGTATTCTCCTTAGACATTTTAAAGATCCAGCTTCAGCGTATGAGACTCGCGTAAAAGCATTGTTACTTTAGAAAAACTACACTCACACGCTATTTATCTGTCAATGTGCACTACTTAAGGTGACGATTTGTGTCACTATGACGATAGCATAAATGTATGACACAGAAAAGCTTTTGTCAGTAGAGATGGCATTTGATTAGGTTTAGCATTAGCTTTATTCAGGGTCGATGTTGCTCATGTGCTGTGATAAGTGGCTCTGTTACAAGGGGTCTTAAACAGGAAAGGGTGTCACAGGCAGGAGAGATGGAAAGACAAGCATTGCTGGCAGTAATGATGTATGTTGTCATACCGATTTAGAACTAGGGGAACCACCAGGTTGCAGATTTACCAAGGTGCTATTGACATTGTGGTATAGCAGGTCCACAGCTCAGATGAAAGCACAGTTTTTAAATAAATAATCGTCGCACTTGCAGCGTAAAGAGGGAGCATAGTAGTGTGGCTGGCGCGGTAGCTGGACGCGCACTGGTGAGGAATTGTCCGCATCCATAATTGAAGCCGGGAGCTACTAATCGCCACACCTGTGTCACGTTCCCGTAATAAATAAGAGAAGTGTGAGGTGGAAAAAAAAAAAACAGTAAAAGAAAGGAAGAGGCAGAGACTGAGAGTGCAGCATTGGGGAAAGAGAGTGGACGAGCCAGCCCGCTGTGGAAGAGAGAGGTCAGCGCGGTCTGGGGTCTGAGATGGAGCGAGTGATTGTGCCCACTGAGTTAACAGAATGGGTACAATCGGGGAAAATTCCGCCCTAGGGATCTGAGGAACGACTTAGAGTGCGGGAAGGAAGACAGGAGGACAACCGACCCCGAGTGGTCAGGCAGACGCCGGTGGAGGCAGCCATGACTGGGGTTGGTAGAATGAGGACCACGGTGGCTGAAGTCTCTCCCGCTGAATATGCCTTGGATGAGCTGGAGAGACTGGGAAAGAGCAGAGCTTGGCTGGTGTGACCCCAATGTTGTCAGCGGGATTTTAATCTTGTTTTAAACACCTGGGATTTTTTACCTTTTTAATGGATTATTTACTTATTCAATAACGTTTGAAGAACTGCACTATTTATTTGAACACTTTGTTTTGACTTTTTTTAAATAAAAGCACTCTTGCACTTTTTTTTCCACCATCCCCTTCCTTCATGATGTCTTCACTGATCAGCTCATCCGGTTACGTTATCGATGGTGTTGGGTTCGAGAGCTACTCAGAAGCCAAATGGGAGCATGGAGCAGAACCCTAATCGTCACAAACATATGTTCAGGAGACTGAGAAATGAATGTAGCTTGGGTTGAAGTAAATTCTGTTCTCCCAGGACACAAGAAGGGAGTTGACACAGGCCTACCAGCAAATACCTGAGTCTCAGCTCAAAGGGAGAATGATTTCAAGGAGTACTGGGAAAAGAATGTTAGGACTTGGGTTGTGCTAGGCTTGGCGTATTGCAGTGGGGCTATCCTTTTAAAAGTGTTAGAAACCTATTAAAACCAATTATCTTTTATTTTATGTTACGTTTGGGATTTTATTTATATTGATCATTTTTAGCATTCTGTTAGTGACGTCATCTTTTTGTTTGCCATTTTTCCCATGGACTCCACCAATTTGAGTACTATTTTTCATGGGCACCATCATGTTGCTCATTGTAATGGCGTCCATTTCTAGTCACATAAGTGGACATTAATGTATCATCACAGTGCAGCTATAAAAGATGGCGGCACATTTGGTAACATGTCTGTGTTCTTCTAGTAACCCTAGCAGGAGCTTTTTGAGAAATAACTGGACTGAATGATGTAGTAAAAAGCCAAGAAGAATAAAAAAACCAGGGATACACTTGCACCATTACCAAATCCAATTTGCTAGAGAAAAATAAAAGTTAAAATTCAGATCACGTGCCTAGACAAGCAAAATTAGGAATAGGAAAAGGGGATTTTTTTTTGAGCAAAAGAATGATTGAGAGAGAGAGTTTTGGAAACCACCATCTCGGATAAGAAAGAGCATTAGGAGTGATCTTTAAACCTGTCGAGTTATTAATAAAAGGTCACAACCTCTGAGGAGCTATGCAAAGGACAGGTGTGCAAAATGGCGACAATAACAGCGCAAGCAAAATAACAAAGAAAACTTTGTAAAAAATAAGTAAGTTGTCCAATCGTAGTCTGAACATTGAGAAATCTAAAGGAAGACTCATGAAAGCTTAGCTCTTGAGCACTTTTAAAAATTCAAATCTTGTTAGAGAATTTGATTAAGCCTTGATGACTTAATTTTGACTATGCATTTTGACTTATGTCTTGGTTAGTTCTTTTATGATTCTGCATCTCCCATTACCATCTGCATGTTTTCTGACTTTTCTGATTTTAAAAGAAAAGTTTTACATCTCCAACGTAATCCCCTTAATTGCTATTTTTATCTATCTGTCTATTGATCGATCATATGTTGGTGTCATGTTTGGACGCATTCCATTTTCTTTCACAAGAGTGTTTTTTGGAAGTAAAGTCAATTCTTGTTATCCATGAGGGATATGTTCCCAAAAAAGTCCCACAGAAAAAGAAACCATGTATACTGAAGCCTTGATCCGATTGGAAAAATTGAGTTATTTTGTGGCGGGTTATATTCGCCATAAACATCCCCCCCTACACATTACCATAAACGTGTAATTTTAAGTTAAACTCATCACAACGTGTTTGCGCTTGTTGAAAAAACTCTTTCATTAGTAATATGCTTCTCTGCCCTTGTTGAAATTAAATTTAAGAGAAAAAGAGCATTAAACACATGTGGAATATTATCAAAATGTGGAGATTTTTGAACACTACAGGAGCTGTAAAAGCAACACTGCAATTCCTCTTAATGTAGCTAGCCCTCTCAGAATTTTTCCTCTACTGTGCATGGCCATAAATATGGTGACCACTGGCTTCGTAAAATGGGTTACACTTTCATAGAAGCAGTAAAGTGAATCTGCAGAAATGGAAGCAACAAATAGCTAGGATTTACTGTAGCTTATTTAATGATATTCTAGTAAAAATAATGTTGGAGTGTTGGCTCTGAGGCTAGGGATCTGCCCTGACAATCGGAAGGTTGCCGGTTCGAATCCCATAAACGCCAAAAGTGACTCTACTCCGTTGGGCCCCTGAGCAAGGCCTTTAACCTGCAATTGCTCTGTCCTGGGTATGACTTTAATCTGCATCCAGCCCTCCAACCTGCAGGGAAAAACTTGGGGGTTGGTGGCAGAATTGGCACTCCAACCACCATAAAAAACCTCACATTGTTCCATTCCATCTGAACTAGTGGGGTGCTGAGGTGTTCACCCATTGCATGGCTGCACTCGAGTCCTAATCTGTATGAAAGAGAAAGTGGACCTAACGAAGTGCACAATACACAGCAAAACATTAGGTATGGTATATGCATTCAAAGTAAATCTGACATAAAAGATGAAAATCTGTAGAATCATTAGCAAAATGAATGTTATTGACCAGTCTGTCAAAGTCAACTAGATGATGTGTGTGTCTTTTTTTTTTCCTATGTTAATTATTGTGAGTTAAACAAAGAATTGTCAGTTCAAACTGTTGGTAGTAAAATTAACATTCAGTCTGGTGTTTACAGACCTATCACCGGCTAAAACTAAACTTCAAAGTTACATTGGGATGGCTTGCACGACAGATAATCAACTTTTAAACCTTAAATTCACATTTCTAACAACTTATTCCTATCAACCCAAACTTCAAAATAATCTTTAACAGAAAAAAACACCTACAATCAGCAGCTCAGATCTGCTTCAAAGGGCTGACCTATTAACACTTGAAGACAACATGGATCTCACCTACCTACGCTACAGACTCAAATGACTGACCGTCAAAGAGTCAACGAGTGCGGGGAGACGCGTCATTGTTCCA
Source organism: Polypterus bichir lapradei (assembly GCA_026402145.1). Taxonomy (NCBI): domain Eukaryota; kingdom Metazoa; phylum Chordata; class Cladistia; order Polypteriformes; family Polypteridae; genus Polypterus; species Polypterus bichir. The sequence continues at coordinate 35,998,013 of JANRMT010062827.1, read as the reverse complement.
TGATTCACTCTCTATAGTTTAGAGCAAAGGATAAGATCAAGTGAACAGTAGAGGATGGGCTCATTGTAGTCCATAAGAATGGTTGGCTTAACTCTTTTCTGTCTCTGCATGCAGTGTAATAGGAGCAGGGATGGGGACTTGATGAAGGCAGAAGAAGTAAATACAAATACTGGTATGTTACTCAATGAGGTTATATCAGCTGACCTTCTCAAGGAACTTGACCGACTTAATGATGAGATACCTGGAGTTCAAGTATTTTCAAAGATTCACATGGTTAGACACTATGGTGTTATATTAAGATTTAATGCACCTGTAGTCTCATTTATAAAACTTGGCATAGATTCACACAAGAAAATACGCATAAACTAAAAAACACTAATATGTGTGTGCCAGGATTTATAAAACCTGGCGTACGCACATTTCTACAAAATTTAAGCTTTATAAATCACAATCGTCTTGTAAATGAGCACATGTGAACACACCTCAAAATCCACCCTGGAACAACCATATATGGAGCATGCTAATCAACCTCATACATATGCAATCACGATGCTGCAGAACTTCATTGAACAGTAGAGCTGCCTCCCAACCTAATGTGTCAAGATCCCCCTCCTACATTCAAGAGTACCTAGTTCCACTCCGCAACTGAGTGTATAAAGTCATACACAGCATTATAGCACCTCTCCTCTATGCTCTAGGGGTTTGATCATATGTAGTGATGTGATTGCTGTTACAATGAGTAGTACTGGCCATATGTAAAACTGAGCATTCAGCCAGTTACCTTGCCAATAAACCAGCCATCATGTACAGCACCATCATCATGTCTGTCACATATGACACTGAAAATATTAACAGTATATGTGTGATAGACACATTGATAGATATGTTGATGGCCATCAATCACTTTTCATTTACACTGTTTTCAAATATGTCAGGATTTAAGTATGAATTGTAAGGTGGAAGTGTAAAGGTGAACAGCTATGCACTAATGGCTTACGAAGACGAGGGATGCTGCTTTGATATTTTTTTTGAGTCGCTTTCTGGTGTCTGCCTGGATTGACTTTTACCTATTTGTGCCATACAGGCCTTTTAAAGAGATTTTCATCAAAGACGGATTGTCCCCTTCAGTTATAATTTGGCACTGCATTGTGGCTTAGAATCTTATGAATTTCTGTCTTGTGTTGTAACGTTCGTGTAAAAATACTTTACTTTGGAAGAAAAGTCCTCCACACCAGTGTGAAATGCTCAGAATGAATTATGGGAAGTGTTTGGTTGCAGTCATTGCAGCTGAGGCAATTACTTTTTCACATCATGACAATTGGTGTTGGATAACTTTATTCACTAATAAAACATAGTAAATTAAATGTGCTAGTTTTCCACCCAAATATCCTGTATGTTATATAGTATTTGATTTCTGGTTAAAGATATGACAGCATTGATAGACAAAAAGTTGAAAGAACAGAAAAAAATCAGGAAAGGGGCAAATGCTTTTCATAAATTATCTATCTATCTATCTATCTATCTATCTATCTATCTATCTATCTATCTATACAGTGAGCAAAAGAGAACTTGGGAACCCAGTAGGCATCCGTTTAATGCAAAATAATGTGTAAAATATCTTCTATATAAACGTCAATGCGTGGAAGTGTGTGGGTCTGTCCGGCCTGGAAGTGAGAGGTGGAGTCGGGGTAAGGGCTCCGCCTCCAAAGAAACACAACACAAGTGAGGCCAGCACGTTGGCAAAACAGAACCTCAGAAGAAAGACAAAGTTGCTTAGCCACTAACATTGGCAAAACAAAATCCCTTTTACTTTTCCTCCCGCTGTTAATACACAAGCAAGGCAAGCACATCTGCAAAATGAACCCTCCGAAGAAAGACAAAGTCGCTTAACTGCTAATATCGACAAAACGTCATCCCTTTTACTTTTCCTTCCGCCACTAATGCACAAGCGATGCGAGCATGTCCGCAAAACAAATCCTCCTAGAAGAGAGATGTTCCTTTCAATTATCTGACATCTCTACATTTCAATTTGTTTCTGACAATTTCAACAGTTTCTAGGACCCTGGGCTTTTTACAGCACGGGCTTACACAGCTAGTTAGAAAATAAACAGCATGCAAGGGCACTAAATAAGAAAATTAATGGAGTGCTTCTGAATAGTCTCTCGGTCGTGTTGAGTCAAAACAATGACTGCCTCTTTCTGGTGTCTGTTGGTATTAAAAGGCTGGTCCCTGGAAGAAGTGGGGCTTGACGGTGAAGACCCAGAAGTGCTGTCACTCGTTGTGAGGCTGATGTCCCCCCGTGGATGGAAAGAGATGTTATGTTAGATGGATGGCCCCCTGTCATCCCAAAGTGGTATTGCTTATCTGATTGGAGCCCTGAAGATGTCTTCTACTCACATGTTTGACTATATATAGATAAATATATATATATATATATAAATATATATATATATATATACTGTATGTATATGTATGTATATATATATATATATATATATATAGTAGATATTTTATAAACACACACATATATGTACAGATTTTTTGTGCCGTGTTTATGCTTTGCTATGGCCCTTGCTCACCTACAGTATGTTTCACTTGCTCAGCTAAGTAACCATTACTGAAATGATTAATCTAACACTTTACTTCTCACAGTTTGAATGGGCAGTTTCATGAATCTTATCAAATAAAACAGAATACATCCCACAGATCGGCAAAAACCCCTTCATGTAAAAACATAACAGTAAACAGTTTTGAGGGGTTTTATATGATGAAACTCCTGCAAATATTCAGTCTTTTTTTTTTGGTAACGGTTGTCAAAGGTCGTTACACTTCTAGCACTTTTTTCACGCCCTCCAAACTTCATAAATAAAGCCCTTGTGAATGAGAACACAAGCAGGTCGATTATAATGACCCAAAAAGGTTCTTCCAAAACAAAGAATGCTGAACATGGAGGGCATTAATGACAAAACGTATGCTACTAAGCCTGGTGCACAGAAAAGTGGGTAAAGGGGGTCGTTATTGTAAATTGTTACACACATATGGTTTTAAGGTCACTGTGCCCAATATCAGATTTACTGGCATCTGCATAGCTAAGTTGCACTGCTCCGATGTTTTAGTGTGTCTGTCTCTGAAGATGACATGTTTTTTTATTTTTTAAGAAGAATTCATTAGTGCCCTCTTTTTAGTGAAATTCAAAGCAAGCACTTCAAACAAAATTGACAGTACACACACAAAATAAATACATAAATAAAAATAGAAAATGGAGGGAAAAGGGAAACTTTTTGCCGATGGTATTCCCCTTAAGGCTGAAGTGTCTAGATTACATTTCTTACCTCATTCACCGCATGTTACCTCATTCACCGCACACACTGTACAACAGGTCCTGGTGGGTCGCAGTGGCTGCAGGTTTTCATTCTAATCATCTTCTTAATTAGTGAGTTGTTTTTGCCTGTTGATTAACTTGTTTTCCCTTAGTTTTAATTGACATGACTGAGAACCCTTAATTGTTTCTTTTTCTTTAATGAGCTGCCAGACAATAATGAGACACCAAACAAGCCGCCACATGACCAGCTAACCTGAAAATAAAGAAAGGTGAAGGTCTTGGTCATGTTGGTCTGCTCAAGTCACAAAACATCTTGACGGTGGTCTTAAAAAAAAAATAGAAAATCAACAGTCTGTTGTGGCAGAGTGAGAACAGCAACAAGCCATGGAATTAAATAACAGGTTTAAATAACTGCGAGAACTGGCTTCTCATTAAGAGATTGGTTGGAGTTTGAAATCTCAGTTCAGCTGGTCATCTGTTGGCTCGTTTCACATCTCATTACCATTTAATGAAGAAACAAATCAATTCGGAGGACTGAATCCTTAAAACAGGGCTATTAAAATGAAGGGAAAAGGAGTTAATTAGCAGTGAAAACTGTTAGCTGATTAGGAAAAGAGTTAGAATGAAAACCTGCAGCCACTGCGGCCCACCAGGATTGGATTTGGACATCCCTGCTGTACATAATTGTCAGAAAGTTATATGCCTTTGATGCCCGTCTGTCTCACAGTTCGTGTTTCTCCCAGCTGTCTTACTTTAATCTAAAAGCTCTACTGTTGTCACACAGAGCCATTACCAATAGCTTATAGATATATAGATATACAGAATCTTCCATTATCTATGTTAAAGCTACTTTATATTCAAGTTCAAACTAGGTAAATTTACCATCAACATTAAGTTAAAGTATTTGGATAGTACAATGACATTAAAGAGTCTTTTATTGTGGATGAGTGTCAAAAACGCCATTTTTTTTATTGTTGTTGTCATTGATTAGATTTGCTATACTGTGTTAATCGCCAAGTGGAAATTTTCTTTTTGCATGAACTTTGGGGGTCAGAGCACAGAGTCAGCCATTGTACAGCACCCCTGGAGCAATTTTCAGGCTAGTTGTCTTGCTGAACAACCCAATAGAGTAGGATCCCTTCAGGCAATGACGGGATTTGAACCAGCAGCCTACGAGATACCAGCACAGATCCATAGCAACTGTGGCACCACTCTGCCGTAAACCATTAAATTCAATCCTCTCTGATTCAGTGTTGTAAAACAACAGCATATGAAAACAACTATGGGAGTGAATACTTTTTATTTAACTTGTCAGATCGTATCACCTCTTTTCATTGCTCAGGGGTCCGGGTGTTGTGTTCCTTACACCAGGTTAGGAGTGTTTGTGCTTTGGCCTTGGATAGAAGCAGTTTTCCAATAACAGCCCTGTTATAAATTCCAGCTTAGAGAAGCTAATGGTGCACAGTATCCATCCTGTAAAGTGTCTGACTGTTCTTGTTATTGAGCTTCGATTTCTGGCCAAAGTTTCTTTTTACTGCTGCAGTTTGCCAGTGTAAGGCATATTATTTTACAATCTGTTCTCTTTGATAATAATTTTGTAAGTCTTGGGACTGATGCACCTGTAATTTAGGCACTGAGTCCTTGGCCTCTTTGGAACTCTCTTTGTTGCCACGTGTTGCTTTGAAAATGGCCATTTCAAACGACTAATTGTCAGAATTCTTCTATAGCTGACACATAATGATAGTCAGCAACCAGCTTAATATGACTCATTTTGCCGAGGCATTTTTAGATGTGATTTAGATATTTCAAAGAGAAACTCCGTTTCATGTGGTGTTTCTGGGATTTTTTTTGTACAACTCCTCTAAGGTGAAATGTCTCAGACATTTGAGTACTAGAATTTTTGACATTGGTTACTCCGATGGTCACCACTTATTCCGCAAATGTCTGAGTCGCTTGACCATATTGTTACGAATTGAGACACCTTTAAAAAAATGTATTTTTTTCTTGTACCTGTCTATGGTTTCCTAGTGGCTTCATGTGTCTGGAAACTTTAATAAATGGCCGTTTTGTGTTAATTATTAATTTACAAGTTAATATGATGCTATTGTTTACTTTTACTTGTGTCATGTTGCCATTTGACAGTTTTGTGACTGGGCTGTCTCCCAGAAAGCAATTATGTGTGATGTTGTGAATGTTCTGCTTTATCATTCCATGCAGAATTCAGTTCAGTGTCCAAGATTCTGGATTCAACCGTCTAACAACTTCAGTCTAGCACTAGAGTATTTTATGTCCTCTGGTTAATGACTCGTAGCACTCCAATCACAATTTTGTCTTCAGTTTTAACATCTTGATTTTTGGTGCCAATTTGTCTTCTAGTCAATGATTCCTGGCAGTCCTTGTTTATGCTTTGTTTAGAGTTTAGCCATTCGGTTTGTGGCAGTGTGACGATGCGGGTTCGCTGCATGCTCCCATCGTCCATCCGGGAGCCCTTGAACCCATCACCGTTGGTAATGAGGCACTACAATAGAGCAAGGGGATGGTGCAAAAGTGCTTTTATTTAAAAACAGCAAAAAAAAACAAAGTGTTTAAATAAATAGTGAAGTGCCTTCCAAAAATCTTCAATAAATAAATAATCTATTAAAACAGAAGTGAAGTGGAGGTTAAAAACACCTTTTAAAAAAAACAATCCTTTTAAAACGACGAGGTTAAAATGCCGAGGTTAAAACAACGCTGGAAGCAATCCTTTAAAAACACAAAGCCCGGTGACTTCTTTACCTGGCGGCTCCCCTGCTTCTCCCATCTGGGCCCTGCAACAGAAGAGTCGCCCTACCAGCAGCTGACCTTCTTTCCGCTCCTCTGGTCTGGAGGCTTCCTGATACCTGGCTTCGGCTACGCGCTCTCCAGACCGAGACTTAGGTTCCCAAAAGGCCAGGACGCTCACAATGGGGAATCCCTCACACAAGCCTCCCGACTCCCGCTGCCTTCTCGTCCTTACGCGGCCAGCCATCCTTCATCACTGGTCACTCCAGCTCTGAGTGTCGGCCAAAAACCCCTGCTAGGGCTCATTGTCCAGTATGCCTGCCTGTGAGTCTTTGCTCGCTTGATCACACCAGCTCTCTCTCTTCTCACTGCTTCCTGCCACCTCCGTTTCTTTTACTTTCACTTTCACCTCCCCCTAGCCGCCTCACGCTTCTATTTATGATGGGGACGTGATTCGTCTGTGGCAATCAGCAGCTCCCAGAACCAATTACGGATACGGACAACTCCTCACCTGTGCACCTAAGTGAGACTCGCCCGCACCGCAATTCACCCCAGGAACCACTTCAGCGACACATCACCATGCCCCCTTGCTAAGCTGTGAGTGCGGTGATTATTTATTTTAAAAATATCCCTTTGACATGAGCTGTGGACCCGCTATACCACAGACAATGGTCTCTGAGTTCTAGACATTGACTTTCATTACAGTTTATGCTGTAGTGATGGTATTAGGCAGATGATGAACAGTTCCTGGTCCTCACCAGACATATTGCTTAAAGTTCTACCCATGGAGTTCAATTTTTGTCTTATCAGAGAATCCTTTTTGTGATACTCCAAGAGTCCTTTAAAAAATAATTTGTCAAGTTCAGAGAAGTGTGGCCTCTCTCAAAATGCCTGATTGATGGAGCGCTGCTGAGATGGTCATCCTTCCAACAGGTTCTCCCATCTCAGACTTCTGAAGCTCTGGTAGAGTGAACAATGAGTTCTTGGTCAGCTCCCTGTCCCAAGGCCCTTCCAGCTCGGTTACTCAGTTTGGCCAAGCAGCCAACTCTAGGAAAAGCTCTGGTGGTTCTAAACATCTTCCATTTCACAGTTTTAGAGGCCATTGTGCTTCTGAGAACACTCAAAGCTTTGGAAATGACTTTATCCCCTTGCCTTGGTTTATGCCCTCCCACAATTTGATCAAGGTGTGGGGGTCCTACAGCGAGTTCATTGGACATTGGATTGTTTTTTTTTTTTTTGTCCTGACATGTAGTGGGCAATATGGCTATGTCCTTTCTAAAAGATGTACAGTCAGTTTGGCTCTTTGTTTTTAATAGAGGTGAGATCCTATCAAGTACTAGAAAGAATTCAAGGATAGTTAAAGCAAATAGGATGGCCTTGACTAAAATCTGGTGTACTTCAACAAAGGGTTTGAATACTTAATATGGATTAAATTTTTAGTTTTTGATTTTTAATAAATATGCTAACCTTTCTGAAAACATGCTTTTACTTTGTCATTATGAGTAACTGAGTGTTGATCAATGGCCAAAAGTGGCAGAATTATCAATTTAAGTTAAATCTGCAATACAATAAAGTGTGGAGAAAGTGAAGAGGTCAGAATCCGAAACCACTATAAATGCACTGTGTGTTTTATTCCTCAATGGATGAAAACAAAAGCTTATTTTCATTTAGGTCCCAAAGTTAACATTCTGTTCTGGCTTTTGACTTTCATTTTTCCTTCAACACCTGATCATCATGTTGCCCATGGATTCCTTGTGACCTGATCTCTTGGTTTTGACCCTTTACTTTCCTTGCCAGGTTTTAATTTCGTGATTCATCTTTTGACATTCACAATAATCCCCAGAGACAAAGCATTAAGTCAATTTCTTTTTAAACATGAATTAGGTTTTTTTTTTTTTTTGAGTTTGGTGAAAGATCTAATTGAATTTACTTATGATTTCGACTCCCGTTCATTCTACTGTCCCATTATCAGTCCATCTGCTCCACAGAAGTCTCATGGTGTTATGTTATGACTGATCTTAGGCCCATCCTTTTTCCCATTTTAACAAACAACATTTTTGATTCTTTTCCAGCTATGTCAGAGTTTCTCCTTCTTTTATTTTGTATCTTTGCTTCTCAAATCTAATGATCTGCTTTTAAAGCTCCGCTGGGTTTCACATCCATGGCAACCCTAGAAACTGCTCTTCAAGCCTTTAGCACTCCCAACCACAGTGCCTTCTAGTGGCGCCATGTGTCAAGGGCTACCTGCACCCCGATTTTGCTGCCTCTTTTCTCAAATAAAGTACAACTATGGCACTTTTTTCAAAGTTAATAAAACTGATGTCCGCTTTTACCAACAGCAGAATATTTTCTATGCAACTTTGGAAGGCAAAAGTACCTAAGTCGGATGGATGACATTATCTTCTGTTATTTTGAACCCAACTCTTGTCTTTTCTCATCTTCCTGCTTCTTTTGTTCACTGTAAATAAAGATTAAACCTGCAAGGTTAGAACTTAAAAAAAAAAAAAAAAAATCAAATCAATTCATGCTAATCGGGATTGACTGCTGACTTTGATCATTAGCCTTGGGAGTGTTTTACCATTGAGCCTTGTCACTTTGAGAATGTTATATAACCCTCAGTTTAAGAACTTCAGATTGAGAGAGTGAAAGAGAGGGGGAGACAGACAGATGAGCCTGAAACAAGGAGAGACAGAGGCTGTGACTGCTGCTTACACAGCAAAACTGAGCCGCCTTTGACGCTACAGACCTCTGAACGTGTTAGAAGACGGCAGGCTGGTAGTGCTGATTAATCTCCATCCAGGTGAAGTGCATCTCTCAGCGGCTCTCTTTGATTCTTAGAGGTCCCCATAATGCAGAATGATGCTTTTATGCAGTTATGCAAGCCCTTATATTTATTAGCTGGGTTAAAGGCGACAGAGGTCTTTATTGTAAATTTGAGTACATACTATTTGTAGATCTAATACGGAATAATTAAGTATTTCTGGTACATCATCACCTATCGAAATTGTTAATTCAGAAAAATATGTTCCAGTTAAACCTTTATTCAGTGTGTAAAAAATTGGTAAGATGGCATGCATTAGTAATAACTAGTTAGCATTATGTAATTACCCGTCTTATTAAATTAAATTATTAGACTTGCAATACCAAAACTTCTCCCACACGATATGGTGCGGCCAGGTGCAGGAATGACAGCTTCAGTTAGTGGCACCAACCAGGTCATCCTGTGTATTGTCCAAGGGCACCAAGCAGAAAATAGAATGAAAAGCTCTTTGGTGTTCACTGCCAGTTATGCGGAGGATCAAAGGTTTGAGTCACATTAGTAGTGTAGCTCCATCCAGTGGATCGCTCATGCCAGCAATGACGTCTGCTACCTGGAGCCTCAGGATTTTATGGAGGCTAAACTGGAAGGGGGGCAGTCAGTGGCCTCACTGGGTGGTTTCTTGGCCTTGTAGGTAAATAAGGAGATGACAGTGTTAGCAATAGCACCCCCTCTCATTACATAACTCAGTGGAGCCTTTGAGGAGGTCCTCCAAAGCACATGCATGACAACAGTAAATAATGTGTGGCAGACAAGCTTCCTAAATATTCAATTCAGGTGTATCAGGTGCATAAAATCAAGAACATAGCCATGCACTCTCCATTGACGAACAGTAGCAGTACAATGGGTCATACTGAAGAGCTCAGCTAATTTAAACATGGCAATGTCATTACATGCCACCATCACCACAAGTCAGAACCAGACATTTGTACTCTGCCAGAGGTCAGATGTCAGTGTTGTTCTTGTGAAGTGCAAGCATCGAGGAGCAACAACAGCTCAGTCATGAAGTAGTAGACCACACAAACTCACAGAGTGGGCCCTTCGAGTGCTAAAGCACATAGCGCATTAAAATCGCCTTACTCACAACAGAGTTCTAAACCTCCTCTTGACGCAACATCAGCATAAAAACTGTGCGTTGGGAGCTTCGTGATATGGCAGAGCACCTGCACACAAGCCTAAGATCACTAGGAGCAATGGCAAGGGTCAGTTAGAGTGATGTAAAGCATGTCGCCATTGGGAGCAGTGCAAACTTGTTTTGTGGAGTGATAAATCACGCTTTACTTTCTAGCAGTCTGATAGATGAATCTGCTTTGGCGGATGATAGGAGAACGCTACTTTCTGGACTGCATAGTGCCTACTGTAAGTATTAGAGGAAGAGAGTTTATGGTGTGGGGCTGTTTCTCTGGGTTTGGCAAAAGTGTTTTGGTTCCAGTTAAGGGTATTGTTAATGCTACAGTATACAAAGAAATTTTAGACAATTGCAACTTTGTGGTACTGTTTGGGGAAAGCTATTTTCTGATAGGTCCATAAAGATATGGAGGAACCTGAGTGATCTGCATAGAGCCCTGACCTCAACCACACTATACACATTTGGGATAAACCTAGACCATTAATTGCAAGCCAGGTTTTCTCATCCAACATGCTGTTTAAATAAAATGTATTACTATTATTATTATTACTATTATGAACCTTAGATGAGCCCGGAGGGTTGATGCACACGCGTGGCAATATATATAAGTAAGTGTGTGTGTGCGTTTGTATGTGGCACAGGCAGACAGGAAATTTTGGAACTTGGTGTTGGCGACCCTGGGGTGTTGGCAGTTGCTTGGGACCAATTAGACCTCATTTAGAACACCATGCCATTAGTTATAATGGAGCAGTGGAGTGGTGCGCAATGAGCGTTTGCAGAGAAAGCCTTTTATAAGAATGGTGGTAATGTGACTGCTGCGCAAAGAGAATTTTGCCATCATTACCAGTTAGGATTTCATGATCATGTCCCATCTGCTCATGTGATTACAACATGGATGCATAATTTCGAAGAAATAGGTTCAGCCTTTAAAAAAAAAATGTCCCCAGGTGGAGCCACTTCACATACTGCCCCACAGTCGATGGCAGCTATTCGACGATTGTTTGGAAGGCACATCATTTCACGCAACGTTGGCCTCAGAGATCCCCAGATCTCACTGTTTGCGATTTTTTTTCTGTGGGGTCATCTTAAAAGCCAACTGTACCACACACATCTTGCCACCATTGCTGAACTAAAATGGAGGACTGAAGAGGAAATTGTTGGCATTCCTCTTGACATGTTACGTTGAGCAATGCAGAATTTCCACAACAGGCTGTCAGAATGTGTACGGAGAAATGGACAACACTTTCATGTTTTCTTTAAAGCATAAAATGAATATTGAATGAATATCAATTGCCATCATTAATTGCATATCCTGTACAATACATTTCCTCATTAAATGTATTTTGTAATGTGCTTATTTGTGCATTGAACGTCAATTAAAATCTCCTGTTTCCATGCGCCAACCTGTATATATATATACTGTAAATATACATATATATATATGTGTGTGTGTGTGTGTGTATGTACATATGTATATGTGTGTATGTGTATATGTATATATATGTGTATATAGTTCATATGGTGACCACAATATCATATTTGGATGGTTACCTACCAGGTAACACTTGTGGTTGGTCGGCCAGCTGGCTAACATCCGCCACGTCCTCTCAGTTGTGACAAGCAGATCATAGACATGTTATATAGTACCTGAGTACACAACACGTATACCATCTATATATATATATATACACACAGTATATATATATATATATATATATATACGTATATATATATATACGTATATATAGTAGGAGGAGAGTAGCCATCCTAGATGAGATAGGGGAGAAGCTACAGTGGTGTGAAAAACTATTTGCCCCCTTCCTGATTTCTTATTCTTTTGCATGTTTGTCACACAAAATGTTTCTGATCATCAAACACATGTAACCATTAGTCAAATATAACACAAGTAAACACAAAATGCAGTTTTTAAATGATGGTTTTTATTATTTAGGGAGAAAAAAAAATCCAAACCTACATGGCCCTGTGTGAAAAAGTAATTGCCCCCTTGTTAAAAAATAACCTAACTGTGGTGTATCACACCTGAGCTCAATTTCCGTAGCCACCCCCAGGCCTGATTACTGCCACACCTGTTTCAATCAAGAAATCACTTAAATAGGAGCTGCCTGACACAGAGAAGTAGACCAAAAGCACCTCAAAAGCTAGACATCATGCCAAGATCCAAAGAAATTCAGGAACAAATGAGAACAGAAGTAATTGAGATGTATCAGTCTGGTAAAGGTTATAAAGCCATTTCTAAAGCTTTGGGACTCCAGCGAACCACAGTGAGAGCCATTATCCACAAATGGCAAAAACATGGAACAGTGGTGAACCTTCCCAGGAGTGGCCGGCCGACCAAAATTACCCCAAGAGCGCAGAGACGACTCATCCGAGAGGTCACAAAAGACCCCAGGACAACGTCTAAAGAACTGCAGGCCTCACTTGCCTCAATTAAGGTCAGTGTTCACGACTCCACCATAAGAAAGAGACTGGGCAAAAACGGCCTGCATGGCAGATTTCCAAGACGCAAACCACTGTTAAGCAAAAAGAACATTAGGGCTCGTCTCAATTTTGCTAAGAAACATCTCAATGATTGCCAAGACTTTTGGGAAAATACCTTGTGGACTGATGAGACAAAAGTTGAACTTTTTGGAAGGCAAATGTCCTGTTACATCTGGCGTAAAAGGAACACAGCATTTCAGAAAAAGAACATCATACCAACTGTAAAATATGGTGGTGGTAGTGTGATGGTCTGGGGTTGTTTTGCTGCTTCAGGACCTGGAAGGCTTGCTGTGATAGATGGAACCATGAATTCTACTGTCTACCAAAAAATCCTGAAGGAGAATGTCCGGCCATCTGTTCGTCAACTCAAGCTGAAGCGATCTTGGGTGCTGCAACAGGACAATGACCCAAAACACACCAGCAAATCCACCTCTGAATGGCTGAAGAAAAACAAAATGAAGACTTTGGAGTGGCCTAGTCAAAGTCCTGACCTGAATCCAATTGAGATGCTATGGCATGACCTTAAAAAGGCGGTTCATGCTAGAAAACCCTCAAATAATGCTGAATTACAACAATTCTGCAAAGATGAGTGGGCCAAAATTCCTCCAGAGCGCTGTAAAAGACTCATTGCAAGTTATCACAAACGCTTGATTGCAGTTATTGCTGCTAAGGGTGGCCCAACCAGTTATTAGGTTCAGGGGGCAATTACTTTTTCACACAGGGCCATGTAGGTTTGGATTTTTTTTTTCTCCCTAAATAATAAAAACCATCATTTAAAAACTGCATTTTGTGTTTACTTGTGTTATATTTGACTAATGGTTAAATGTGTTTGATGATCAGAAACATTTTGTGTGACAAACATGCAAAAGAATAAGAAATCAGGAAGGGGGCAAATAGTTTTTCACACCACTGTATTACCTGAACAGGAGGCCACTATGGTGATGCCGACAGATTGGCTGGTGGAAAAAATAAATAACTTTGTGTCTGGCTGGTGTAAGTTAATGAAGGGATCAGCAGAAGCTGAGAGTCTGGAGTGGTTCCATCCCTCATAAGCAGTGGTCCTCATATGGGAACAATATTGGGACACCCACAGGGCTGCTTGGGAAGTGTCCAGCAGTGCAGCTCTGTTGGGGTCCCCGAAGATCGAGAGAGTGTGCTGTCAGAGGAGGACCCCCCTACTTTACCTATGGCCAGGAAGTGCTCACTGGAAGATATGCCATTGCACCAGAAGCACTCCTGGGCTAGCATTAAACAGAGACAATGACCTTACATAGTTGAGCCAGAGATGGGAGGAAGGTAGACAATGCTTACAAGGAGGAGACAGAGAGAAGACAAAGAGTTGCTGGAGTTGCTGTGACTCTCATTGTGGCAAGAAACGCTTGGTGTAGAAGTTAGGGTTCCACACCAACCCTACCCCTAACCCAAAATAAAGACTGTGCTTTTAATTTGTGAACATGCCTGTTTGTGTTGGGTGTTTGGGGAACCAATAATTTATATATATATATATATATATATATATATATATATATATATAAAATGCACATAAAGACTGAGAGAGTATTGATGTATTGCATGATGACCAGCACAAGCAAATAATTTCACTTTACTCAATATATGTGAGAATAACAAGCAGGAGTAAAAACTTTTTTCACTTTTTCATGATTTTTTTTTTCATCCATCTTCTTCTTTGTGTACCTGCATTGTCAGTTAAATGTTTACATCTCTGATCTTCTGCTAACCACTAGGCTTCACTTCATCCAAAGATTTTAAATTAAATCATTGCTTTCTAATCCCACCATGTTCATTATTCAAAGTCTGTTATTCCTAGAAATCTGGACTCAGAAACCCCTTCCGAGGAATTACATTGTCGGTTATACTTACCCATCCATCCATCTTTCCATTTTTGAACCCATTAATCCTGTTCCGGGTGGCTGCATAACACAGCTGATGCCATTGTAAATTTCCAAAAAAAAAATGCCCTTCTTCCCACTAGAGGCACTAAAAATTTGTAGTTTTCCTCCAAGCAGCTGTCACAGCTGTTGTGCTTAAGGAGACGGCAGAGTGGTCTTTCAATGTGTGCCGTATTTCAATGTGAAATAAAGTCACTTGTGCACTTGCAAAGGCTTTTACTAGCACCGGCAAGAGAAAACGGCCAGTGAAATAATTCACCCATGGCACAAATGGAATGTGTTTTCGAAAATGCTATTCTGTTTTGGGTGGTTGCCAACCATAACAGATCTCCTGATTTCAATAATGGTGTTATTTTAAAAATAGAGTTTTAAAAAATGTCCCAATAGAAAGCATTCTACCAGGGGCATTTTATTCTTTGTTATTTGAAGGTTCCATATATATGACATGTGTATATGGCAAAATGCAGAAATATATGTAATAATGCTGACAGTCTAATTCTAATTGCTGTCTGTTAGCAGGGACATTTGGAAACCTCCTCCCAGTATTATTTACACTGGGGAACAAAATGGAAGAGTCCATCTGATCCCTCGATTGCAAGTTCACAAAAGGCCTCTGTCAAGGAAAAAAAAGCAAAAGAAAATTGCAATCCAGCTGCACTGCTGTCAACTTGCCCCCAACACTAATATGAGACAAAACTTCCCATCACCAAATGAAAGATTTGCAGGACGACCTCAAGGTATGAGGCTGCTAGGTGCATCTCTTAACAAGCTAACTGTTCAAAGGCTTTTTCGTGCTCCAGAGAACATGAAAGGCGTGTTTAAAAATTTAAAAGCCCGATCTGTTCCAGTGCTATGGAGCGGCAGAAGGAAGCAGATTTTTACGACGCCATAATTCCCAAGCCGCTTGCTTTTTAAATTAATTAAGATGTTTATGACAGCTGCTTGCACCTAATGGAATGCTTATAGACTTTGTCATTAATTATTGCTGTTTTGCACAGTTACTACAATTTCCTTGTACAATATGGTATGGTGAATGCTATAGCCCAGCTGAGCTGCATACTTAACCCTTTTCGTTCACCGATGCCTTCTTTTTCTGTGGGTATTCAATTATTTTCTTTGTGATAAACTTCCTCTGTGCAATATGGTTCTTGTAATCTTTAGCTGGAGTGACTACTTCTGGACCTCAGGATCCTCTCTAATGTTGGATTTAAATCTCATCTGTTCCAGCATACAATCTAAGATATGGATGACGACATTAGGGTGCTGTGCTTGTTGCTGCTGCCTCGTGGGTCAGTGGAGCATTGTTCAGTTCCTGGTCTGACCTTGTTGTCTCATTGAAGTCTGAACATTCTCTCAGTGTTTGTGTGGGTGTTCTGTAGGCATTTAATGTACCCATTCACATTTTAAAAATAAACATCAGATTAATTTGCAATCTTTATTTAACCTCTATATAAGGCTAATTGTAGACTCTAAATCAGATTAGTGTGAGGGTGAGATCATATAAGGTTTGTTTTCACTTTTTAATTAGCCCAGTGTGTGAGTGCATACTTCTTACACTGACGTGCAGTTATTAATTAGCCTGGTCTGAGGGTGTGCACATATAAGGTTAATTGGCAACTCTAAATTGGAATATTGGGAGTGCATATAGTGTTAATTAATTATTCTGATGTAACGTGTGCATGGAGTAGAAGACAACCTGGCAGCTGTAAATTACCTTTGCAAGAGGATGTGTACATACAAAGGTTAATTTGTATTCTTAGTCAGGTGTGATGGTATGTGTGTGTGTATATATATATATATATATATATATATATATATATATATATATGCTGAATTGTATTTAGCCCGGTCTGAGGGTGTGTCTATTTAAGTTCATTAATGACACTAAATTAATCTGCTGTGAAAATGTCTACATACCATACATGGCTAACTGGCAACTCTAAATTAGCCTTTTGTGAGGATGTATACATTCATGACTCATTAGTATTTCCTAATTATTCTGGTTTGAGGGTGTGCACATATTGCATAAGGTTTATTTGAAGTTCACAATTGGCCTGATGTGTGAGGTATACATAGTAGAGTTAATCGGAGATTCTCATTTATCATTGTGTGAGTATACTGGATATATACTGACTTACTTTATTTGTCTGTATACGCATGTGCTTGTATACGGGTGTATGTACTGTGTGTATGTGTGTATAATATATATATATATAATATATAAAGTATGTATATATATATATATATATATATATATATATATACTCGTATATATTGTGAAGATATAGATGAGAAACCTCACACTCATAAAGGTTTGGGGCTGATTTCCCCATATACTGGAAGATCTGAGGAGTTGATATAGACTGATACAATGATTCTTAATCATCACAAGGACAACAGGATCGTGAAATTACCAGATTTATATGCAGGATGAATGTACATAAGGAATGATGGGAAAACAGAAAAGTGCCGGAGATGACGTGGAACTGCAGAGCCGGAAGTGAGGTCATCAAATCAGGTCGGAAGGAAGGTAATTGTTGTTATGAATACGGAAGAAGGATTGTCGGTGAGTCTTTAAAGCGGTGCATTTTTTCACTTGATTTTCTGCAAAATTAAAGAGAGAGGTATTAGTACTCTAACTCAAACCCGTTTTCTTTGAGTTATCGCACTTTGTTGAGCCTGTTGGCTACTCCCTAGCACACATGTGTGACTATATATATATATATATACATATACACTAGGGGGAAGCCCCCCTGGCGCCCAACCTCCAGTTGCAGCCAGAATATTAGTAAAATCTGTAAATGTACAAAAGAAAAATTATTTATTGGAGTCAAAATCACAAAATTCTATAAATATGTAAAAGAATAATTAATTATTATTTAACAGAGTAAAAATCATGAAATGAGAATAAAATATTTACTCTCTTACCAGCTGGAGCATTCCCATTAAATTGAGGTTCACTATACTCGATGAGTGAGTATAAGAGAGTAAATAAACGATCCATTCATTTTAACTGACATTCTTATAGAAAGAAAAAAAAACTTTTTTAAAAAAAAATTATTTATTTAAATAACAGGAAAAATCACGTGAAAACTAAAGTGGTATGCAATGGGTCATCATAACTCGACCTTCAGCTAACTAAATCATCTAAATACAATCATTGGTGTTTTGAATAGATATTTTTTTAAATAGTTTGAGTAAACTTTTTTTCACAGGAACAATCAAAAATAAAAACCACAACTTTCGTGATATTAAAAACCACGACTTTCTTGATATTTTAGTTTATAATTTAAAAACGGAATAAGAATCTGAAAATCTAACAAAATCACATTAAACTTTGATAAATTCTGAAAAGAATGATACCAAACATATACAGTATATGTAGGTTTTTAAATATGTCTAATTTAAAGTGTGACAAAAAACATGACATAAAAAGTCACATAAAATCATTGCACTTTAAGGCTTAGGATTTTACATATATAGATTTTATATATATATATATATATATAACTCACTCACACATCTGCCTCAGGGCGTATTCTTAACTCCGCTTAGTTAGCTAACGAGAGAACTACTTAACAGATTTAGATCTTTTTTTTTTCTAAAATTTGCTTGCACATTCCGGTTGATTTTGCGACTTCTCTCATTGCACTAAGAATCATAGTTCACTTGCAGGAGCCATATATTCGTGCTAATGCGAGACAGAGGCAGCTGGCTGAGGGGAGGTGGAAGAGTGACGTGAGGAGTAAAGAGCTGGGCCAGGCCCGCCTCACTGTCCTGTTTCACTAATATACGGGCAAAACCGTGGAGGATGGCAAGTGTGTGTGTGTCTATATATATATATACAGTACAGGCCAAAAGTTTGGACACACCTCCTCATTCAATGTGTTTTCT
Organism: Polypterus bichir lapradei; assembly: GCA_026402145.1. Taxonomy (NCBI): domain Eukaryota; kingdom Metazoa; phylum Chordata; class Cladistia; order Polypteriformes; family Polypteridae; genus Polypterus; species Polypterus bichir. The sequence goes on along the minus strand of JANRMT010062827.1, from coordinate 35,979,681 downwards.
TTATTTTCATGACTGAAGGCATCAAAACTATGAATGAACACATGTGGAGTTATGTACTTAACAAAAAAAGGTGAACTAACTGAAAACATTTTTTATATTCTAGTTTCTTCAAAATAGCCACCCTTTGCTCTGATTACTGCTTTGCACACTCTTGGCATTCTCTCGATGAGCTTCAAGAGGTAGTCACCTGAAATGGTTTTCACTTCACAGGTGTGCCTTATCAGGGTTATTTAGTGGAATTTCTTGCTTTATCAATGGGGTTGGGACCAGCAGTTTTGTTGTGCAGAAGTCAGGTTAGTTGGACGATCATTTATTTTTTCAACAGGACAATGACCCCAAACACACCTCCAGGCTGTGTAAGGGCTATTTGACCAAGAAGGAGAGTGATGGAGTGCTGTAAATGGTCATGAAAGTAAAGAAAACACATTGAATGAGGAGGTGTGTCCAAACTTTTGCCCTGTACTGTATATATATATCATAGTACATCCATCCATCCATCCATTATCCAACCTGCTATATCCTAACTACAGGGTCACGGGGGTCTGCTGGAGCTAATCCCAGCCAACACAGGGCGCAAGGCAGGAAACAAGCCCCAGGCAGGGTGCCAGCCCACCGTAGGGCACGAACACACACACACACACACACCCACACACCAAGCACACACTAGGGACAATTTAGGATCGCCAATGCATCTAACCTGCATGTCTTTGGACTGTGGGAGGAAACCAGAGTACCCAGAGGAAATCCACGTAGACACGGGGAGAACATGCAAACTCCATGCAGGGTGGACCCAGGAAGCGAACCCGGGTCTCCTAACTGTGAGGCAGCAGCGCTACCCACTGCGCCACCATGCCACCCTACCATAGTACACTATAGTAAAAATTTAACATATGCATATATACAAGAATTGCAACTAAATTTGCAGGTATACTGACAACACCTCCCACTTTCTTTTTGTTCCACTTCCATCTGGAATGAGGTGATGTGACATTCAAACCAGTTCTGTCAGGTACTACAACAGCTTCTACCCATTGGTTGTCCGGTCTCTAAACTCTGTACTGCCCCCCTGCCCTCAGATCTACCCCTAGAAGGGAATTTATATGCAATACATTTGTTATGTTTGTCACTACTGTTTGTTTTTTTATTAGTAGTTTTACTATTATTATTTATTTCTTACTATTTCAAACTAATATCTATTCACTTAACTATTGTTTCTTTATTTATTATTGTACTTGTACTGTGTTTATGTATAATTTTTACCGCACTCCCAGGGAGTGTATGGATGGTATGGCAATAAAGGTGTTTGACTTGATTTGGATGTAAAGAGGAAACATCTAAGATGGGTGACTTTTCACACTTTTGGATGAAATATCTTTATTTAGATACATAATGACCGATGGTTACTTGCCAATTATGGAAGTACTCCTAAGGGTATACTTGACAGGTGGGTTAGATTTCATCTGTTCTGTCCATCCATTTTCTGATGATCTTTACCCAAAGCAGGGTGGCTTGAGCCTATCTGAGCAAGCACGAGGCACAAGGCAGGCACAATCCCTGGACAGGGCGCCAGCCCTCGTGGGATGATCACACACACGCACACACACACACACACACTAAGGCTAAATTAGCAACACCAATCCTCCTAACCTACATATCATTGAACTGTGGCACAAAGACCACATAGACAAGGGGAGAGCATGCAAACTCCACACAGGGAGTACCCAGGACTCCAACCTCAGTGTCCTTATTGCTGGGAGATTTCATTTCAGAGTAAATCTGTTGCTTCACAATACAAGAAAGTATTGTCTATAGGATCAACTAGAAACTACAGAATTCATGGCAGGGGATATGAAGGCAACGTGACACCCACACGAGTGCAATGGAAGAAAACAGGAGACCGTGGGAAATAGACAAGAGTTTTCTTTTTTGTCGCAGCATACTTCCTGTCTCTTTAAACCTGAGCCAATAAAAAGTGTCCTGTGTTTACAGCCCAAGTAACAGGATGCAGCTCTCATTTCCTTTGTATTACTGTATTTAGCCTGTGGCCAACAGAGAGATGAGGACTTAGACGTAGGGAGTGGCGTTCATCAGTCCAGCATGGGAGCTTATTGCCACTGCTTAATTCTGCTTTGCATTAGCACAAGTCAGCAGTGGAAAAACTCACTGTTAAATTCAAATGCTGCAGAAAGATGATTGTATCATTCTTCACCTGAAGCTGGCTAACTTCTCAATGGACAGGAATTGCTGTTTTCAACCCTCCTTATTTTCTAATGATTGTTTAAATTAGAAATCATGTCTTGTCATTTAAGCTCAGAGTAACATATTATAGTCATATATATGTGTGTGTGAGTGACTATGGCTCTGTGCTAAGAGTTTGTGCATGACATTACTAAGATAGGCCCATCATGACCATGAACTAGAGTAAGTTATAATGACCAAGTTTAGAAAATACATTGATGGGCAGACCAAGTTTAGAAAATACATTGATGGGCAGACATTTCAATTAACCACGTACACCAGAAATTTTACTCACTAATTTCATTTTATTAAATTTGAACTTTGGATCCAACTTACCAAAATCGAAGGGCAAGATAAAAATCAAAAGATGAAGGTCCTAACTAAAACACAAAATCTTAATCTCTACTTGGAAGTAAAGGCAAGTACTGCTGTGTAGAACAGAAGATAAAGTGTAAACGGCACCCTGTTTATACTGTAGCTTCTGTTACATCATCAGTGTGACCATTTTTAAATTACAAAGCCAAGTGTGAAAATAATTATAGGAATTATCCTGATTTAAACCTCCGTAGACACAAATACTACATAGAGAAACATTAATGTTGTAACTCATGAGACATGTCATTAATAAAAACATCACAGCAGCAAAACTGCACTCAAAAATGGTGAAGAAGAGATCAACAAGATATTACAACCCCTTACACCCTCAGGGCAATCTCAAAATTCCCAAATAAAGCCTTATTATTCAAAAATAAAGGCAGGATAGTCAATTTTTCACTAAAACCTGACAGACAACTTCTCAAATGTGGTAGAATTGGTGTTTGTGTCAAATTTCAACATTCCTTTACTTAGAAATTTCAGATAAACCAAGAAAAATAAAACAGGCACTTATAGTAATATTTCACATTTTTGTTGTCTGATACAATATATCTCATGTACAAGTAATGCCAGGTCAGATATTTCACTTCTGAGATGTTCCCAGATGTGTCCACTGTACCTGTCTAAAGTTTCATGTTGATAACACGAAGAAATCAATCGTTACAGCATTTGGCACCGTGGGTCACCCTCCCTGTCCAAAACCTCTCAAACAGGGATTCAGGTTCAGAGTTTTACTGCACATCCCCTAATACACTCTTACACCCAAGTACATCCCTATCCCATCTACACATTTATATAAAAACTGTTTATTTGTCTCTGATTATGTCCACATACGGACATCTATATATCATATCGTCACAGTTGCTGCCATGCCTTTATTATTCTAACCTTTGTTTTCATTGTATTTATTTGAGTCTTTCTTGCCACCATTTCGATTTCATTACGAACACCGCCATTTTGTCTTCTTGTTACTAGGGTAGTGCCCTTGGGGTTATTAGGGACATATCTTCAGAGGTTGTGACCTTTCAGGTAATAACACAGCTCATCTGAGTTTGCAGATACTCAGACGTTTTTTTTGCCATGCATACTTTTCCTTAAAGTAAATCTTTTTGGTTTGGCCCTTTGCCTGCATTTTTCATCTCATTTCGGTTTTGTTGTCAGTACAATATGATCTCCCAGTTTAAAACCTTTTTAGGTATTTTTGGCTTCTCCTTTTTCTCCTTGTCTCCCTCTTTTATTTACTAGCTTGCCAGCTGAACACTCCTGTACCTTTTGAAAGTTGCCTTCTTTGTAGAATGAAATATGAATTTGTTACATCTTTAGGTACACTCACTTAAAGAAAATAAAAAAAATGTTCTTGCTGCAGTGTCATCTTGTTTACCATTGTTACTCATTTTTCAACTTACCCTTCGTCAAATCCATTTGAAGTTTGGAGAATTGTTTTGGCTTACCCATCTTCCGAAGTGGTCATAGTTTACAGGCTGCTGAACTGACCACTTCTATGTGCTCGTCTGCTGAAGTCGTCTTGCTGATAGATCAGTAAATTTCTTGGCTGGGTAATTTAAAATTATTTTTATTTTCTTCTTTTCTGCATCGCCTCTTTCCATTTATCTTTTTTTTTTTGTAGATCTTTTTTTCCCCCCAATTCTCCTGTTATTTGCATCTCATGCTCCCCTGTTGTTTTAAGTTCTTTTTTGTTTGAGTTTTTTTGTTCACTTAACCCTTTTAATATTATTGTTTATGTTTATTTAGCTGTTTATGTTTGCCGTTTTTATAATTATGTATTTTATTGTCAGTTCTTTTTACTATATAGCTTCTAAGTTTGAGAGTATGTTCTGCCTTGTTTCTTGTATTTTGTGGGTGGCTCCCCAAGAGGCAGGGCTACCTGTCTATCACCATCAAGGACTCCTCCCAGTCCTTTAAAGCCTGATGGGAAATGCAGTCCCTTGTGGTACATTGTATACGATTGGTATTAGTAATTTTTCTTCTTTTAGATTATTGGCGTTTTCACATTTTTTCATCTTGTTTAAGGATTTTGACTTCGGGTTAACAATTTGGAACTTGGTTATTGTGGATTGCCTTTTTAGGCAACTACTTTATTGCTTTGTTAGGCTCTTTTGAGCTTTTCTTCCTTATTTATACTTTTTTTGTAATAAATCTTTTATTTGTAAAGATTCTCTGTTGCCCTGTTTGTGACCAATCCAGAGGTTTGTGGTGACTGTTCTCCTCGTGGGGCTTTTACTTTATTTTTATGATATTTATAGTTGTTTTCCCAGGTCCTCATTTTTAGGCCTGCTCTAGATGAAACCAGCAGACAGTATTTTGAGCCCAGCTGAACTAAGGGAGCTTCTACTGAGCAGACCAGTGATGATCCTGGCATGGTTCTTGGCTGAATTTTGGAGTGTTCACCTATGTTGCTTCATTCATAACATTCCCCTTCTTTGCTTTAATTAAGTTAGGGCAATCAGGCGTGGCCCAGGATTTAGTACAATCACGTGATTGGAGAATTCAGTGTGGACCACTCACATCACATCTCTCTCTCTTGCTTGGCCTCTCGGCTTGTGGCCTGACAGCACAGCCTACTGGGAATTATCCCGGTATTGCTGATGGCCAGTCCGTCCTTGCTACTAACCATACATTTAGTGGGCTTTGGAAATGGAAAACAATCAAATAAAGAAGGTGAGGCTGTTGTCCACAATATCCGGCCTTACACTATAACTTCTGCAGCTCTTTTTTGCTGTAACAGTAGAGGCTGCCATAGTCATTTGTCTCACTCATTCCACACCCCTAATACCACATCAGCAATTCTATTCTATTTTAGAGTAAACAATGTTTAATCAAGTTAAAATGGTCTCTTTTTTAATGTTTCTTTCTAATCGTAGTTTGATTCTTCATGTATAGAACATTACATATTTAAGTAATAAAGCCAAAGATTTCAACTCAATGTTTCCTGAAAAGAGGTATTGTTCAACAATGGCCTCTCTGGTACCCATCTGGGCCCACTGAGGTTACCATGCAAGAATAAAAAATGGGCCAGCCTCTCCTATACATCTGGCTGGTATAAGCATCTCTGCACTGCGGGGACTTGCAATCTGAACATTCCCTTATTATTTAAACTACTAATTAGCAATGTTTGCATTGTTGTGGTAAACCTCAGTTAAAAAAAAAAAAAAAAAGCGATTGTGAAGTGTCTTATGAAATCAGCACTGAAGTCTTTTATCACATCCAAATCCCCCGCTGCGTATGAAGTTACATTTTACAGTCATGTACGGAGTCAATTTGAGTCTTTGAAGAGGCATGTACATTGACGTAAGAATAATGATCCTGACTCATCTTGCTATGGAATTCATTAGCTTTGGTCAAGCTGTTAGTTCTTTTTGAGGTATTTATCTCTTCAGTAATGCCATTTTTTAATTCCCATGTATGATGTATTATGTAATGGAACTTTGTTTGATTTTCAGTTGTGAGTGAGTGGGTAATTTTGACTTCCTAATCGGACAGATATGGGCAATTAAAAGAGACGATAATTAAACCTCAGATACTGTGTTGTTCGTTGTCTTATATATTGTGCTTGCAGATCGTACGCTGTCTAAATTCATAGTAAAGGTGATTTAATGGAGTTGAAAAAATCAAAATAACTCTTGATATATAATATTACTGATATAAACAAAGCCCTGTAATGGATTAGCACAGGGGCTCCCAAACTTTTGGACGTCAAGTACCACCTGAGGTTAGGTGAGTTGCGTTGCGTACCACCCGCACCTTGTTGAAAGGGAGGGAGAGCTGTAGGGGGTGAGGGGGAGTTCAGGTCTAAACTGCCCCGAAATCTGAATAAAAGTTAAAGAATTGGAAGAAATTATGCATAAAATTAATGAAAAAATTTGTGCATGTACATAAATTGATAAATTCCGCCCCAAAACTAAATCCTGCCTTCGGCCTGTATGTGACACAGTTACCGAAGACGAAATGGTATCGGCTTTGTGCTTAGATCTAGTGACTACGATGTGATACAGCGGCAGTGCATGTATAACAACAAACGCGAGCAATTTCTGTGAGGCAGAGTTACCGAAGACTAAATAGTGTCAGCGTTGTGCTTTCATCTAGTGGACCAAAAGCTCAAACAGTGAAGAAGTAGAAGTTGACTTCCACGAAACTTAATTATGGTAGAGTTACATGAACTAAATACTGATTCGAATAATAGGTTTTATTTATTCAGATGATGAAATTTCACACCACACTAAATTTGGGAATCCATGTATTATTGTATTTAAACAGTTTAATTGGTTTTTGCTCACAACAGGCTTGTCATAAAGGGTTTTGCACAGATAAATTAAATTTCAGGGACCTCGATGCGTACCACCTGAAAAGGCTCCGCGTACCACAGTTTGGGAATCGCTGGATTAGCATCATGTAGTATTCAGTAACAAGGCAGCTTCTGGGATTATTTCTGTAACCCTAACTTTGCAGGTTAAGTAACCAGGACGACAGATTTTCCTCATTGTGATTATTTGGCATAACACATTTAAAACCACCCTGTGATGGTGTTGTGTGGTATTTTGGTTTCATGAATAATGCTCTTTCCCCATAACACTAAAACTGAATTACTCTAAGTACATTCAGTAAATAGATGGATGGATTTCAGGTATTTTCCAAGACTGTTCAACATTTGCCTTACTTTCCCTGTAAAAACAATGTCCAGTAATGGACTGGCATTCCATGGTGATACCCGGCTGTTTTTTTTTGGGGATAGGCTCAACTAAATACAATTTCCAAATAGGCTCAGATTCAATGCATTTTAACTTTACATTACTCATAGTAACTCTAAAAAGTGTAGTGGTCTGCTGGTTCACCAGTATGCACACCGGAGGAGGAATGACAGAGAGAGACAAATGGATGGACAGCTGTGACCTAAAAAGTATTCTACCCCTTTTCCATATTTTATGGCTTTTCAATATTGCATTTCTTTTGATTTATTTTGGCTTTTTTGACACTGATCAACAGAAAAAAAAAACATATTAATGTTAAAGTGAAAACAGATCTGTGCAAAGTGGTCTGAATTGTTTACAAATATAAAACACAAAATAATGACTGCATGAGTAGTCATCCCTAAATTGTCACTGGTGTGGCCAATTGGTGTGAGAAGTGACAGAATTAGTTCAATGGAGACCACCTGTCTGGAGTGAGTTGAGGGGTTTCAATTGGTTGTAGCATAAAAACACCTGATCTGGGAGGTCCAATGACAGGAAGGATACAAGAAATCTCTTTAACATCAAAGTGAAGACAGATCTCTGCAAAGTGGTCAAAATTAATTACAAATATAAAACACAATTGATTATAAGAGACCCCATCCAAATCAAGTCAGTATTTAGTTGGTGAACTTTTGACAGCCATGACAGACGTGAGTCGGTGTGCACAGGACTCTGTCAGCTATACACGTGTCCACACTGCCATTTCTCCCCCATTCTTTTTTTTCAAAAGTGCTCAAGCTCTGTCAGGTGTCATGGACACTTTTTTTAAATCCAATCACAAATTCTCGACATGGCCAAGACATTAACATTGTTGTTTCGAAGCCCTTCTTATGTAGTTTTTGCTTTATGCTTGGGGTTGTTGTCTTGATGGAATAGAAATTCTCTCCCAAGTTGTAGGTCTCTTGCAGTTTACTTCATGACTTCCATGTATTTTGCTGCATTCATTTGAACCTCACAAGCCTTCCACAGCCTATTGCTGAGAAGCATCCCCACAGTTTGATGCTGGCACCACTACCAAGCTTCACAGTGGGGATGGTGTGCTTTAGGTAAAATACAGTGTTTGACCTACACCAAACATGAAGTTTAATCTGGTGTGCAAAGAGCTCCATGTTGGTCTCATCATCATCATAGAATTTTGTGCCTGCTGACATCAGAGTTTCCCAATTGTCTTTTGCCAAACTCTGGCCAAGATCTGTTTTTTTACAGCTCCTTTCTCTTTGCCACTCTCGCATAAAGCTATGCCCAGGCATAGTTGCTTTCTGCACAGTCTTTCCAGTCTCACTCCTGTAACATGCATCCTTTAATGTTCTCATAGATCTCTTGGTGGCCGTCTTCACTTGTCTTATTCTTGTGCAATCAGTCGCCTGCTCTAGGAAGATTTTCAGCTATGCCATACTCTTCATTTCTTAATGATTGATTTAACTGGATATTCAGTGACTTGCATAATTTCTTGTCTCCATCCCCTGATTGTGCTTTTCGTGGAGTTTCTGGGAGTGTTCTTTTGTTTTTGTTGTGTACATTTAAGCCAACGTACCAACAAGATGGACTTTCCAGATAAGATGCATTTAGACTAAAATCAATTGAAACCCCAGCAGGTAAACTAATTTGGTAACTTCTGAAACCAACTAGGTGCACCAGTGATGATTTAGGTGTGTCATATTAAATAGGGTGAATATTTATGCATATTTTTATGTTTTATGCTTGTAATTAATTTAGACCATTTTGCAAAGATTGTTTTTCACTTTGACATTAGAAAGTCTTTTTCTGTTGATCAGTGTCAAAAACAAATTACTTCTGAGTCTAACTGGCTGCTCCAGTGACAATTTAGGGGTGTCATATTAAAGCATGGTGAATACCTGCTTTTGTGTTTTATATTTGTGATTAATTAAAACTACTTTGAAGAGATCTGTGTTTACTTTCTGTTGATCAAAGTCAAAAAAGCTATATGAGACTCTTTGTGAATCAATGTTGTACAACAACACAATGTGAAAACACTTTCAAGGGGGTGAATTCTTTTTATAGCCACTGTGAAAATACCCAGTGAGGAACTGGCATCCTGTGGTGTTCTTTGAAGGTGTGTTTCCCGCCCCATTTACCCTAAAACCAAATAAAGTCTCTCTCTTCTTCCTTCCTCATCTTTTCCTAATTCAATGTGGGGTTTGATGTGCTGGTCAACCCTCTCCAGAGAGCTCTGCCCTGCAGCCCAGCCGTTTTCCTTCAAGATGGTTTTTTACTTTCTCCATCCACCTCTTCTTTGTCCTCCCTTGCTTTCTCTTCCCCTGTACTTCTATTCCCATCACTCGTTTGCCCACATATTCCTTGTCTGTCCTCATCACAGGTCCATACCACTTCAGCCTACTTTCCTGTACTTTCTTTTCTCCCACTTTTTTGTTCCTCTGTCTCATTTCTTATTCTGTCCTTTTTTTTGTTAACTCCACACATCCAACTCAACATTCTCATTTCTGCTACATATAAACTTCTTCTCCTGCTCTCCCTTTACTGTCTCCTTGTCTCATCTCCATACATCATTTCTGGTCTCACCACTTTCTTAAAAACCTCACCTTTTCTGTGATCACACAACACCCCTGATACCTTCTTGCACTTGTTCCATCCACACTGCCCTCTATGGGTTATCTCTGAAATGAGTTTTCAGTCTTGATCTACCTGTGATCCTAGATATTTAAATATATCCATCTTTCCAATAGCTCTCCCTGAAAGCTAACTTCTGAATCCTAAACCTTAAACCTCAAATTTATTATTTATCTTCAACCCCCTCTCTTTCAAAGCCTTTCTAACATTTTTTCAACTCACTCTCCACTTTCTCGTTTCTAAAACTAAAAGTAAAGTAAATTTGGTAAATAGATGGATGAATGATTTTTTCTGATTTCCCAAACTGTTATACATTTGCATTACCTTACTTATATAAAGTTATGCCAGGGATGGATTGGCATTGCATGATGTGCATTAAATGGGTGTTCCCTAGTTCACATCTAAGGCTTTTGGGATAAGCTCCGTCTCCCTGTGATCCTAAAACTGCCTGAGCAGAGTAAATAAATTAAATTTTTTAATTACTTTAAAAAAATGCTGGCTGATGGAATGGAATCCTGGGGTGTTATGACCTGTTCTACTGATTGCCCCCATCTGTTTTCTGTTTATTTGATATGACTTGTATGAACAGTGCCCACTGATGGATTGGCCTCTTGTGGTGTTCCCATCAGGATTTCTTAATAGCTTTGGCCAGATTCATCCAGTAAAATTTACAGATGCCTGCTTCCTTTCATATGTTCATACTGATGGATAAATAATCAAATTATACAGAAAAAAATCAACTCTGTTAATATTTGGTATGTTGTGATATTTCTGGGGTAGACCCTACCTCCCTGAAGTCCAAAATGGTCTAAGCAAGCTTCAAAATGGACAGATGAGAAAGTAACTGAGAAGAAACACACATTTTGGATAATCTGAAAGAAAACATAAAAAGAAGAAAGCCAATGTGTCTCTTGTTCGCTTGGCACTAAGCATGCCCATCTTTTTTACATAATGGATGAATTGCAGCCCAAATACCAATGTGGTGGAGCTTTTAGGGCATTTAGTGATAAGAATGGTCATGACTAGGGGGTGACATTCAGGCCCCTGAGGCTACCCACCTGCTTGTAGCCTTATGCTGATCATCTAGTTGTATTGCAAGGACTCCATTCACTAAACATTGGAAAATAAGGAAACTCACATAATTGGTTTATGCTGTGGGAAATGTCACAAAGGAGCCAAACAGTGTGGTAGAAGTGAGAAATATGAATATTTACTTACTTAGCAGGTGATAAACTAAAGACATAGAATTACATTGTGTGGGCAATAACAGCGTCCTGTTCGCTTTTAAGGCTGTTTCCACCAGAATATCTTCTTTGGAAGCATTCCTAAGCATTTTATGGTCATTTTTAAGGAAAATGAGTTTGCCTTAAATGCTGGAGTAAGGCATATATTTTATTTTAGGTTACTCCCATTTACTCCTTGGGATTCCAATAATTCCTCTGTGGTAAGCCCTTATAAACCCTGTGTTATACAAACTGTGCACAAGTTATTAATATGGGTTGTGTAAGAACAAAGAAACAATACACAATTCAAAAACGTTAACATGACATCTGTTGAATTGGCCCAAAGATGGCAGAGACTCTGGTTATGTTGATGTCTGGCAGAAAGGTAACATGTTAAAGACCAGTCACTTCACACAGAATTTCTTCATCTTGACCCTGATCACTTTTCTAACACTCTTCACCATCTAGTGCAGCATGTCCTTAATTCTGCATGGTGCTACAGCTACATAGGTCAGTAATGCATAAAAACTTGAACCAAGTGGGCCATTATGCAAATCATCTTCCTGCTTCTAGCGCCCCACTACTCACAAAAGAATAAAAATGGCCTCCTGCTTCAGACAGATTTCACTTATTCTGCAGTGGTTACCTGAGCGATCGTCTTAGTTTGAAATCCAGGAGAAATTGCTTACTTATGTACAATAATTTAACATGAAAGACTGAATGGAAACTTGTTGGCCAAATTCATTTTGTGGAAACCATTAATGATTTTGCAACTGCGAAAGCACAGGGGTGGATTCTGTAAAAATGAGTGGTTATTTAACAGATTTGTTTTACATGATGATGAAAGAATATTTAGCTGCATTGCTTTTGGTTTGAAATGTCAAAAAAAATATTTGTTGGTAATATTTTGCATGTGGGTTTAAATATTATGTCATATGGGTTGATAATATTTTATATTTGGCAAAATGTTATAAAATACATGTTGACAGTGTTCTGTTAGTAATGAGGTTGCTAAATGGCCAATGTAGTCTGAAGTTGATGCTGAGGATGGTCCCATATGTTCAGATTGGCATATTTTATTATTTTTTGTGGCTTTTCTCATGAGTTTCTGGGAATCTGTTTTGGACATTTATTAGGTCTTATTATGAGCCATTTAGGCATCTGGTTTGGGTAAACAAAAGACTCTACATGCGTTTGTTTGTGCCTTTTTGATCTCAGGTTTTTGACTTTCTTTTTGTCCTAAGGTTCTAATTCTTGTTTATGTTCCTGCTTTAGTTAAAGATCGGATTTACTTTTTGTTTTAGACCCCTGTGTATGCTTCTTTTTGATCTTGTTACATCTCCTGAGCTTTAAATTAAAATTCTCTCTGCTGAGACAGTTCAATCCCTGATTCGAACATGTATACAGCACCACCTCCTCCCACATCCCATGGATGCCATCTCTAGGTTGAGTGACATACTGCCTGAAGTAGACAGAAAGATTTTTGCCAGAAGGCAATTGTATCTTTTGTCAAAAAAAGGGCAAAGCTGAAATCATAGTTAACAGTCAGAAAGAATGAGATCTTTTTAAGACATAAAGTTCAAACAAATGATTTACAAGGAGAGTGGCATGGTGGGTTTGCTTCCTGGGTCCTCCCTGCATGGAGTTTGCATGTTCTCCCCGTGTCTGCGTGGGTTTTCTCCGGGTACTCTGGTTTCCTCCCATAGTCCAAAGACATGCAGGTTAGGTGCATTGGCGATTCTAAATTGTCCCTAGTGTGTGCTTGGTGTGTGAGTGTGCCCTTTGGTGGGCTGGCGTCCTGCCCAGGGTTTGTTTCCTGCCTTGCACCCTGTGTTGGCTGGGATTGGCTTCAGCAGACCCCTGTGGCCCTGTAGTTAGGTTATAGTGGGTTGGATAATGGGTGGATGGATGGATTTACAAGGAGTTCACAGGTTTTCATGCAATCCGTGATAAATGAGAAGTAAAAAGAATGATTTTTAACTAGTCGCATCAATGACATCATCATTGTGAATTGTGGGAAACCTTGTGTAGGTAACAAGTGCTACGAAATCCACAAAGTTGCAGTACCCATTGTCCATACAAAATGGAATGTGTATGGTATGAAGCAGTCCTTAAAATGTAGTTTACCGTAACCTTGTTATAGGACAAAAAGGGGTTCCACTATTAATGTACAAATGCCATTTTCCACAATTTACATACAATATGGTGTGACCCACAAAGCATTGAAGATGTCCACTTTTAATTTGAAACAATGTTAGTAAAAGAGGATAGATAGGTAGTACGATGAAATTTATGACAGCTTTTACTGTTTTTTCTTTCATATGAAAAACTGAGCCTAAGGAAAAATTCTACCAGTTACCCTAAACCTGCCAGAATGTGGAAATGTGTGGTGTTGTGGTGATAAAGAATACTGTCGATGATCAAAAGCACATTGTTAAGAATTCATTAAGGACATTTTCATTCATTTAGCATAATTTTTATATAAACTAAATTGACATTTTTTTTACTGATTTATCTTCACATTGTTTTATTGACATCACACAGTTTCATTCCATGTGTTGGTGTCCCTGTGTGCTGTCATATTCTTTGTAGCAACAACTCCTTTATTAGATGTGTCATTTACAATGTTTAGAACATAAGAAATTTGACAAACGACAGGAGACCATTCATTCCATTAAGCTCATTTGTTTAGCTAATAGCTAAGCTGTTTCAATATTTCACCCCGGGTCCTCTTAAAGGTTGTCAGGGTATCTGTTTTAACTTCATGGCTCGGCAGTTTGTTCCAGATTCCCAAAAGTCTTTGCATAAAGGAGTTTCACTCCTAACAACACTTCTCGTTAACTTCCACTGGTGTCCTTGAGTACATGATTCACCATTAACCTGAAATAATTCTGCTGGATCAACTTTATCAATGACTTTGACAATTTTGAACATCTGGGTTAGGTCCCCAAGCAGTCTGTTCTTCTCAAGATTGTTTTTCACTTATATGACTTGTCTCACTGCCAGAATGAAAGATGGTGGCATGCATAACCTAGCATCAGAAATTTAACCATTAAAGAGAAGCTTCAGATTCAATTTAAAGATTTTTCATGACTGCCAACTTTGCACTCATTTTATACTCCTGTTTTTGTTTAGGCTTTGCTATTCTGCTTGGAATGTTTTGAGTGTCCTGACCCTCACTACATCAGACTATTCTCAAAATCAACACTTTAAAACTGTCTGCATCTTTGCTGCTTAGAAAGAAATCCTATCACACATATACCATTTGATAAGAAACTCTCAATACATAGTACACAGAAACTGGTTTTGATGTCTATTTGCATCTTGATTGACAATAGCTGAAGAAAAGATATTTCATCAAATTAATAGGAGCAGATTTTCACAGGCTACATTAGAGCTGACTAGACAAAAACAGGCAATTCAGCCCAACATTCGCCAGTCCTATCCACTTAATTCTTCTAAAAGTTTGTTTGTGTGTGTGTGTGTGTGTGTGTATATATAGATTATATATATATATATTTTTTTTTTTTTCCCCCCAATGTGTAATGTCTGCTGTGTGTGTTTTAGCGCCAGACGCTATGCCAACACTATGACGTTCTGTTTGTGCCAGAAACAATGTGAAAAATAAATTCTGCAACCCAAAAACACTATTGCTGTAAAAACAAAACAGCTAAATAAGTTCTCAAAAACTTTAAAAAATAAATAAACAATACCAATCATAACAATTTTGAAAAACAATGGATAAAATGATGTAGCCTACTGAAAAACAACTAACTAAAATAGCGATACAATGATGTCACAAAAATAGCTGAATATACAAAAACAACACTAGTAAAAGTAAAAAAAAATACCTAAAAATGTCTGAATGCTTCAGAATAGTAATTAAGCAGATTCTGAATGGCACTTTGGAAAACCAGCATCAAGGAGGGTGTTTCATGCCACCATTCTTTTCATATTAACAACAATAATTCTTTAAATTTATATGGTGCTTTTCCCACTACTGAAAGTGCTTTACATAGTGAGAGGGGGAGCCACTTCAACCACCACTAATGTGCATCACTCACCTGTATGATGCAACGGTAGCCATTATTACACCAGTGCACTAACCACACATTAGTTGTTAGGTGGTCAAGTGGTGAGAGAGAGAGAGAGACAATTAGAGACAGGGATGATTAGAGGGCCAGAATGGCTAGGCTGACGTGGGCAATTTAGCTTGGGCATTGGGATGCACCCTGCTGCTTTACGAAGGATGCCCAGGGATCTTTTATGAAAACAGAGAGTCAGGATCTCTCTTTTAATCTCATCTTGGTTGGTCTCCCATCCAAGTACTGTCCGAGCCTGAACATGCTTACCTTCAGGTGGATGACACTTCAAACAAGACATGAATTACCTGAGAAGATTGAATGGCATATCTCAAAAAGTCTGGATGTGGCCAAGGAAGCGTGAAAGAAACTAAAAAGACAAAATTACATTGCCAACAGTGTGCTATGCAATCCATAACGCGGCCTTAATAACAAGTGCATGGTAAATTGGTGTTTGGGCTAAATAATAAAAAATGGCAACTCTTTGTTTATGTTGGCAGTACATTGTGCTTCTTCAAAAAAAGAAGTAGCGATGTAAAGATAATATAAGAATGACACGGGTGTTCAGTCCTGCTAACTTCTGAAGTGGTTTCATTCAGACTGGTGAATAGATTCAGTAGTAAGTGCTTTTACAAGCTTAGTGGAGGAACTTCAGCTGCCAAAATCAATAACTGCTAGGAGGAGAGTCATTTGTAAGTTGCGTGAAATGAGTTTTAAATGTCATCCTATCTTCCTTATAACTTAAAACATAAGGAAAAGAAAATGTTCACAGTAAATACACCAGAATTTTTGGTAAAAACGGATGTCTTAAAGAAGTACGATTCACTTGATTTAGTGACTTTTTTAAACTGCTATATTATACATGTCATTAAGACATTGCTTATTGTAAGTACATCTTAAACATGTTGTGAAACCTGTTACTACTTCTTCTTTTCTTCTTCATCTTTTCCCACTTCTATGAGGGGTGATGTGCTTGATCAACCCTCTCCATGCAGCTGAACCTCCTCACTAATCAAGCCATTTTCCTTCATATCTTCTTTTATCCACACTGCACTCTGTGGGTTATCTTTGCATCTAATCGTTCAATGTCGGGCTACCGTTGATCCTAGGTGTTTAAATTTATCTCTTCTTTTTAAGATCTGTCCTTGCCGGGTATCATCATTAAACCTCTTATATTCTGTCCTCTTCTTATTTATCTTCAACTCTCTACGTATATTCTAAAGCCGTTCTCCATTCTTTTAACTTCAACCTTTCTGGTGCTACACATCACAATGTCATCTGCAACAAGCCTGCACCAGCAGAACTGGGTTTTAATCCTGTTTTGTCTTGGTAGAGCTCTATATTGCTCTACTTTCCCCTTTTGTATTATTAATGTGTAGTCTTTTTCAGAATGCCTCATGTCTCCCAGACTTACCACTATTTATAAGATATTGTACCATTCTCCCTACATTTCCTTCAACATTTATAATCTCAGGCCATTAGGTGTAGTAAAAGACAAGCAGGAGTTAAGTTACACTTTAAATAATGTATTATTGATAATATTCTTAAATAATAACAATAACCAAAGTACAAATGAATATTGACAACCATACAACCTGATAAATGCTGATGTGTAGTTTCAGACGGCACACAGACTTGTTTGTTACTTAAAATGTCTCTAGCTGAATCCTCATTTTTGGTCAGCTTTCTTCAGAACAGTCCGCATGCCTGTCTCAATATGGCAGCTGAGCTGTGCTCTTCATTGTGTTGTCCTTTTCAGTTTATGGTGTGAGATGGTCTTTCATCAGATATTTGTAAGAGAGAGAGAGAGAGGTAAAGCACGAAAATGTATAGATTCTCTGTCCAAACCCTACAGCCAATAGAGTGTCATGGTACATAAAGTCTTCTGATACAAGCCAATCCCAAACAGCCATACTTCAGAACAATGTCAATGTCGACTTTATTTATATAGCACATTTAAAACAACATAGGAATGTTGTGGCCAAAGTGCTTTACAGTAATAGAATTAAAGAAAAACATACAATTAACATGAATAACCTAAATAGAAATAAAATAAATGAACGTAAATAAAATAAATAATAAATAGAAGTAATGTTACATAATCACAATGAGGAAACCATCAGTATTACTGAAGGTCATGGAATGCAAGTGAATAGAAATTAGTTGTTTTGAACAGTTCAATTGTAGACGACTCCTTTATGTAATGAGGCATAGAATGGCACATAGAATCCCTTCACACCTGCCCCCTAAACCGTTTGTTAAGGTGAAACTTGCCAGCTATGCAATCTGGTCTTCTTATGGGGGTTGATTGAGAAAGTCCAGCAGAGAATCAGTTGCCAGACTTGTTTGAGGCACTTCCCCCAAACCTGTCGTAAAATTCACTATCCTGACTTAGTCTTAGGGATTAAACATGAGTGCTTCTCACTAATGAAATACTAATATTACATTGCTTTGCCTAAGTTACAAATAAAGACATTCAAAATATTTATCAACTTGTATGCAAAATTTCATACCACAACAAATCCCATGACTCAACACATCCATAACCAATCAAGGAGGGAAGGACTTCAAGAATATCCCTGGTGCAGACCTCCTCTTTTTGGTGTTCTTGTCTGTTACCTCTACCTGAGTCCTCACTCCCTCATTCATCCATCCAGCCATTATCCAACCCGCTATATCCCAACCACAGGGTCACGGGGGTCTGCTGGGGCCAATCCCAGCCAACACAGGGCGCAAGGCACGAAACAAACCCCGGGCAGGGCGCCAACCCACCACACTCCCTCATTCATATCCTGGACAATGCTCAAATACTTCTCTGGCACTACTTTCTCTCTGATACACCTCCAGACCTCTTGATGTATCTAAAGATTTTCAATCCTATAAATTAGAAAAGAACATTTTAAGATTATTTGGTTCAGTTTGATGGAAATTTGATATACAATTGTAATACGTAAATCTTGAAAAATAGACCTACTTTATTTTTTTCAGTGTACTTATCTTAATCATTGTACATAGTGCCTTTCATGTCTATTTGTTTATAATAATAATAATAATACATTTCATTTATATAGCACCTTGCCCATTCTCAAGGCATTCCGTTCCACTGTAGCTATCACTAGAGTCATGGTAATTAATATTTCTTGATTAGCAGGAAAACAAATGCATCTCCAGCCACATTGGCTAATGCTGTGTACTTGTTGGTTGAGCTGGTGTTTTGCTAAATCAAGCTGCCAGGGCTCAATCAAATCCCGTTGACATGTTGCTTTGTCCCCATAAGCATTGAAAACTGAAAGTTTAAAACAATGGCCCAGTAACAGATATTGTAATCTGACCAGTGGGTGGCTGCCAGCTTACTGCCTTCTGGTTTAGTGTGTTTTCCAAAGCCAATAAGAATAGTGTGTTCCACTTAAAATGGAGGGTTAAATTCGTGAATAAGAACACTTACTTCATGGAATGTGTTTATATTGAGAATGAATGGCTAATAGTTAAAAGGTTAAGATTTAGAAAAAAAACTTTTTTCAGAATTATTATTTTGCTCTAGGCCAAAACTGCTGTTACTGTTTTCCTGAATGCATTCATTTACAGTTTCGGAAGTTCATTGTGTAATTCTGTCAGATTCCAAAACAAATCTGATGACTAAAATATATCAGCCGAGTGCTCCCAAACTTATTTCTCTGTTTTTTGAGTATTCTGATTTACTGGGCATCAACTTTGAAATGCAATTTAAGAGTCATGCTGTCTGGCAATTCATCAAAACAGCCTGGTTTTTGAAACAACATAGCACATCTAAAATGAGGATATTTGTTTTAAAACCTAAATTCCCACAATAGCACTTAAATGATTTATAAAGTCATGAGCGACACTGCTCTTTTTCAAAATCTCTGATAAAACGGTCATATTTTCTCCATTTCAACTTTAAGAGATGGAGTTTCACATCCCAGCTACATTTAGAGACACTTGTAAGCACATCTCGAATGAAACAGGCTGCTTGTATGCCTTTTAAATCTGAAAGCCCCCAAAATATTTATTTTCTTAAAATATCTCAGAAACATTCAGAACCAAAATGACAACTGTGTGCCTTTGTTAGTCAGAGGCTTGACACTTAAAGACAAAAAAAAAAAACAATGCAAGGCAGCATTAAGTCAGAAAGAAAGTGGCCTTTGCTGTTCATTTCCCTTTGCTAGTAAACACATCAGCAATTCACGCCATTGAATCAGACTTTGATTTTTATTTCACGTGGTGCCTTTCTTCCATTGATCGATTGATCAATCATCAAATGGGTTTAACCCAGTTTGGGTTCAAACCTGTGTGTGTGTGAAATTCAAGTCAATTGGTACATGTAAATTAGTCCCATAGTGAGTGAGAGTGAGTGTGGTTTGTGTGTGTGTGTGTCCTTTAATGGATTGTTGGTGCTGCCCACTCCAAAATGTTTTAATGGTTTAAGCTGGTTGGATGAATTGATGAATACAATGCAATGCATCAACATTTCATATTTCACTATATTCAGAGTAAAAATGGCAAAACAACAATAATAGATGATTACGCCAAACCCGTGAGTACTTCTTGTGTCAAATGACTACAGCATGGAGGCAATTCAGTGTCCGATGGAACCCCTTTCCAAGTATGCAACTTTCTTGCAGTCCTCTCTTGTGGGACCCACACACCCTGACAGGGCTGCTCACCAAGACCAGATTTAGTAGTAATGGAGTAAGGTAAGGAGCTCCATCTGAGGGAAACGATTAAGGATGGCGTTTTTGTTGACCCACAAATCAGACGTGTCATTAATGACAAGCAGTTGAAAGATTCGCTAATGGGCCGGAGAAAATCAGATGAACAGTATTCAAGGATGTTGTTGACAATTTTCTTGGTAATTACAGACCACCAAACTACATCCAGTGAATTGGCAGCATGCTTCAAGCATACTTAATCATGAAGTGCAATGTGTCTTTAAAGGCTCATTTTCTGCATTTACACTTGGACTTCTTCCCTGCTAATGTTGGTGCAGTCAGTGACGAACACAGAGTAAGGTTTCACCAGGCCATTGCAATAATGAAGTAAGCGTTATGCAGGCAAGTGGAATCCATTAATGGTGGACGACTATTTTTGAACACAGAAATGAACATCATCAGATGCTGAGTACAAACAAAACACATAAACAAAACATTGTAAACACTAGGTGGCACTGTTGCCCCTTTAAACCCAACCTACAGACACGCAGGACACAGGGTAAAAGCACTAAAAAGATTTTTCTTTTTCTTCTTTTTCACTGCCTCCAAGCGCCATAGCCACAATAAGCACAAGCAATTAACATTAATAATAATCACAAACACAATTCTCTTTTCTCCTCCACACCTCCCAGTAAGCTTTGTCCACCTCCTCCCGACTCTGGTTTGCTGCTTGGTGTTCCACTGTCGTTTATATAGCAACTGACCCGGAAGTGCTTTTGTTCTTCTGTCCACGCGACTTGCCAGCACTTCCGGGTCAGATGGAGAACTTGAGCTTTCTGTTAGCCTGGAAGTACTTCTGGGCTCCCGTCCCCATGATCCACTAGCTCTGGTCTATGTGAGAACTTAGTCTCCCACCATCTTCCCACAGCAGCACCCACAGTACCCAAACTCCATGTCCCATAGTGCCCTGTGGGAATCCAGGGAACCGCTGCAGTCCAGGAAAGCTGCCATCTAGTGTCTTGAGGAAGGCAGTGTCCTAGAAAAGCTGCCTTCCCCCATCCTTTCATCTTAGGGGTGTCTCGACCAGGTTGAGCTGCCGGCAGTCTCTTACAACACTTTGAGCTGAAGTGAACTAACGCAAAGTGTCAGCAACATTAAGTGATTAAACACACTAAATTCAATTAAGGTAATTTAAGGTTTCTCCAAATTCCTATGTGATACCGCCAATCTGAAAGCATATTAGTGTTCAGCTTAGAGATGTATATTATTACAGTACCTCCAAAACTTTTTGGGAAGAAAAACATTTGGGAATATTTATAATCCAAAATTGTTACCACTATAACTTACAAGATGGCATCTATAATGTTTAAATTTCATTCCATCAAGCATGAAACAAAAGTACCAACTGCCTCATCTACTTAGCAATTAGAAGATATTTCATCACATCATTTACAGCAAATATAACATTTTGTTTAACATTAGTGATGTAGTTGGATGCATTGCCATCCCCACAGTACTCCATGCAGAGGTCACTTTATGTAAAACATGGAGTTTCCTAATGGGTTTGTTATTTGCTACTAGAGTCCAAAAACATTATGTCAGAGAGACTTAACAATTACAAACTCATCAGCCTTCCTTTTCTGTTAGTGTGTGTTTTATCTTGGTAGAGTAATATATAAATTGCTCTACTTTCCCCTTTTGTATTATTAATATGTAGCCTTAGAATGCCTAATCTCACAGACTTACCACTGTATATAACTTATCCCCACCTTCCCTTCTATATCTATAACCTCAGGCAATTAGATGTAGTAAAAAGAGAAGCAGGAGTTAAGTCACACATAAAATAATGTATTACTGATAATATTCATAAATAATAACAAAATGCAAAGTACATTTGAATATTGGCAACCATACAACCTGATTAAATGGTGATGTGTAATTCAGGTGGCACACAGACTTGCAGTTACTTAAAATGTCTCTAGTTAAGACATCGTAGGTGCTCAGCTTTCAGCCACATGTCTGTTCAATATGGCTGCTGAGCTGTGCTCTTCATTGTGTTGTCTTCATCATCACAGGTTAGCAAGAGAGATGCTTCTTCATCATAAGTTGGTTAGAGAGATGCTTCTTTCAGATGTTAGTAAGAGAGAGATAATGTGGTTGAGCAAGTACATTTATAGATGTTCTCTCCAATTCCTAGAACCAATAGGACATCATGGTATTTAAAGGCCTCTGAGACAAGCCAATTCCAAACAGCCATATCTCAGACCAATGGGAGAAATAGTACATTTTAACACCTGCAACCCCCCAAGACCATATGTTAAGCTAACCTGGCTTTGTGTGGGGGATGAGACAAAGACTTTAGCAAAGAAATACTCATCAAACTGGTTTAAGACACAACCCCCCAAATCCTGTCCTAAAATTACAAAGAGACAGTCGTAAATTGGGGGGCAAACACGAATACCTCTCACCACTTGGTTTGCCTAAATTATAAATAAAGACATACAAAACATTCATCAAGTTATATGCAAAATCCCACATCACAACAGTGTGTACACAAAGTTCACCAGAAATAGAATTAGAAACCTCCACATTCAGTTAACTTGTCCAAATGGAGACTGGCATATGTGCCATCTTCCCATGATCCCAAAGTGGAAAAACAAGTTAAAAACAGATAGATACATCAATTTGTAGCAAGAGGAAGGAACAAGCTTCTGTCTGAATATTCCATTTGTGGACAAAACAAGCCAATCCTGCTCTGTCCAAATGTTAAGTGTCTTTAAATGAAATCCGGTGACACTACTGGACAGATCTGACTACATGTTACTGCCACCTACCAGTTTGTTATTCTCAATATTATTTCCTTGTGTTTCGAAACATCTCTTGCCTGGCGTTCTGTCTCACAAGCAAGTTCCCATAAAGCCTGCTTCCTATGCTCTGTCATTATTGTTAAGGCATCTTTTTGGTTCATGTCCAGTTTTATATTTCGTGTCCTTGAAGGCAACTCTCCCAGCTTGCCTTCTATACCTTCTCTCCTTTTTGTGTGGCCATAACAAGCAGGACCTGCTTTGTCCAGGTGTTAAATGCCTTTAAATGTAAAACCACTGGCATAACTGGGCACATCTGACTACATCTTACAAGCCTGTTATTGATGGCAGCAGTTTTCAGTGTGTGTCTGAGCCTCTCTTGACTGGAGCTCCCTCTCTCGAACACGTTCCCACGTTCAGATTCTTTCCTTATCTTCGAGACGGCTTTCTCGCCTCCTATCCTGTTTTATTCTTACTTTCCTTGAAGGCTGCTCTCTCAGAGTACCTCCTATGCCTTTTCTCCTTCTTGTGTGTTTAACACTCACACTTCCTCCTGTGACCGCATCACCAAAGCTAAACTAAGAGACAGGACACACACACAGACCTTAGTGTTTCATTAATTAGTAGATATTTTTCTTGAATTTCTGTAGCTAACCATTCTGCATATTGTACTATGTGTGCAATTTTCTATGACAAATCAAATTTGATTTGATTTCTCTTTTGAATTCAAATTTAAATCTAGTTTAAAACGGACTGAAAAAAGGTTGAACTCATGCTCATTTTTAAAAGTTCCCTTTAATTTTTTTTCAGGATTATTTGAGAAAAAAGAAAAATGCTACACATTGGTTTGCTGCTGCTAGGAAAACTGCTGACCACAATGAGGTTTACAAATCTTCAGCTTCTAAAGTTTGCTCATGGCAACTACATATGGACCACTGTTATGAAACAGTCCCCTTCAGACATATTAAACTTTAAACACAGATCTGCTGGCTTGAGTCATTTAGATGTTATTAGATGTGAATGAATGCAATGAGTAGAGCTCATCTTTTGTTTAGCAGTTAATGTATTGTCTGTTTTGGGGAATCATGTTTAGCATTTGTCTTTATTGTCTGTTTTGGTGCAGAATCAGGCCAGCCTCTGAAATCCTGATACCTTCAAGTCAGGTCACTCTTGTACTCCACAGATTCATTGAGATGACAAAGGACTGACTCTGTTAGAAGCCCAACAGCTGGTACCTTTTGGAAGATATTGTCAGGGTTTAAGACATAAACCCTTTGTTTCATCTGTTGTTTTTGTTTTTACTTATTTTATTATCCTTTGTAGTGATAAGTTAGTACATTTATCTCAGTTTTGCAAGACAGTTTGCTGTGATGTTGTGAGTTGCTAAGGGAAAAAGGCCATGGTATACAATGCTCAAGTTCATTTAGAAGTTTATTGTTATTACAATTGAGACTTTAAAAAATGTTTTATGCTTATAATACATTTTTTCAAAACCCTTCATTAATATTTTTTGTTCTCTAAGATCTCAAAAATTGCATTCTCATCATTATTTGATTTATCAGTGATGTAGCAAAAATATTTTCTTTGATTATTTTTATTATTGCCATTAGCACAACGCCATTTGGGGATCCCTGTTACCTAGCCTCGGCTCACGGGTTAGTGCTGTGGTCCTGAAAGTTGCGACATCATCAGCATGACACTTTAGAAATTGGTTTGATGGTTCTCCTTCCATCTGTGATTCTGTATACACAAAATCATTTTTTATGTACAGTTATACTGAATTTTGGCCTTGAAAGGATACAAATCCTTTTTTGACTTTGATTTTGGTTTGTGTATGGTAATCAGCACTCTGCTTCTATCTATCTATCTATCTGTCTGTCTGTCTGTCTGTCTGTCTGTCTGTCTGTCTGTCTGTCT
>JANRMT010062827.1:35933038-35955028 GCA_026402145.1 Polypterus bichir lapradei | reverse complement strand
TCTGTCTGTCTGTCTGTCTGTCTGTCTGTCTGTCTGTCTGTCTGTCTGTCTGTCTCTAACTCTCTAGTATATAGTGTCCTTTATATTAGATTTATATTGGAATGGAAGATAGCTTTTCTTAGCTTGCACTGCAATTTATTTTCCATCTACAAGATGGTATAGAGATCTGCAAGGAAAATTAAGCTTTTTCACACTTTTACTTTCATCACCTGTATCTGCAGTAGACTTCCCATACAAATACACTGTATTATGTAGAATAGACCCTTTCGAGAATAAAGAGAATATGTAGTTTATATGGAATTAATCTAGTTTGTCAATTTGTCCATGAGCAGAGTTATAATGAAAAACAAGTTAAGACCATGCAAATAAAGAATGAATAGTTTCAGTCAGGCAACATTAAACTGATTATTTGCTATTTTCTAGTTGTTGACTGTAATGCATTTTAAAATGTTGCATAACCTGTGAAGTGATTACAGCATATTACATTTTTCACGTCAGACTATTGGTGTTTGAAGGAAGCAAAAAATTGAGAAATCCCATGTACATAAGTATTCACAGCCTTTGCCATGAAGCTCAAAATTGAGCTCAGGTGCATCCTGTTTCCCCTGATCATCCTTCAGATGTTTCTGCAGCTTAATTGGAGTCCACCTGTGGTAAATTCAGTTGATTGGACATGATTTGGAAGGCACACACCTGTCTATATAAGGTCCCACAGTTGACAGTTTATGTCAGAGCACAAACCAAGCATTAAGTCAAAGGAATTGTCAGTAGACCTCTGAGACAGGATTGTCTCGAGGTACAAATCTGGGGAAGGTTACAGAAAAATTTCTGCTGCTTTGAAGGTCCCAATGAGCACAGTGGCCTCCATCATCTGTAAGTGGAAGAAGTTCGAAACCACCAAATTTAATAAATTTGCAAAAACCTCAAGTAAACTTTTTTCATGTTGTCATTATGGGGTGTTGTGTGTAGAATTCTGAGGAAAAAAATGAATTTAATCCATTTTGGAATAAGGCTGTAACATAACAAAATGTGGAAAAATGGATGCGCTGTGAATACTTTCCGGATGCACTGTAAATAAATAAATAAATATTCTACGGCTATCCACTAAATGACATCACTATAATAGGTAACTGAGAAGAAGTCTGCATCTATAGATTCTGTACTGCATTCTGCAAGGTGCCAGGCTTCTAGGACTCTCATTCAAATGGAGACTTTTAGTCATGTGGCTGGTGAAATTAAAGTAATTAAGAGCTCCTTTACATTTTTAACAAACTTACTGTTGATAATAAAACTGTTGCTTTCTAATATATTTCTTTATGAGATGTGATAGAGTTCACTATTTATCATATATGCATAGACAGCCGGAAAAGGGTGGAGTGCCCTGTCAGGGTTAGGGGAGAAATCCTGCCCCAAGTGGAGGAGTTCAAGTATCTCGGGATCTTGTTCACAAGTGAGGGAAGAATGGAGCGTGAGATCGACAGGCGGATCGGTGCGGCGTCCGCAGTGTTGCGGGCTCTGCATCGGTCTGTCGTGGTGAAAAAGGAGCTGAGCCGTAAAGCAAAGCTCTCAATTTACCAGTCGAGCTACGTTCCTACCCTCACCTATAGTCATGAGCTATGGGTAGTGACCGAAAAAATGAGATCGCGAATACAAGCGGCTGAAATGAGTTTCCTCTGCAGGGTGTCTGGGCTTTCCCTTAAAGATAGGGTGAGAAGCTCAATCATCTGGGAGGGTCTCAAAGTAGAGCCACTGCTCCTCCACATCGAGAGGAGTCAGATGAGGTAGCTCGGGCATGTGATCAGGATGCCTCCCTGATGAGGTGTTCTGGGCACATCCAACTGGGAGGAGGCCCTGGGGAAGACCCAGGACAGAGGGACTATGTTCCTCGGCTGGCCAGGGAACGCCTCGGGATTCCCCCAGAAGAGCTAGAAGAAGTGGCTGGGGAGAGGGAAGTCTGGGCATCTCTGCTCAAGCTGCTGCCCCCACGACCCGATCTCGGATAAGCGGAAGAGGATGGATGGATGGATGGCCTAGACTGATACTGCAGCATCTTGATAACAGAAGCTCCAGCAGTCAATGTGTTAAAAGGTGAAGTAAGTTTTTAAAATTATGACAGGAATTACTACAGTAACACAATTAACTGAAGTATAACAAAAGGACTGGTGGTTGTAACTGGTGGGTCACCTTGGTAGTCTGAAAGTATCCATGATATGTCGAAGACTAGGGGTTGTGCGAAAGCTCAGTGAAAGGAGCAGAATATTTTTCTATATATTGATTGGTAATGTGGAACCAAGTGCCATAACGCAGCAGCACTCGTACGTTAACTGCAAGTTCTCGTAAGGCAAGAACAGGGGAAATGGCGGCCCACTTTAAGCCATGCTTTAAATAGGGTTCAACAAGAGCATGGGGACACTGTTGGAAAGCTTTTACAAAGGTAAATTTTGCACAAATTTTAGAAAGTTTCTCTTCTCTCAGAGAACCATGGAATACATTACCAAGGAGCGTGGTACGGAGTACTACTTTAGGGGCATTCAAATGTCAACTTGATGTGAATTTAGAAACATTAGGTGGACAGGATTGGCAAGTTTTGTTGGTCTGAATGGCCTGTTTTCATCACAATGTTTCTAATGTTCTAACATAAACCTATAATGTTGTATCACACGGAGCAGCAGCCTATCCCGACTGAATCTAATGCAAGGCAAAGACCATATTTAGTAGGCATGCCAGGTGCCTTTGACACAAACATGCAAGGGACTTACATGATGCCAGCTGAGAACGGCCAGTTAACAAAACACACACACATTTTTGGATGTGACAGGAAAAATAAAATATCCAGGTGGAACCTTTTCAGTTTGTGCAAATGAAGACTAAGTGGTGATATGAATGAAGTGTTTAAAATTATGAAAGGAATTAGTACAGTGGATCCATGCTGTTAATTTAAAATGAGTGACATAACTGAAGTTTTCCACCATTCATGTGCAAAATCCACACTTGTGAGACACAATTAATTAATAATCAAATATTTCTGTTTTTTTTTTTTTTGAGTAACATTTATGCAGCTTTCTAGTTATAATTCACTTTCCTCCTATAAAATCCCAAAATGCTCATTTAGCGCAGAGAGTCATTTGTTGCCAAAGTGTGAGAAGATGACTGAGTGGGCATCAAAACATCCTGTAGAGAGGAATCTAACGTGTGTAGCATACAGCTAGTTTGAGGTCAAAGTTAATGTCACAGATGAAGCTGAGTAGGTGTTTTCTGAATAATGTCGGTTGTCTTAGCACCTTCTTACGTACATTTCTTTCCTTTTTTTACTCATAAAGTGTTTGCCCTTCAAAAAAATATTTCAAGGAGTTAAATTCACACTTTATTGGTGTGGACTGTCTTCATTTCTGTCCTTTGATGTTGTGATGTGCTTTGATAGGTAAACTTTGTTTAGTCAGAAAAATGCAAACAAAGCAGACTATCTTAATAGATATTAATACAATGTTCCATCTTGCCATCTAATGTGGATGTTTAATGTTTCATACTGATAAAAAGCTATAAGCAGGTTTATGACTTTAGAAGTTAAAATACAATATTTAAAAAATACAATATTCTACTGTTTAACCAAAATGAAACAATTCATCCAAACATCTATATTTCTCTTCATCTATCCAAAGCCTGCTTTTCTGTTACAGGTTTTTTGAAAGGCTTTTCCTGATTTTCCACAAACACGCACAAGGCAGATATTAACCCAAAACAGGATGCCAATCCATCAGCTTCACACTGTGTATCGTATATACAGTACACTGATGAACCAAAACATTAGGACCACCTGGCAAATATGCTTTTGCTCCCCTTTGTTTCACCAGAAAAACTCCGACCCAGCAAGGCATGGACTCTACAAGACCTCAGAAGGTGTCCTGTCATCCATTAGCCTCACACTATATATATGGTAACACATTGATGAGCCACATCATTAGACCACCTGCCTAATATGCTGTTGCTCCTTCATGTGGCACCAAAATAGCTTTGACTTGCCAAGGCATGGACTCTACGAGACCTCAGAAGGTGTCCTGTTGTCCATCAGTCTCACACTATATATGAGGACCGTGAGGAGGGCCCTGCCCGGCTCCCCACTCCTGACGTCGTGCTTCTCCCTCCCGCTCGCCTGCAGCCTCTGTCTCAGATTAGTGTGAATATATCGCTCCTGCAAGCGAACAGTGATTCTTAGCACAATAAGAGAAGTTGCAAAATCGACCGGAATGTTCAAGCAAATTCTAGAAAAAACAACCAATCTAAATCTGTTAAGTAGTTCTCTCATTTGCTAGCTAAGCGGATGTAAGGTACACCCTGAGGCTGGCGCGTGAGTGAGGAGGACCCTGCCCCCCCCACACCCCCCCCCCCCCCGGCCTGCTTCATGTCTCTCAGATTAGCGTGAATAAATCTGTACCATAAGCGAACTATGATACTTAGTGCAATGAGAGAAGTCACAAAATCCACAGGAATGTTCAAGCAAATTATCTAAATCCGTTAAGTAGTTGTCTCGCGAAAAGCGGATAGATAGACAGACGTTGGGTTTTATATATATGTAGAGATTTACACTGATGAGCCTAACTATTAGGATTACCTGCCTAATATGCTTGCGCCCCAATGTGTACCACCAAGGTATGGACTCTACAGGACTCCTGAGGTGTACTGTGGGTCATTAGACTCCCACTATATGCAGTATATATGTTGATGAGCCAAAATATCAGGACCACCTCCCTAACTTTCATTCTGCTGCACTTCCATTCACCTCTTAAACACCTCCAACCCACAGAGGCATAGTCTATACAAGACCTCTGACGGTGTCCTGTGCCATCTGACATCTGCTCACTAGCAGCAGATTCCTGTAAGTTGTGAGGTGTAGCCCAACACATTCCACAGATGCTTGATTAGATTAAGATCTGGGGAATTTGGAGGCCAGCATATAATACAGTTCCTAACTGCAGCAGGGTTCGATATACGGTATGTCATGACCCACAACTCCATTAACCATGATTATAATTATCTGTGACTTGTGCCACAGTATTCTTTCTATTGTTTTATACCAGATGAGATAGGCTTTGTTGACCTCTCGCATTGCTATATCTTGGCCATCAGCACCCTGTTGGTGGTTTATGGTTTTCCCCTCTTCGGACCTCTGTCATGAGGTAATCACCAAGACTGCAAATGAGCTCCCCACAAGCCTTGCCAATTTAGAAATGCTCAGAGCCAGTCATCTGGCACCATAACGATTTGGCCTTTATCAAAGTCACGCTGGTCTTTCCACCTGCCCGTATCTTCTGTATTTAACACATCAACTATGAGTACCAAATGTCAGCTTACTGTCTAATATATCCCTGACCTTGACAAGCTCCACTGTAACGAGATGGTGAACGTCATTCACTTCATATGGCTTTATTCATTATGTTTTGGCAGGTCAGTTTATATAATATGCCATACTGTATAAGACCTGCTTAGTTCTGAGTAGGGATGCTCAAGAACTGCAGCCTTATTTATTTATTATTTATTTAGCCAGCAAGCATAGGGTGCAAGGCAGGAATAATCCCTGGAGTAGGCGCCAGCCATCTATTCAGGATTTACTGTATATATGCTTGTATGCTTGTTAAGAGGATTCAGAGAATGGATAGACGGTTGTTTGCACTCGTTGGTCTGAGCATTGCAATATACAGAAAACCGTGCTTTCATCCTGAATAAAAAGCAAACTTCCCCGGCTACTCATCAGTCACTTGGTAGCCCCCTCAACAAGAAGGAATCGAAAATTTCCATTCTGAACCTTATAAACTTGTCAAGCCTCTTTCGTTTGATCTTTATAATTTACTCAGTTCAATGAAAGCTAGAATTTGCTGTCGTCTGGATAAAGTTAAAAAGCTTATCATTTTGATCTTTGTGTTTAGTGTGTCTTTCTAAAGTGGTTTGGTATTTTAAAACATATTTGTCTTTTTTTCCCCCTTTCTTTTCACATTTTGCCACTACCGTCACTATTTTATATTCTTCTCTCAGAGGCTCTGTGGTTAATGACACAAAAAGTGGCAGCAAAACAGGCAGGATATGCAGCCATAATCAAAGTGAAAAATGATCTACGAGGTCTTTTGATGTTTCAGTGTGGAGCCCAGGCAGTACTGTAAAGTGATCTTTGAGGTTCTTCAGTGTGCTCACTCCATCTCTTTGGTTTCTTGTACTTTTTCTTGTTCACAGTCCACCAGTTTGGTAGAGCTGATGGATCATTTTTGTTGTGAACAAACTTGTGGTGGGTGGCATTAAGGGTAGACAGTTGCCTTGTGACTCATATCCCATTAGGTGCTTAGCTTGTGGCCCTGTTTAAAATCTAAACTACATTCTTGTTCAGAATCTGTATTCTGTATTTATACATTATATTGACATTGTGGTATCATTAAAGATGCCATTAGCTTGATGGATTACATGCTCACACCTCATTCACGATGCACTTATAATCAGGGGCCATGCTCTATCTGACCCTGAATCCAGAATAAGTCAGGAAGTCAAAGTGAAAGAAATCATTTATATTTTATTTACCCCATGTGGCTTTTCATAATAATTTCATATCTTCATAGAGAATGGAGATAACAAACTTTCTGATAGAATGAGTATGTATGAAGAGCACCTATAGACAACAGCAAATTATATCAAGAAAAAACTATATGAAAATCTCATGTTACTCATGTCATGTAAACCACACATCAAGCCTTCTAGTTGCATGATCACAACATGCAAGATGCATGCATTTTTTTACTTAAATAGTCTTAAATAAATAATTACAGAAAATCATAACAAAGCTCGTAGATAAAGTGAATTGACAAAGGGACAAGTTCTTCTTGAAGACTCACCTCTTCCTCTCATTAATTGGTCAAAGTCTTGTCTTCAATTCAGAAGCTTTTTCCTCTGTGAACACATTTTCTCTTTGAGCACTGCTTGAATGGCTAGTGAATCCCTAAAAAATAAATAAAAAAAGCAGAATTATAATGGGTAGGGAGCTTCTAAATTTTAGCTGGAGATCAATTGTCCTTATAATTGTTTTCAGGATCTGAAACACTCTGAAGTCCCTGAGGTTTTCTTCTAAAACATCTCCATGTATCCCTTCAGTCCTGAGTCCCAGGTCTTTCCGAAAGGAAATAAGCGATATTGAAACAGACCAGCGTTCTGCTGTTGTCCTGTTTCAGTGATCATCCTGGAGACATTCCTATCAAGGAACTTTCCTTAAGTTTACACACTACTGCCCCCTGGAGGTATTTGTTTCAACTTAAAAGCATTTTTACATTCATTATGATGGCTCTAACATTGCTAATTTTCTGTTATTCTAGGGCACTTATTCACCTTCAACCAACGCCTTAGCCTTACCATCCCTACTCCTTAACAAAACCCTAAACTTTAACCCTTATCCCCTCATCATAAAATAGGGAATTTTTTTTAAGGACACATTTAAAAAATTGGTTACCTTAGAAATTTAAATAAATAGATACATTGAATTTAAATAATTAGATAATTTAGATTTTTTATGTGTAAGATTGGAAGATTTTGAACAGATTTTTTTAAATTAAAATGAAAGTATATAGTTTTTAAATTATAACTGGGGATTTTCCTGCACTTCAGAGGCTGAGTCTAGACACCCACTTACATGCAGAGTGGTCCAGTACCGGGCCAAGCGATTATTTAAAAATCTTTTGCTATATCATGTACCAAGGTGGCTGAAAAACACCTCCATGTTGTAAGGAGTATTGTTGAAGGTGAATGGCTGGCCTGCAGCATCAAAACTGATGGTGTCGGAGAAAGAAAAAGAACCCAACGATATTAAACCTTTCCCTTCATTGCCATTGCCATAACTTGACTTTCTTTTGTTGGGACCTAGTAAAATGCCATATCTGTAGATAATAAAACATTCAACGTGATATGGTGACACAAAAGTTACTATTGCTGCATCATAGCTCCAGAGATTTGTGAAAAATGTTTAACCTAGCTGGTGTTTTTATGGACTTCACTCTATTTCTTGTGTTCATTTGGGTTTTCTACAGATGTTCCAGTTTCCTGTAACATTAAAAAGGATACATGGCTTAGAACTTTAATCAGTGACTTTAAACCTGGTGCAGTAAATGGAGTATAATGTACTGTTGGCCCAGGTCTGGTTTCTGCCTTGCACGTAATGTTACCGGGAAAGGCTGTGGCTTCCTGCATTGCAGAGCTGGAATGGCTAGATGTAAATATTGAAATTTTGCAACCTAAAATAATTAAAAAAAAAAAAAAAATGTTACCTATACTAGTGCTTAACTGCAGTAAGATTAACTCAGAGAGGCTTTCAGTTTATTTCTTCTAAGAGGGTAAGGAGTTTTGGAGTTAAGTGCCTTGCTAATGTGCAAAAGGCATTTTAAAGATTTAGGCAATAAGAAGCCTTCTACATGCATACATGCTACCATCTTTCCAAGTTAAACATTGACTTGTTTTATTGGTATTCTCAGAGCCAGTCAATCAATTTTGTGACACAGGTGGATGCCTAAGGGCTGGTTTATACTTCACGCTCAGAACGTAAATGCGCATGCATCATGGCTGCCACATATTGCTTTTGATGGGTCCCTTGAGCACATTCTCAGAAATTAACATGATGGGTGCTTGACTTGCAGTACCAGCAAAAATATGGGTAGCGTGTGTGTGCAAAGTTTGTTACATGACGTCCGCATCGTTGTTTACTATCCACATGTGATGGCAGGCCTACAGTTCCAACTGGACCAGTCTTCATACTTCAAAGTTTGATGAATGCTTTGATGTGGTGAAGCAAATCATCAAACTTAAATGCTGACATGCAAATGTCTTTATGATGCTTTTCTTAATCCATTTATTTTATTTTGCTCCTTTATAACAGCATCAGAATACAAATAATTTTTATTTGTAACCTCTTTCTTCCCTCAACTCACAACACAGCTAAACCGGACGTTGTTTTCTCCCCGTGATTAATTCTCACACTGGCACCTGGTGGCATCCTCCAGATTGACTTAAAGTAGATGCACAAGTATAGACAGTAAGTTGTTTGCATAGCAGCAGTGTCCTCAAGCTCATTCTTCGCATAGCATTAAGGTATATCCCAGGCCTAAGGTAGTATCATCTGAGGTGTGGTGTTTATGAAATGAAGGAGCAGGTGCTCCAGACACATAGGGACAAATACAGAAGTATGATAATAATGTCATCTGTATTTACAACTAAGTGGTGTGCTTGCTCTAAACACCTATGGGACCCCCCAGTCTCAATGCGGTCGTCAAACTCTAATGATACTGAGTGGCCGCTGTTAACTGTTGGGCAGTGTTTATTAAAGTAAAAGTGTACATGCTCTGCACACCAACTATATGCAGAAGCAGTGCCATTTTTGTTATTGAAGAGACGCGTACCCTCCCAGTTGATGGACAACAAGGAAACCATCGACCCTCCCTAGGGCTCCAAATAGGCTTCAACCAGCACTGTATTTGCCAATATATTGGAACCCTAAATCTGCACCACAAACACCATCACTTAATATAGCACCTTTTTATAGAGAACACCATCTCAAAGAACTTTGCTATGTATTGTTTTATAATTGTGATACAGACAGTTCACTGGGTCTGTTCAGTGTCACCCAATGAATTAAAGACCCTGTAACTAGAGACCTTATGGTTTAAAATTCATGGACTTTATTTAATACTAGCTGTGTACGCCCATGCTGTAAAAAGCCTGGGGTCCTAGAAACTATTGAAATTGTCAGAAAAAAAATTGAAATGTGGAGATATCAGGTGATTGAAAGGAACATCTCTCTTAGGAGGATTTGTTTTGCTGATGTGCTTGCATCGCTTGTGCATTAGCGGCAGGAGGAAAAGTAAAAGGCATACAGTTCTGCAGATGCTAGCGGCTACTTGACTTTGTCTTTCTTCTGAGGTTTTGTTTTGCTGACGTGCTCACCTCACTTGTGTAATTAGCGGCTAAGCGAGTTTTCTATTTCCTAGGAGGTTGAGCCCTTACCCTGACTTCACATCTCGCTTCCGGGCCGGACAGACACACACACTTCCACGTGTAGACATTTATATATAAGATATTGCTTTCCTACAGCACTTAGAAGTTATTTTTCTTAACAATGATGAATGCTTTGTATATGCAAGTAACAGTAAGGACCCTAGGCATGTTAACTAACTTGCTCACTGTCAGACAGTGAGTTAAAAACAGAGAGCAAAATGGCTGTCTTGTGGTTTAAAGTCGATGCCCTAACCAGTGCACCACACTGTCTGCCTGAAGAGTCTAATTTGGTCTGTTTTTAACATAATATTTTTTCACAAACTTAATCCTTATTATAAGCTTACCCTATAACAGTTTTGAGACTTCATGGCACTCATTGCCACACAGAACAGAATTCAGTTCTGTTTTTTGCCGTGATACTTACAGTACAATGAAAAGCATGTGTTGCTGGTCCATGACAAATGCAGAGATACATTTACTTAATTGGCTGACACCTTTGTCCAAGGCAACTTGCGAATATTTGAAATACAATTGGTTACATTTCTTGTGATTTTCAAATTGGAGCACAGGTAGGTGAAGTGACTTGCTTATGTTGTCAGCAGTGGGGTTTCAACCCTTATCTTTAGTCAAAAGCCTTTACAACGTCACAACGGTGTAGGGTTCAACAGCAGTAGACACAAGTACCAAAGAAAACCATAGCAGCAAAATTCTTTCTTTCAGAAAGTAAATGTCATCATGTAATATGTCACATTATACCAGAAACGTGACCAATAATATAAGCTCTAAATTGGTCACATTTATAGAAAAAAACATCACAAAATGGTAACATGATGATAGTACCATGGTAACAGGGAAAATATATAAAAACTGAAAATAAACATAAATAATGTTCAAGAAACCAAACCTAAGAAAACACACATTTCTGACTACTAATGCTATAGAATATGGTGACATGTAGTGCATGGATTAGTTTTTTAAGATTTTAACGTGTTGAATATCAATGTGTTATTCACTGATGCACTGAAGGAAGTTTGTCAAATCCATCATGCAAATTATTAGCAATTTTTGTTATCACATCAATTAAAGTGTTTTAAACTGGCTGCTCTACAGGCAATTTCACCATTTGTTGAGTATCAGACTTATTATGCTTAAGTTGTCAGCAAAATAGTTTTTGGAGAAGTGAACACTTTGCTCTCAGTCATCTTCGTGATGGTTCTTCTGGGCGCCATTTCTGGGAATCAGATTTACTACACCTATGTCATCAGCAAGATTGAGTTTTGGTTCATGTACAACCTGTCACTAGGAGGTTCAGACAGCTTCCTTATTTTCTCAGATAGTTTTATGGTGGCCCTATTGGCCACCTTTTTTTGGAATCAGATTTACTATGCTCATTTCACAAGCAAGTCTGAGATTTTCTCATGCATGGCAGGTGTTTCCTGTTGGTGGGAGGTGAATTCTTTGCTCTTAGTCAGCTTTGTGGTGATTCTATTGGACACTATTTTTGGGAATCAGACTTACTATGCTTATTTCAACCAGCAAAGTTGAGATTTTGTCATGTACAGCATACAGTGCATCTGGAAAGTATTCAGAGCGCATCACTTTTTCCACATTTTGTTATGTTATAGCCTTATTCCAAAATGGATTAAATTCATTTTTTCTTCAGAATTCTACACACAACACTCCATAATGACAAAGTGAAAAAAGTTTACATGAGGTTTTTGCAAATTTATTAAAAATAAAAAAAAATTGAGAAAGCACATATACAGTACATAAGTATTCACAGACTTTGCCATGAAGATCAAAATTGAGCTCAGGTGCATCCTGTTTCCCCTGATAATCCTTGAGATGTTTCTGCAGCTTAACTGGAGTCCACCTGTGGTAAATTCAGTTGATTGGACATGATTTGGAAAGGCACACGTCTATATAAGGTCCCACAGTTGACAGTTCATGTCAGAGCACAAACCAAGCATGAAGTCAAAGGAATTGTCTGTAGACCTCCAAGACAGGATCTTCTTGAGGCACAAATCTGGGGAAGGTTACAGAAAAATTTCTGCTGCTTTGAAGGTCCCAATGAGCACAGTGGCCTCCATCATCCGTACGTGGAAGAAGTTCGAAACCACCAGGACTCTTCTTAGAGCTGGCCGGCCATCTAAACTGAGCGATCGGGGAGAAGGGCCTTAGTCAGGGAGGTGACCAAGAACCCAATGGTCACTCTGTCAGAGGTCCTCTGTGGAGAGAGGGGAACTTTCCAGAAGGACAACCATCTCTGCAGCAATCCACCAATCAGGCCTGTATGGTAGAGTGGCCAGATGGAAGCCACTCCTTAGTAAAAGGCACATGGCAGCCTGCCTGGAGTTTGCCAAAAGGCACCTGAAGGACTCTCCGACCGTGAGAAACAAAATTCTCTGGTCTGATGAGAAAAAGATTGAACTCTTTGGTGTGAATGCCAGGTGTCATGTTTTGAGGAAACCAGGCACCGCTCATCACCAGGCCAATACCATCCCTACAGTAAAGCATAGTGGTGGCAGCATCATGCTGTGGGGATGTTTTTCAGTGGCAGGAACTGGGAAACTAGTCAGGATAAAGGGAAAGATGACTGCAGCAATGTACAGAGACATCCTGGATGAAAACCTGCTCCAGAGCGCTCTTGACCTCAGACTGGTGTGACGGTTCATCTTTCAGCAGGACAATGACCCTAAGCACACAGCCAAGATATCAAAGGAGTGGCTTCAGGACAACTCTGAATGTCCTTGAGTGGCCCAGCCAGAGCCGAGACTTAAATCTGATTGAACATCTCTGGAGAGATCTTAAAATAGCTGTGCACCAACACTTCCCATCCAACCTGATGGAGCTTGAGAGGTGCTGCAAAAAGGAATGGGCGAAACTGGACAAGGATAGGTGTGCCAAGCTTGTGGCATCATATTCAAAAAGACTTGAGGCTGTAATTGCTGCCAAAGGTGCATCAACAAATGTATTGAGCAAAGGCTGTGAATACTTATGTACATGTGATTTCTCAGTTTATTTATTTTTAATAAATTTGAAAAAACCTCAAGTAAACTTTTTTCACGTTGTCATTATGGGGTGTTGTGTGTGGAATTCTGAGGAAAACAATGAATTTAATCCATTTTGGAATAAGGCTGTAACTTAACAAAATGTGGAAAAAGTGATGCACTGTGAATACTTTCCGGATGCACTGTATCTAACCTCTTTCTGGGTGGCGAACACTTTGCTCTTAATCAGCTTCGTTTTGGTTCTTCTGGCTAATACCCTTCTTGCCCTACTGCTCAGAATTTGTCAGTGATAAGATAAGCAATCTTACAGAGGAAACACTAATGCCTCCATGTTTTCTATCCCCATCACAAACCTACTGCTAGAAACCTGTTCCTAGCACAGTCCAGGGAAAACCAAGTTGGGTGTAAGTTGAAGGCATTCTTCTCATAGCATCTCCTGGAAGGTTTTGCGTCTTGTTCCTTGTGTTTTTTTCGGGTTGGCCTTCCTCCTCCTTATTCCTTTCTCCTTTCCATATTAGCAGCTCACTTCTCTGTGAATTGTGTATTTATTTCACTCTTCGCTCACCAGCATCTTTCTTTTGACCATTGAAATTCAGTTTACTTCTTCCCGTTGATTGCTCCTTGAACGCATTACGCTTCTCACCACTTGCTTATTCTTGATTACACACTTTCTTATAAATGTTTCACTTATTTTATTTTAATGGTTTGGGTTTTATATTCTTTTTTTGTCTTTGCTGTCATTTATATTTTCCAAATCAAGTCATTTATCACTTTAAGCTGATACACTGTTAAAAATGGCAACAGCTGCTGAAAGGCTGTGTGTTACCTTCATCAGGATGCCGTTCTTGTGGCACGGAAGTGACACCCATATTAAAGATCAGCCATTCACGTAAAGTCAAACAAGTGACAAAAAAAAAAAACATTTTAACTGGGACTACATGATATGTGCACAGCGGCATAGCTGCCTGCTCACTTTTGATGGAAATTTGCTTTTATTATTTTTGTCAATTCGATCTCACCTCTAATTAATCCTGTGTAATGTATGTGCTGCAAACCTGACGCCGGCATCATAGCTGTATTTTTTTTCTTTCTGCTCCCACGGTGTGAATGCTAGAGTGTCATGTGCCTGTAAAATTGCTGCTTTCCCATTTTGACTCCTGTCTGCTATTTAGTAGCTTATCAGCTGAAATAGTAAGGTAAATCAAATGTGAAAGTAATCACGTTCCCTGGGCGCCTGCTGCTGTAAACTCCTGGGTTTTCCTGCTGTGCACACTGATTATTCAATATCAAAGGATAGATGATAATATATTTATAAGCAGAGCACAATATAAATATGGTGAGGAGTGTTCTCTTTCTCTCACAAGGTGCTGCTTTTCTCATTCCAGTTCTTGGAGTTTTTTTGCTATGCCAAATGATGGAGGGATACTTAGAGACTGATATTTGTTAGTTTCTAAGGTTCAGTTTCCACCTTCTAGGGCTCATATTGAATTCTAGAATGACCACTGTCTGTCTGGGGATTGTTTCCCTCATGGGCCCATAGATTTGATTTGAAGAGGCATACTGTGAAGGTGTGGGTCGACTCTATGCTACCAGTCCCTTCTGGGAGCCTCTTGAACCCACCACCGCTAATAATGCAACCAAAGGGATGAGCTGGGCAAATGAAGGCCCTCGCACAAAGCAAGGGGTATTTGCATAAGAGCATGCCTCTCACTCGTTCTGTCTTTCTCTGCATCTCTATCTCCTTCTTCTCCTCATTTAGCTTCCATCTCTCCCCCGTATTTCTCTCTCACTGGCCAGTCTGTTTCTTCTGCCTTCTGCCATGCCCGCTCCCATTTTATCTTCCTCCATAGGTATAGCACCTCAATCACGAACTGCAGAAAGCCAGTGAAGCAATTAAGACAGATCACAACCTCACGTGTAGGCGTCCTCCATCTCAATCACCACACCAACTTCTCGCATGCACAACCCACTAACATCGAGATGGCTATTTAATTATTTATTTCTTTAAAAATGGGCTCCTGATTATTAAGCTGCAGACCGACTATACCACACCACAGCTCAAAGGTAAGCTAACACAACATTCTCAAACCTGCTTAATCTAATTCAGGAACATGGCAGCATCATGGCAGCACAGGATACAAGAAAGGAAAGACAGCCCCTAACAGGGTCCGATACAATTTCAGGACTCGTTCACAGGTACACAATCAGAAGTCAACATTTGGAATCTCCAATAAACTAACAAGCACATCTTTTAAAAATGTAGGAAGACCCACACATAAATGGAAAGAACATGCAATCTCCACGCAGCACAGAATTTGAAGAACAAGCAGCAAGGAGAACATTAGAAGAATTTTGACGAGAACAGCTGATTCAGTCCAACAAAATTTGCCAATCCTATCATTCAAAATCACATCAAGTCAAGTTTTAAATTTCCCTAAAGTCCTACTGTCTACCGCACCACTTGGTCACTTTTTCCATGTTCCTATGGTTCTCTATGTA
This sequence comes from Polypterus bichir lapradei, assembly GCA_026402145.1. Lineage (NCBI taxonomy): Eukaryota > Metazoa > Chordata > Cladistia > Polypteriformes > Polypteridae > Polypterus > Polypterus bichir. The sequence goes on along the minus strand of JANRMT010062827.1, from coordinate 35,939,507 downwards.
AAGAAAACCTTTACAACATTTGTAAGAAATTTACCCTTAACATGTTTCCAACTGTACCCCTGTGTTCTTGTTGAACTTATTTTAAAGTTACAGTCTCGATCCACTGGACGAATTCTCTTCATAAATTCATGTCACCTCTTAATCTCCTGTTGCTTGAACTATAAAGGCTCACCTCCTTTAATGTTTCTTAATAACTCATCATTTTCAGTCCTAGAATCGGCCTAGTTGCTCTTCTCTGGACTTTCCTATTGCTACTATGTCTTTTTTTGTTTCCCAGAGACCAAAACTGCATGCAGTGTTGCATTACCAGTGCATTATAAACCTCCTTTGACTTGTTCTCTCCACTTCGAGCTATATAACCTAACATTCTGTTAGCCTTCTTACTGCCTACTGATAGTAACAAGTCCACTGTGACTCCTAAGTCTTTCTCATAAGCAGTACTTTCAGTTTTAAATTTGAGAAAGAAGTGAGAAGTGTCAAGTTTACATAGAAAGTGTTTGGGATAGGAATGGAATCCTCATCACTGGAGCAGATAGGCAGCATCTAACTAGATGCCTCTCTCCTCTGCCCTTGACATGGTCAACCACTAGATCTTTCTTGATACATTAACATGACTGGATTTGTACTCAGGTGGTTTAAGTCCCTACCTCTTGGGTAGATCCTATCGTTTGTCCTGGCGTGAAGAGATATCAAAGGTATACCACACAAGGGCAGGGGTGCCCCAAGTATTGGTGTTTGTTCACCTTCTCTCTATACTCCTCCTCACCAGGCCCTATCATGTAGTCCTATGGTTTTTCTTATCAGTGCTACGTTGATGATATGCTGCTATACCATCCATTCCCTCCAGAGGACTACATGAAATCAACTAGAATCTCTGCATGTCTCTCTGATTTTGCAACTGGAAAGAAGGAACACCATTTTCAGCTCAACCTGACAAAGACAGACCTTCTTGTTATCCCAGCTTATATCTTCTTATTTAGTACCCCATCTCTGTTCAGCTCAGCTTGTTATCACTTACACCAGGTATGTCAAACTCACTACCATTGGTGGGCCGCTTCGGCTGCCATACGTGCATCAGTGGGCTGCACTGTAACAAATACTATTATACCATTATACAAAGTTACTGTAGCTTTCTTTCCAATACTGAAAACTTTAAAAAATGTAACAAAGTTTAAAGAAAAGCAATTTATTTCCATACAATCTCCGTACAACAGCGTACAATTAGAGTCTTAGCCTCTCAGCTAAGTCCGTATATTATTATATTATATTCATTGCTTATATAGGAGTCTTACAGTGTGAGATTTCTTTCTTTTTTCCCAACACTTGGCATCTCTTGTTAGTAACCAGTTTGTCAATATCAGGCTTGAAATCTTGTGCAGCTGCAACTTTTATGAGGGATGAAAAGTGCTCGAGAGTAAGTCTTGAGCGATGTGGGGTTTTGGTAGTTTTCATTTACGAAAACAATTGCTCACAAAGGTAAGTGCTTCCAAACATAGACAGTACTCTCGATGCCAACTTACGGATCTGCACATACGAGGGTGGCAGGTAAGCATACAAGCCTGGCACACCAACTTTGTTGTATTTTGCCATCAGAATAGAATCTGACTGCAGTTCAATCAAGTCCATTTGGATATTCTCAGGCGCATTCTCAACGTTGTAAGAGTATGGTGACGTAAACAGCGCAAAGTCCTGTTCGTGTGAACTGAATTCGCAAAAACGCTCACTGAATTCATTGCTCAGTAATTCAAGTTGGAAAACAAATCCTCCAAAAATCTAATTTTACTTTACTAAGTTTACTTCAAAGTTTATATTGTAAAATAAGCCGATATGCAAAAAGCCACCTGACCTACACTAATTTTACAAACTCAAACTCACAAAAATATGATAATAAACAACTCACCAACTTCTCGCGTCCACTTCAGATATTCAGCTGTAGTCTGCACTAACTGTTCACTACAAAACTAGCACAAAATTACATAAAACTAGAGCAAAAAAAGTGAATATATGTGAGCTATTACTACTCGTGATGGTCAGTTCTGCCCAGTGGCCAGTCTCAACAGCCCAGCCAGTAGTGTAGCCCAGTGGTCCGCAACCTTTTTGACACCAAGGACCGCTTTACTAGAAGCAAATTTTTCCAGGGACCGGCGAGTTGTTGGAGGTTGGAGTTTGTGGGGTGATTATGGGCAGGTTCATAGGGCAGTTTTATACACAATTTACATTACATTTCTATTATTATTAAGTTATAATTTAGTAATAGAAATTATACAGCTTACCATAATGCAGAATCATTGAGAGCCCTGAGCTTGTTTTCCTGCAACCAGGCGATCTCATCTGGGGACAATGGAAGACAGTGACATGCAAAGTGTGCTGCTTATGTTCAGTCTTCTCCGTAATCTCATTTTAGTTGCTGTCACTGCAGAAAACATGCATCACAAAGATAGGATGTTGGAAATGGAAGCAGCTTCAATAGCTTCTTTCACGTTAATTTAATCTTCTCCTGTCTACAAGTTATGCTGAAGAGAATTTTTCTCAGCATTTCCTTGCAATAATACACTTTCAGGGTGCGAATGATGCCCAAATCCAATGGCTGAAGCACTGCCATGCAATTGGGTGGGAGGAATTCAACACAAATGTCTAAATGCGAAAGCATGTTGTGGGCAGCACAGTTTTCAATCAGAAGCCAAATCGTCCTTTTCTTCTTCTTCATATTGTGAGGTTTCTGAACTCTTTTGGAACAGGAACGACATGCTGAAGTGCATCCCAAAGCGCTATTGCCGCGTCTGTCTGAGGTTGTTTGTCCGGGTCCCAAGAGAGTTTAAAAACCTCATATTTTCATGAATGAGTGCCGCATTAATAGAAATGTTTCTTGGACAAGCGTCACTGAGCCACATAAAAATGGCTTTTTCGGTGTCTTCAAATGCAGCAGTTTTCATACGTTTGCAACCCGAGATTTTTCTTTTTTTTGCATATAACAAAGACATATGCATTACATTTGTCATTCCAACAGATTGCACATCACAAACATTAACACTGTTATCGTTTTTTCGTGCCTGCCGTTTCAATAGAAGGGTGACAATGAGTTAAATTCCAATGGATGTTTTTCAGATGTTTACGAGCAAAAAGGAAAAGGTATTACTTAAAACCACACAAAACAAAAACAGTAAAAACAGTACGAGGAAAGTTCGATGGAAGAGCATTTTTTTTACAATGTTTCTGTTTGGGGATCGTTGTGCAAATGTGCACAACTGAGCTGTGACCACAGCACTAACTGCTCTCTGGATGATTCATTCAAGCATTTCAAGGTCACTTCGTTGTATTGAAAGTATCTGCTGCTGAATGTACTTCATAGTAATGAGATTTCTATGGACACGTGTCATATGGGGAAACTGTCAGAAACATAAAAATACTTCGTTGTAATAATTTCTCACTGCGGTCTCTCCTCTCTCTGTGCCTCTGCAAAGCCCTACCCGCCTAGCGTTCTGAAAAGTGTCCTCAGTGAAGGAGGCAGCCTTTTTGCTGTAGCCCTTCACTGAGTGAGTCTCCGTTGCTGGCAGTTCTCTCGCGGCCCAGTAGTGGGCCTTGGACCGCAGCCTAGCACTTCAGTTGTGACGTCACGGCTGCAACTATACTAGCAGAAGACATTTCCGGTACCGTAATGCCATGGAAAAACGTGCTTTTGTCAGAAGGCAGAAGTAAGAAAAGTCAATAAGTAACGCCGAAGATGCAGAATGATTTAATCACAAACGATAGTAATCATTTTTTACAAGTTTAGTGCTAACTAGGATCTATCAGATTTCTGTTTCAGGCCGCATGCAGCCCGGGGGCCACGTGTTTGACATGCCTGACTTACATCATCAAGTTGGAACACAGTCTTGGCATTGTGATTGATGACTACTTGTCCTTAAAAGGATTTGTGGCTATGGTCCCTCAGTATTGCATATTCATTCTTTACAACATCATATCATACAGAGTATACAGCACAACTCCTAGTCTAGGCTTTGGTCTTATCATATGTGGACTATTGCAAATTTCCACTGGCAGGACTACCGGCATGTGTCACCAAGCCGCTTCAGATGATTCAAAATTCAGCAGCATGTCTGGTGTTAAACCAACCAAGGTAAGCACATGTCACTTCTCTTTTCACATCACTGCACTGGTTCCCTGCAGCATGTACTAAGTGCAAGTCTTTGAAGCTTACCTACAGAGTAGTCAGCGGGTCAGCACTTATCTTATATATAAACGTCTACACGTGGAAGTTGTGTGTCTGTCCAGCCTGGATTTCAGAGGTGGAGTCGGGGTAATGGCTCCACCTGTGAGGAAACAGAAAACTCACTTAGCCCCTAATAACACAAGCAGGGCCAGCACTTCAGCAAAACGAAACCTCAGAGGAAAGACAAAGTTGCTTAGCCGCTAACATCGGCAAAACGGTATCCCTTTTACTTTTCGTCCCGAAGCTAATGCACAAGAGATTCGAGCACATCGGCACAACGAATTCTCCTAGGAGAGAGATGCCCAGAGTAGTTCCTTTCAATTACCTGACATCTCTACATTTCTGTTTTTTTCAGACGATTTCAATAGTTTCTAGAACCCCGGGCTTTTTACAGCACGGCCTTACACAGCTAGTACATTGTGTGTGTATATATATATATATATATATATATACTAGCAGAATACCCGCGCTTCGCAGCGGAGAAGTAGTGTGTTAAAGAAGGTATGAAAAAGAAAAGGAAAAATTTTAAAAATAACATAACATGATTGTTAATGTAATTGTTTTGTCATTGATATGAGTGTTTTTCTCACATATTAGATATATCAAAATACTCGCGCTTCGCAGCGGAGAAGTAGTGTGTTAAAGAAGGAAAGAAAAAGAAAAGGAAACATTTTAAAAATAACGTAACATGATTGTCAAAGTAATTGTTTTGTGTATTTGGCGGCAGCGTCACAAAGTTGTTTTCATCTTGCTGCATCAGAAAATGTACCACGACGTCTGACACGCCTCCTTTTTACTGTTTTCTCACAGCTTGGATTGCTGCTGTCATAATGGGTTTGAGTCTACATATATATATACATACATATATACACATACATATCTTCATATCTATATACATATATACATATCTATATACATATCTACATATACACATATATATGCATACCTATCTACATCATATATACACACACATATATATACATACATACACAGACACACACATATATATAATTTTTGTGTGTGTGTGTGTGTGTATACACATACATACAAACATACACACAGGTATATATAAATATATGTGTATATATATATGTATGTGTCTATATGTGTGTGTATAGCTTTGATCACTGAGTGCAAGGGAAAAATAATAAAATGTAGTCTAAGTTATTAAACAGTAAAACATTAACGTTTTAAGAAGTAAAGGTACATTGAGCACTACTGGAGTGGTTGCGGGTAAACTACATTTTAAAGACGGTATAACAGAACAGATAAGTAGTACTAACAGCAGCTAAAATGTATATGGATCATCTCTCGGTAGTAGATCCCTTTTGAAAGGCGCTACACGACGGCTGTGGTATAGAAATTGCATTTTCTATGTGAAAGTCCAAATTTCTGCCTGTGGTAATGTGCCTTACCAGCAATTAAAGAAAATTAGTTTTGTGTCCTCTGCCGTGTTAATAGAGAAAGGCTTTGGTTTGGGATAAAAGGAAAAAAAGGTGTAAAGAAAGGAAAGTTGCCTTTTTCTTTTATATAGTGTAGAGAGATGTTTTCGCTGACGATATGAGCGCCTTTTGGGGACAGTCGCGGTGGGTCTTGTGCAGATTGGTGAGACGTCCCAGCTATTAATCAGCTGTGATGGCACTGTCAGTCCTTCACTCTTGTGCGTGTGTTCATAATCCGAGCTGACGACCTCATAATCGTATACGTGCAAAATAAAGTGCGAAGCGCCTTAAGATTATTTTGCCGCGGTGTAGAAAAGGGGTCCCGTGTTTGCACTTGTCTGGGCTATAGCTCAGGGGGAGGATGAAAAAAATTAAAAGAGCTCTCTTTGAATTAAGGCAGAAGCGCAGTCAGTGTCTGAGAGGCCGGCACACTTATGCGCGCGCGCCGGCTGATCGACTTTTGCTGGGCAGGAGACGCCAGTTTTTGCAGACACGTTCACATGATCAAAAGTCTCCTTGCTCTTTGGAGGTCATTTATATACAAAATACCTGCGCCTCGCAGCGGAGAAGTAATGTGTTAAAGAAGTAATGAAAAAGAAAAGGAAACATTTTAATAATAACATAACATGATTGACATTGTCATGAGTGTTGCTGTCATATATATGCCTGCCTAAATAAGTCACCCTCGCTTCGCTCTTACTTTTTTACCGTTCATTTAATCATGGCTAGTGGAGGATTACACTGAGTATGGCTTTACCAAAACAATTATTGATGGCGAATCGATTATTCATAAAGCTTGAATTGGTGATCTGTTTTT
>JANRMT010062827.1:35904541-35928038 GCA_026402145.1 Polypterus bichir lapradei | reverse complement strand
TGTGTAGCTCCTATCTTCATCTAAACTGCTGAGTCCCTCAATGTGTATGAACCATATGAAGATTCTCTGGTTTGGTGATTTTAGTTGTTAGGATTTTGTAATCTAGGAATTGTAACTTGTATGTGTGTTTTTCTGAGCCCTTGTGATGATCAATTTTATAACCTTGTACCAAAACTAAATCTATCTGTGCCTTTTCATTTTTGTCTATTCTTTGAGTATAGTGTCTTATTGATCTATTGCATACTGTTCCTTACTCTGTATATCTATTGCCTTTATTGCCCTATTTATATATCCAACTATTTATTTTTACACTTGAATCCCAGGAAGGTTAACAGATGTGTTCAAGGTTGCAGAGTGGAAACGACAAAGGGATTGAACAGGAAGCCTTATAGTTTAAGCACCATTCCTCAGCCAGCATGCCACCTTTACAATTCAGCTAAATGCCCCTTTAAAGGAGAGCCGCATTGGATTTTTGTGTAGCATCTCTCAGTCCGGAATACTCCATACAGTAGTTATCAATTATTCACAAAAACGTGTATTTTTAATGCTCTTCTTCCCTTACAATTTTATTCTGTCTAGGAAAGAGCACCTTATTATTTTTGTTCATTTGGGCCCTGTAGCCCAAAGCTCTGCTTACCCTAAATGCTGCGTTAGCAGGATTACACACTGAGTCTCACATCAAAGCGTTTTGACTGTTGTCAGGTCTCTGCTGAAAGCTTTTTTTTTTTGTTATATTTTTGCTTTATTAATGTTCCTTGTTTTACCACAGCCATATCAATGCTTGATTGATCATAAAATGTGAGTGCTGTTTAAATGTTCCAACTTTATGTAGCTCAGGCATATCTCGATGTGCTGATTTCCCATCCGTCCATCTGTTATTTACCTGATTTAATACAGTTCAGGGTCATGGAGAGTGGAGCATACCTTAGCAGAATCAGGCACCAACCCACCACTGATCTGCACTCACACAGGGCCAAATTAGATTTATCAGTTAACCTGACCTGCATGTGTTTAGGAGGTGCTGAAGAAATGAGTACCAGATGGGAGACCCATGTGGACACAAGAACATGCTAACATGGAATTGGGCCTGGGATTTGAACCCCAGGACTTTAGAGTTGAGAACTGTACTCTCTGTGCTTCCCCCTGTTGGTATTCATCAGTGAAGATTGCTACAAATGAGAAGGTTTTCAACCTGGGTGTTTATCTTGGAGCAGGTAGCCCAAAAATGTGTATGCACTCAGTTCATGAGTTTGTGCTTCTTTTAATGTTTTTCACCCATCTAACCTTTTCTAAACCATCAATCCAGAGTTACAGAGAGGTGATGCCTGTATTGACAATGTAAAGTGAGATCTAATGCTAGAAGGGTCAGCAGTCTGTCATAGAAGGCATCCACTGTCACTCATATGGTGCAAGTAAAGTGTCACCAGTTTGCTCAGGGTCTGTCCCTGGATGGAATCGGCCCAACGCAAGACAAACGCATGCACGCTCCCACCAGTGCTCACTGAGATACTTCTAACATTTCTTTGGGTGAAAATAGGAAAAAACCAGGGTACCCGGAGAAAAGCAAAGCAGACCTGGGGAGAACATGCAATCTTTTCACAGGCAGTCTGATGAGAACTAAACTGGATCTGTGAGGCTGCCACACAAAGCACTTTGACACCCCAACTCCAACTCAATTCATTCATTCATCCATTCATGTATTTTGAAACCATTTTTTGTCCATTACTTGGTCAGGGGAACTTGGAGGCTAACCTGAGTGGCATAAGTCACAGGAATCGAGTGCCAGTACACCTCAGGGCACACCCATACATAGGCTTATTGTAAACAAGGTGTACAAATATCATCATCTTCACTAATAAGCTCATCTCTGCACACTTCCCATCAGTTTGTGAAATCCCAGCACTGGAGATCGTCTTTGTCTGACTTGCCAACAGAGCCCGACAGAGAGTTAAGGCGGAAAGGAATTCTATAAGATTGAGGGATAATGAACGGTATGTTATCAGATAGAACTTTTTAAAGAGGGAAATGTGAGAACACTAATCATAGAATAAAAAAGGTACATAGAGAGATGTCCTAGGCACTATATACAACATTTAGATAGATAGATGTGACAGTACTAATCAGAAAATGCAAAAGGTAGATAGAGAGAGAACACTTTATTTTTCCCCAGAGGAAAAGTTCCTTTTTACAAAACTCACTCTTTTTATCATTATAAAGGCAGATTGCAGTGGGTGTGAAGGAGCCCAAGCAGCTCTTTACATGCTTCTCTTGAATAATTTGTCAGTTGAAAGTCCTCAGTTTTAGTGTGTAACAGCAAGAAAATGTGCAGCATTGTTCATGGTGGAACTCAGTTTTGTCTTCATTCTCTGTACTGGATCCGCTTCTTCACAGTTATGGGGTTGCAGGGGAGGAGAGTCATCCCCAGCAACCTTGAACAGAAGTCATGAACCAGTCCTGGATTAGGCTGCCATAAAAGGTTCATAGAGAGATAGGAAAGGCACTATATAATATGTAAATAGTGTAACAAAAGACAAAAGAGATCATCAAGAGGTTGGACACCAAATGGTGAACCCTGTATAATTGTTGACAAAACAATGAACACAAATTTAAAGTAACTGTAAGAACACCTTCTCAGATGCGAGTCCACATTCAAGAAGGAGGATATTCCAATTTTAAGTCCTTCTGGCAGGACGAGGCAGGTCCAGGTGGACAGACATTGGAAGTGATGTGCATGGTGTTACAGCCGTCAAACTACAGGTATGCAGAGGGAGGAAGTGTGAAGGCATTAACACACAGTGCCAGCTCCTGGAATGGAGGGAAATTACAATGACTAGAGTCTTTAAGCTGTTCCCTATGTGCCCACACATGACAACAGATGTACAGTGTACCCAAAAGAGAGGGAGACATAAAAAGGATTAGGATGGAATGCCCCATTTCATTCTGCACAGATATCTACAGGAGAATAAAAGAAAACCACATTTATAAGAACCTTAGTTGTTAGAGGTTCCATCCTCCTCCTCCCCTTCCTCCTCCTCCAAAGCCTGGTCCTAAAATGAACATTGACTTCTGGTATTTTGTGACTTTATTTAACAAGCAGATCAGAAGGTTCAGGACTCCCTTGAACAGGGCAGAAGTGACACTGATGTCTGCCAGTGGAATTTACTACACTTTAATGGCTTGAAAGATTGAAAATATGTCAATGATGGTGCTACCCCTTATTCCTTCTCCCTAGATTCTTACCTTAGGAGAATCTTCAAAATGCTCCCTAGTCTCATTTGTCTGACTAGAGGAACGTTTGAAGGATGCTACATAAAATGGATAGATTTGTGTGAAATAAACAGATAGAGAAACATGGCAATCACTTTTTGTAGAAAATAGGCGAAGATATTGTGAAGTCTTGGCATCTCCCAGGCAGTCTTGACTATAACCCAAAAAAAAGAAGAATAGAAAAAGCAAAACAAAACTTTTAGTCAATCATGGTTGCATTTTAGTTACCCTTTTTTTTTTGTTGCACTTCTGCGGGCTAATGTGACTTGTTGCGGGTCTGATATTGACCACCAACCTCTGGCTGTCACATTGCCGAAAAAGGTGGGACTCTAATGAGGACATGTCATCACTGTCCCCTGTAGGACGTCTCCTCCATTCTCAAGCAAGTGGAAGAAGAGCAGTTAGTCATCTTACCCTGATCCCGAAACACATTCATCAGCATGCTTGCATTACATGTTATATGAGAGATACAGTAGATAGACATGAAAGGCTCTATCTATCTATCTATCTATCTAATTGTATAACAACAACAACAACACCATTTATTTATATAGCACATTTTCATACAAACAATGTAGCTCAAAGTGCTTTACGTGATGAAGAAAGAGAAAAAAGTGTAATAAGAATTACAATTAGGGAACACTAATTAACATAGAATAAAAGTAAGGTCCAAAGGCCAGGGAGGACAGAAAAAACAAAAAAAAACTCCAGACGGCTGAAGAAAAAAATAAAATCTGCAGGGGTTCCAAGGCCACGAGACCACTCAGCCCCCTCTTGGCATTCTACCTAACATAAATGACCTCAATCAGTCCTCATTGTATTTAGGGTTCTCATGGAAGAATTTGATGATGATGTTCATGTGGACTTCTGGCCTTTAATCCATCAATGTAGGGACATCACAGTACTTTGATGTGGTGGTGGTGGTGGTGCAGATCAAAGAACAGAAGAGAAAGTAGAGGTTAGTACGGATCTTGGAGCCACCATGAATAATAATGATGATTAATTGAATATACAGAGCATCAGGATTAAACTAAGATGAAGCTATGAGAAAGCCATGTTAAAGTAATGTGTTTTCAGCAGTGTTTTAAACTGCTCCACTGTATTAGCCTGGCAAATTTCTATTGGTAAGCTATTCCAGTATTTAGGTGCATAACAGCAGAAGGCCGCCTCACCACTTCTTTTCTCATTTGAAGATCTTGGATTACGATTTGGAGTGTAAGGTGTAAGACATTCCGAAATATAGGTTGGACCAAGATTATTTATAGTATATAGTGCCTTTCATGCTCTATCTATCTATCTATCTATCTATCTATCTATCTATCTATCTATCTATCTATCTATCTATCTATCGTGCCTTTCACATATCTATCTCTCTATCTATCTGTCTAATACTAAATTGTCTGTATATTGACTGTCGGGACATGTTCACTAATGCTGTTCTTATTGTGCATGCCTGTATTAATGTTTTATTCCTAGTAGTCACACAATATAAATTAAGGTCCATCTACTGTAGTAATGTCAATGTCACATGTCCACATACTTTGACTTCCACTCCTACCCCTAAGACCAGTGCATTACATTGATTGGAGGCTCTAAATTGTTCTGCTGTGACAGACAGTAGGTGTCTGTGTGACTCCGGTCCACGGTTGGCTCCTGTCTTGGGCTGAAGGCTGTTCAAGTAGGCTTCATTGAGTGAATTCAAGAAATCGAAGCAGTTGATGAAAATGGGGTATCCACATAATTATTTTCCTAAAATCCCCTCACCCTTGCAGGAGGCATGATGGCTTTTTGTTGAGCCATAATCTAGATGCTTTAAAACCCACTTGACTAGGCAGCACTTTTGACCGACAATGAAAAGGGCACTAATTGTTTCCTTTGTAAATCCTGCGCCATTGAGCCATATCATTACAGCTTACTTAAATATTGATCATTTGCATTTGTTCTCAAAATAGAACACTGAAGAGAACATCCTGCGTTTTTTTGTCTACCAAAGTCCATGTTGATCCCATAAATCTAAATCTAGATTGTACTAAATCGAGGAATCAGTGTCAGGACATACAAACCGCAGCTGCTGCTGAAAATGACAAATTCACATTTATATGTGCTGCTTGTAAGGAAATATCAAGCCTCTGATTATTAATGAAACACTCCTATTCCCAAGGTGTCCAATTTATAAAACTGCATCTCATTAGCTGCTTTCTTCATGGTAGTGTTTTTGTAGGATAGGATTACTTCAAAAGTTGGAGAAGCTTTACAGCAAGATATTAAAACATAACATTCTCAGCTGCAGTTAATCCAGTTCAGGGTTTGCGGGAGGCAGCGGTGGGCACAAAACAGGAACCGGCATTTGGTAAATGACCCACTTCCACTCAGGGCCAATTCATCAAGCACACACCTTTTCTGGATATTGGAGGAAACTTGAAGTATCCTGAAAAAGTACACAAGCACAGGGAGCACAGGAAGACCCCATGCAGATAGCAAATGGAGTTAAACCCAAGACACAGAAGCCATAGACATGACACAGTGTTAAAATAATACTTTAATGGAGACATATGTTAACATCAATTCTTGCTTTTTATTTAATAGCATTATTCTCAGCTATCAAAAAGTCTTTCTCAGAAAGAAAGGCACAGAAAACTTCTGTCTACATTTTGCTTCTTTCGATCTCTCTGTCCCTCACATCTAAAGGGCTGAAGCCTGCCATATACTCCGTCCTCTTTGTCTCTAACAGCGGAGCTCGGATGAAAGTGAGGAGCGCCAGTCAATGAATCAACTAGCAGGACAGCTCAGCAGGGAGCAGGAGGGGGGGACTGATTTACCCCTAGGAATTGCGACACATTAGGAAGTTCCTTTCGTCTGGATATCTGGTGCAAGTTAAATGAATTGTTCCCATTAGTGTGGCGAGAGGACAGCTCCATTAGATGAAGGAGACTCTAACTTTGAATGTTACACTGAAACGGTGCCGTGTCAGAGAGGAAGGTGACAACGCCATTTATGATAATCGCTCCCTGTCAGTGTTAGGGAATACGCTGTCGTCGCTCACAGCTCATTGTGGCTTCAGGTGTAATTTGTGTCCTGTAAGTTTAACCTCTTCAGTTAGAGACCTTCATGAGTTTCATACCATTTATAGGAATTTGACTCATAATGGTTTTATCATCTCACCCATTGGACACACTCTCTTTGGAAAACACTGTAAAGTACACAATCACTGAGATGTTGTTAATGGGCACTAATGTACTCTTACTGTATATCTTATATGTACTGTATCTGCCTTTTCAGGACGTCAGTGCCAGTCTTGGCCAGAAATATCCCTCGAAGGAGCACCAGTTTATTTCAAGGCACGCACTCAATATGGCCAGATTAATGGTGCAATATCACCTAAGACACATAGGGATCTATGGAGAATGTTCTTGTGAGTACAGGGAGGGCATCAAACTGGTACCCAAGCACCAGACATGACAGATATGACATGCACATACTCTACACTATCCATAGCTTTTCCATTAAAGAGTCACAGTGAGATGATTCCAAACCATGGAAGGGTTCAAAGATAACACTGGATGGTCAGTAAGTCCATGGCTTGGCACACTATTGTACAACCCTCAGTTCCAAAAAAGTTGATAATGACAATATTTACTGGCTAGGTAGATTTTTGTAGGTCATAGGAGCCTTGCTGAGTATCTTGCTGAGTTTAATGTTAGGAGCAGAGGTTTCACTTTTAAACATGAACAGCCTGAAGGGACTTTCAGCACTGGAGCCATGTGATTTTTGGGTGCTGTTGGAGGTTAACGGTCTTCAGGCTGCAGCTTTGAAAAGGTGCATTTTGCAAAAGTAACTGCATTCTGAACCCAAGCAATAAAAAGCATACGTGTGAACTGTGTTAAGGTTTGAGCCGATGCCAAATCTATAAAGGATGTTCTCAGGCAGTACTTGTAAATGAGTAAAATGAAGATTTCACAGGTAGGCATCACAATTAAAACTCATTCTGTTCTCCAATTTAAAAGCAATCTATCTTTATTTTATGTAATGCCATTACCATCATTTATTACCATGCAGTTTACTGTTACTACTACTTCTTCTTCTTCTTCAATTTCAACTTTACCCCACTTCTGTGTAGGGTTGATGTGCTTGATCAGCCTTCTCCACAAATCTCGGTCCTGCACCATCTCTCCGATAATGTCAACTGTTATCGAAAATTGTATCCATAATAGTAAACATCTTGGTTATTTAATAGATTAAAGTCATTTTGCATATATTTATTATGGTCTTATTGATACCATTTGCTACCCAACAGACAAATTGCATTTTAATTAAATGCAATTGCTAAGCAATCTTGAATATTCCAGATCCCTTCAGATCATCTTTTACTTTCTCCATCCACCTCAGCTTTGGCCTCCCTCATTTTCTCTTCCCCTGCACTACCATTCCCATCACTCTTTTGCTTCATTGTCTCTACTCATCACATGTTCACACCACTTTTTAGCTATCTCTGATTGTCTCAGTTCTTATTCTGTGCTTTTCAAAAACTCCACATATCCATCTCAACATTCTCATTTCTACCACATCCAACTTCTCCTGTGCTCCTTTACTGTCCCCATGTCTCAGCTCCATACATCATTGGTGGTCTTACCACTGTTTTCAGAACTTCACCTTTAACTTTCATCTTAATTCTGTGATCACACAACACTCCTGACACCTTATTCCAGTTGTGTCATCCACACTGCACACTGTAGGTTGTCTCGAAATCTAGTTTTCAGCCTACTGTAATATCAAATTTAATAATTGTACCATACAATATTAAGAATAAGCACACAAGTAGAAGATATGGGAAATGCATCACAGGTACACACCAGGAGAATTTTAGAACTCCAAAACAGTTGTCAAAAGGAGATATAAAAAATACTCACCCCTTAGAAGTTCTCACATCTCTTTATTACACAACATTGAATCATTGTAAGTTAAATTTATTTTTTTTGTCACTGATCAACAGTGTCAAAGTGGAAATGAATCTGTGCAAAGTGGTCTAAATGAATTACTACAGAGCCCCTAAAGGGACATGAGCAAAGTATATATATTTTTTTACTCATGTCACTTCATGTGCTCTGCAAATTTCAAATTTAAAACACAAAATAATTGGTTGCATAAGCAGTCAGTCCCTTTAATATGACACACGTAAATCATCATGTTTTTCAATTGGTTTTAGAAGTCCCAGAATTAGTTTTGGTGTGAGGATTCCATTCATTGTTGTATACATGCATCATATCAGGACAGGCCAACTTATGGTGAGTCGGTATGGTGGCTTATCATACACAAAGAAGACAAAAACACAACTCCATGAAAAATACAACTCAGGGGATGGAGACAAGAAAATGTCCAAGTCACTGAACAGGACTCTGATTAGAAGTGATGTTCTGGTAACAGATAAGATCCCAGTTAGAGGAGGTCTTCACCAGGGATCTTCTTAAAGTCCCTACCTCTTTGATCAGGTTATGGATGTGTTGAGTCATGGGATAAAAGACCCCCCCCCCCCCCCCAAACCTTGATATGGGCTTTTTGCTGATGACTTTGTATTGTGTGTCACCAGAAGAGAGAAAGTTGGAAGAATGGAGAAGGATTTTGGAAGAAAGAGGATTGAAGATATACAGGAAGAAGACAGTACATATGAGATTTACTGATGATCAGGATTCAGAAGTTCGCTTGCAGGGAGGGCAATTGAAAAGAGTGGTTAAGTTTAAATATCTAGGATCAGTGTTAGCCCAAGATAGAAAATTAGAAGCAGAGATAACCCACAGGGTGCAGTATGGAAATGAACAATAGGAAGAAGGTAGCATTGAAGAAGATTAAAGTTAAAGTTCAGGTTTTTAAGACAGTGGTAAGAGGAGCAATGATGTACGGAGCGGAGAGTAAAGGGAGAGCAGGAGAAGAGGTTAGATGTGGTAGAATTGAGAATGTTGAGATGGATGTGTGGCGTTTCTGAAAAGCACAGAATAAGAAATGAGACAATCAGAGGTACAGCAAAAATGGGAGAGAGATCTAAGATAAACATTGAAGTAAACCTGGGTCTCCTAACTGCGAGGCAGCAGTGCTACCACTGCGCCACCGTGCCGCCCATTGTGTATAGCTAGTGAAGCCAAAAATTTCTTGAAAACTTCTTGTATTAAATTTTATTTCATCTTGGCAGAATTTAATATAGTACACATTAAACGTAACGAAAGATGTTTCAGAAACAAATTTATCCTTACCTGTTAACACACATTTTCCTGCTAATATATAATGTCTTATGTGGTAATTACCCTCAGACAAGTCCAAAATCCATACCTGGTAATGCTGTCACAATCCTAAAGTGTTATTTCTTACACTTTGGGTACTCATTTATAGTGTCATTACAGTACATAATAATTTCTCTATTATTTAAGTCTAATTTCTGCAAGTGCACATATGGAGAAGGCAGGTGTCTTTTTCCATCCTGCCATCCCTGCATCTTGTATTTAGACCTGCTTTATCCAATTCAGGGTCAAAGAAGATGGAGCCTATTGAGACAGCATGGCTGGTCTGAATTTATTATAAGAAATCAAAGTCATTATAATAATTACCTGTTACACACATAGCAGTAATGCCTGTTCTACTAGACTTATTCTGGGCATTATTATCCACAGTAAATCACATGCAGGCCACATTCGTTGTTTAACTCACCATGCAATCTAAGCCTAGCTGTGAATAAGATGTTCTACGTGATTGCTGATGTGGTTCACAGTGCCCAGAAGCAGCTACTGCTTTGAGGTTACCTAACTTTGTGGAAGTGGTACTTGCTGTGAAACAAAAACATTTTTATTCTTCTTATGATGTGCATTACAAATGAAGAGTGTATCTCTAAGTGCCTTCCAAATACTGAAATGAAAATTACAATTATAAAAGTAACTTGAAAAATCCCTAACAGAAGGCAGGGTCAATTAAATTAAAACTTAATTTAGTGGTTTCTGAGTCTCTAATAGTTATAATGGAAATCTGAAGGCATTTTCTCACCTAGTTTGTTTGGTGTCGTTTTTTCAAACTCTGATGCAATATACTCAAAAGTCCATTTCGATTAGGCAGATGTGAAAATGCCAGTCATACTCGGGTATGGACCAAAAGAACCAAAAAGGCGGTCTTGGTGCAGTACCAAGTGAAACTTAGAACAATTCGCATGAGGTATCAACATGATCCAACACAGGATCAGTCTAACTACTGGAAATGCTGTGAAATACAGTATGGCTGAAATTATGTGTGCTGTCATAGTCATGCTTCGCATCTGCTGTCATTTATTTTAGAAAACTCCTGCTCACTTTGCTTGCCAACCCCTGCGATACGCGCCAGCCACTTTGCGTCTCTGCCGCTCGCGTATGTAGATTTCACTTTCACCAAACAACAAATCTTTTAATTCTCGCAGATACGCCTCTTCATTGGGAAGAAACACTACTTTTCCCTGATGTTAACACGAATTAGATGATCTGCAAGTCTCTGACCTAAAGTTTAAATCCAAACAATATATTCGATCTCTTTTTGCTGTTCCGTTATTTCACTGAGTAATAATTTCTGTTTGTTTGCACTAATAAGATCTTTACTATCATTTTTTTTTGAGACTTTCGAATTTTATTACTTTCATTATCTCTAACCTGCTCTGCATGTGTTTTGCGCCAACGTTTTTGAATTCTTTATGACGTTCTACTTTGTCATCTACTCTTTGTCTTTTATTTCCGGCCTTAGGAGTGGTTAATCTCTTGGCATAAAGTCTTGTCTCGCGGGACTTGAAAGTATCTTTCTGAAAAAGTCACGTCTCATCTCATCCCAGGATTTTTTTTATATAATAGAGAGATGTTATACAAAGTATAATGAGCTGAGGATTAACATGAAGCATTTAAAATAAAATAAATAAATACATATATAGGTAAAAATGTGACACGATTCACATAAAGCAACTCGCAAAATTACCAGATAACACTCCCACAAACTTAATCGTAACCATAGTGTAAACGGGCAGAGACTGTATTGGCACACATGCTTGGACCGCCCACTGGAGTCAACTCCACCTACTTGGAGCTCCAGTCTGCAAAAATATTTACTAGCTTGATTCAAGCACCAGAAACATGTTTCGTGCACACACAATAGCAGATGAAATAAAAAATTAAACAACGCGTAAACTCACTTATGATCGGATCAATCAAAACCCGACGATCAAACTCCTTTGTCTTACACCGCTAAAGGGATGCATGCAGGTTGGTCGTCCTCTGACTGTGATCGCTTTTTAGTCGGGATACGGTTAAGAAAGCAGACTAACTCATATGTAGTAAATCTTAATCAAACATTCCAAAATTAACAATTATTAACAACCAAGAGTTAAGACAATAGACGTGTAATTTGAGATAAACGTTATTGAGGCAGTTAATTTAGTGGCAACTGGAGAGTAAATGCGCAACATTATTCAGTTAAAAGAAACTCACCCGATTTGTCTACTGTCATACCAATAAAGCTCATCAGTGGATGCCCTCAGCAGAGGTTGCTGCCTTCTGTACACTTGTCTATTTGATACGTGTCCTTTTTGTACCAAGAGCGTTATTTCCAAAATAGTTTTCCAGTTTGTTGATAATAGGCATTTTGCTCATAGAGCTGTGTTTGGAAAATAAACCAAAAAATTATGGAAAATGCAGCAGTGCACAAATGCAAATGTTGTTGACCCTCCATTTTATTTTTCATTTCCCTCAAGAAAAAATGCTTCTGTCCAAAGAAAGAAATCCATAAAATGCCCATCCAGTCAAGCTGTAGACAGTATGGCGGATAACTCAGTATTCAGTTTGCAGTGCCTGTACCTGTTGGGCTGTTTTGCCAATTGTCTTCTACAGTTAGCACAGTACACAGACTCAATCCATCCATTTATTTTGCATATATTGAATATGGAATGTGCTCAAATGCAGTTGTGTATCTGAACTGAAGACCTCCCTCCCCACTTCATCTAATAGTCACAAGTTCAGCCCAGTAAAAGGTTATTGATTGGCTGACACTGTCTCATATGATATCAACAAAAACCATGCACTGAAAGATGTATACAACTAAAGATTAAAAGTAAAAGAAAAGTGAATATCCAGGAAAGAATGAGACTCATCCTGCTGCATATCCAAGATGCTTCAACAAGCAGAAGGTCAATTCTCCCATGAAATTTCTAACACTACTTCTTAATAATCCAGAAGTACTCCAGTTTGTGATTTAGTGTTATGAATCTAAAAATGAGAAAAGAGGAGTCTGGTCTTCAATTTAACTCTTTTGGAACGGGTGTTGACTTACGTCAACGCATAGGGTTGAGGAGGATGTAGACATTAGTTGACATCTAGGGGTAGAAGGTGGTAATCAACTGTAAAAGTCGACAAAACCACCTGTGACATTAAAGCTTGGCTCTACTGTCTACAGGTGACTGGCTGGGCAGTGCCATCCTCTACTGGAGTGCTCATTGTATTTCTTTGTAATTGGTATTTAAAATAACACTTGATTATGACATCTTGAAACACCTCCTAATGAGTCTCCCATGACATTATGGCAGCCTGTCTTCTCACAAGGCCTAATGCTTTTGAAGCTGTTTCAGTAAATTATGCTGATTAATATTAAATGTCTCTATTAAAAGAAAATTTCCTGTAATATATTAACGTACACTCACTTACACAAAAGCAAACCTACCAGCAGCTCAAGAAAAAAACAATACAGAACTGTACTTCACCTTTGCTGTTGTCCTCCTCAACCCACTGATTTTAAACTGACATCTTCTGCTCCTTCTTACTTGCAGTAACCTCCTACAGCCAGGTGCTGCTTGGCTTTCCCACCTCCTATGGGGGGGCGCCCCCGCCCGTAAACCCCTTCTCAGAGATCTGTCTCCATATATTACGGGAACAGGAGAAAGCAATCAATTTCTCGTGAGCGCACTAATACTACAGTTGACAGTAATGATTTCATAGCCACTATATTTTGTTAAGATCTGTTTTCAGATCTCTAAGTGACATTGACAGAATGCGAGTGGCAGCGTGGAGCAGAACATTGCCAGATGGTTCAGCCGAGCATGTTAACGTATGAATTGCTCTGCCAGAAAAGAGTAGAAGAGACGTTTAGAGATGAATTTGGAGTCTCGTCACTATCAAAACACTCTATATAATCCTTGCCTGCCTGAAACTGTCTTGATTTTACTGTGAAATAAGGAATGCAGTGCATCATGTGGTTAACTTCAAACAGGACTGCGGGAATCCTGCTTTTTTTATATTACAGTAGCAACACATTTATATCCTGTGGTGTAGTAGTAGCACTTTTCAAGGAGGACCAGCTCAGAGTTCTGAATGGAACATCAAGCACAAAAATATTAACATTAATAAACTACAGTCCTACATCAACTTAATATTCTTTATATAGACAGTCCAAAACGGATGTTTCAAGTATAGGATGTCCAGGGTAAAATGAAGATAGATAGAGAGAGAGAAAGAGATGAAATGCACTATATGATAGATTGATAGATTATTAGGAACACCCATACACTTACTTATCCATGCAATTATCTAATCAGCCAATCATGTGGCAGCCCTGCAATGCATAAAATCCTGCAGATATGGATCAGTAGCTTCAGTTAATGTTCCCATGGAACTCCAGAATAGTGAAAATATGTGGTTTTGTTGTGGCATGTCAAGTGGGCTAATTTGAGCGTTTCTGTAACTGCTGCAGTTTCTGGAGTTTACTCAGAATGGTGAAAAAAAAAACACTAAAAAAAACATCCAGTAAGTGGCAGTTTTGCAGTCTGAAACAACTCATTGATGAGAAAGTTCTGACTAGAATAGCCAAACTAGCTTGAGCTGACAGTAAGGCTACAGTAGCTCAGATAACCACTCAGTACAACTGTGGTGAGCAGAAAAGGTACATTGGGTACCTCTATTGCGAGTCGAGAACAGAAAGCAGAGGTTGTAGTGGGCAAGGCTCACCAAAACTGGACCTTTGAAAACCAAATGAACAAAGCCTAGTCTGTTGAATCTCAGTGGTAATGGTGGTGTAATGGTGTGGGGAATGTTTTTTTGGCAGAGTTTGGGCAAGTTAATACCAGTCAGTCATTGCTTGAATGCCACAACCTGTTTGAGTATTGTTACTAACCATGGGCATCACTTTATAACCTCACTTTACTCACTTTTAATGCCTAATTGCAGCATGAAAATGCACCATGTCACAAAGCAAAAACTTTGATAAACATGACAATGAGTTCAATGTTCTTCAATGGATTTCCCAGTCACCAGATTCGAATCCCTTAATCCCAGAATTAGAACACCTTCACTGCGGTGGGCTGGCTCCCTGCCCGGGGTTTGTTTCCTGCCTTGCGCCCTGTGTTGCCTGGGATTAGCTCCAGCAAACCCCCATGACCCTGTAGTTAGGATATAACGGATTGGATAATGGTTGGATGGAGAACACCTTCAGGATGTCATACAACAGGAAGTTCACAGCATGAATGTCCAGCTGAAAAATCTGATGAAACTGTGTGATGCGATCATGTCATCATGGACCAAACTCTCCAAGCAATGTTACTAATATCTTGTATAAGCCTTGCCATGAAGAGTAGATGGCTGTTTTGAGACCAAAAGTAGGCACTACGCAGTATTAGCAGAGTGGTCCTAATAATCTAAGTGTAAAGATATATAAATATACTGTATGTGTATATATATATATATATATATACATTGTAACAAGACCACTAGGGGGCATGCCAGCCACCCAACCCGACACAAACAGATGAAGAAGGCACATTTATAAAAACAAATAATAGTTTTATTTTTCTTTTCTTCGCCTGTGGGTAATGCCTTTCCCGTCTTCACAGGCACAGCACAGTCCCAACACAAGCACAATCCACACAGTACTTTTCTTTCTCTTCTTCTCTCTTATTTTTTCTCCTCCACTCCTCTCCAGCAAGCTTTGTCTCCCTCCTCCTGACTCTGGCTCCCAGAGTGGTGGCTGCTGACTCCTTTTATAGCCCACCCGGAAGTGCTCCAGGTGTTTGATGACCCATTTCCAGCTGCTCTCCCGTATGTGGTGGAAGAACCGCCCACATGGGCTCAGGAACTCCATCTCCCATGGAGCCCTTCGGGAATCCGAGGCACCACTGCCATCCAGGGGGGCTGCCATCTAGCATCTCAGGGGAGGTACTATTCAGTCCATGCCTGTTCTCCTGGACCATATACAGAAGAGGAGTCCCGGCCGGGCAAGGGCCCCGGCCATCCGCCATAACATACACGTACACACTCACTGGCCACTTTATTAAGTACACTTTGCTAGTGCCGGGTTCGACCCCCTTTTGCCTGCAGAACTGCCGCAATTCTTCATGGCACAGATTCAACAGGGTGCTGGAAACATTCCTCAAGGATTTTGGTTCATATACAGTAATAGCATCATGCACTTGCTGCAGATTTGTCAGCTGCACATCCATGATGCTAATCACCCATTCCACCACATCCCAAAAGTGCTTAAACAGATTGAGATCTGGTGACTGTGGAGGCCATTTGAGTACAGTGAACTCATTGTCATGTTCAAGACATCAGTTTGAGATGATTTCAGCTTTGAGACATGGCGTGTTATCCTGTTGGAATGAGACATCTGAAGATGGCTAAGATCGTCATAAAAGGATGGACATGGTCAGCAAAAATACTCTGGTAAGCTGTTGCATTTAAACAATGCTCAGTTGGTATTAAGGGACACAAACTGTGGCAAGAAAATATCCTCCATACCATTACACCACCACCACCAGCCTGAACAGTTGATACAAGGCAGGATGGATCCATACATTCATGTTGTTGACGCCAAAGTTTGACCCTGCCATCTGAATATTGCAGCAGAAATAGAGACTATGTGAAATGTAGCCTCAGTGCCTGTTCTTAGCTGACAGGAGTGGCACCCAGTATGGTCTCCTGCTGCTGTAGCCCATGTGCTTCAAGGTTTAACATGTTGTGCATTCAGAGCTGCTCTTCTGCATAAATCGGTTGTAACGAGTGGTTATTGGAGTTATTTTTGCCTTTCCATCAGCTCGAACCAGTTACTTTGCCTTTCCATCAGCTCAAACCAGTCTGGCCATTCTCCTCTGACCTCTGGGCATCAGCATGGCATTTTCACCCAGAGAACTGCCACTCACTGGATTTTTCCAGGCCATTCTCTGTTAACCCTAGAGTTGGTTATGCATGAAAATCCCAGTAGATCAGCAGTTTCTGAAATACTCAGACCAGCCCGTCTAGTACTAACAACCATGTCACATTCAAAGTCACTTCAATCACCTTTCTCCTTCATTCTGACACTTAGTTTGAACTTCAGCAGGTCATATTGATAATGTATACATAATGTGACTATACGTCCCGTTTTTAGGTAGCCTATCCCGTTGTCCCTAAGCACAGCTTCGGGACGACGAAATGTCCCGTTTTCAGAAAGAGAGCAACCCACTGTAACAATTTCAAAAAAGGCGTGAAAAATCAAAAAATCCGACAGTAGTGCCTAGTAGCGCGGCGATGATGGCGCATGCGCAATACGTCTCACACGCCCGTCTGTCAGAAGCCTGCTAGCTCGCTCGCTCCTCAGTTCCGAGTACACGTAGACAGCTTGCCCATTTTTATTGATGATTGATTATTGTTTTTTTTTATCTACGTGTGTTATTGTAGTCAATTTAAATTTCTTGTACGTGAACCCTTCATTCTAACAATGCATAAATGCAAGTGCAATTTTAATGTTAACTTACAAACTAAGTACCCGTTTATAAAGCAAAGAAATACTCCATCGAACGTCAGATGTGAAAAGTGTCGTACATAATTTAGAATAGCCCATGGAGGTGCCAGCGATACTGAGCAACATTTAAGATCAGAAAAACATAAAATTCCGCTTTTGCTGCCGCTTTGAGTTCTTCGATGCTTAATTTTTTTTAAGAGAAGGGATTCTCCAACTTCGAAAGATCTGGAAGTTGCTGAGACGGAAGGCGCCTGGGCTTATCATACGGTGCAAGAGAACCAGTTTTCATTCAAACGATTGTGCTTCTAAGTTAATTCAAACATGCTTTGAACGGAAATCTAGTTGTGCTCGGTACGAAAACAGAAACTATTGTTGTAAATGTGTTGGCGCCATTAGCAATAGGTGAATTAAAAGATCGCCTCAGCGAATGCAACTGTGTTACTATATTAATTGATGCTTCAAACCACGGGTCCAAAAAAATATTCCTTGTTTTAGTTTGGTTCTTTCTACCATATGAAGGCACATAAGTCAAACTTTTAGAATTTCAAGACCAACCGGGCGA
This sequence comes from Polypterus bichir lapradei, assembly GCA_026402145.1. Classification (NCBI taxonomy): domain Eukaryota; kingdom Metazoa; phylum Chordata; class Cladistia; order Polypteriformes; family Polypteridae; genus Polypterus; species Polypterus bichir. The sequence goes on along the minus strand of JANRMT010062827.1, from coordinate 35,910,460 downwards.
AACATCAGACGTTACGGTCAATTATCTAATGAAAGTATTGACAGAAAATAATTTGACTTCAAAAATCGTGGCATTTTGTGGAGATAATACTAACTGCAATTTTGGCGGATTGAAAAGACGGGGCGTCCACAATGTTTATGCAAAACTAAATTTATCATTGATAGGAATCGGATGTGGAGCTCACATATTTCACAACGTGATTAAAACTGACGCAGATTGTCTACCTGTAGACTTGGAATGCGTTATTGTGAAAATATATTCACATTTTTATATCTATAATGTTTGCGTGGAAGCTCTAAAAGAATTTTGTAATGAAGTTGACACAGAGTATCAGAAATTTCTAGGCTATAGTAAAACTAGGTGGCTTGCGCTTATGCCAGCTATTGAAAGAGTTTTGAAACTGTAAAAGCCATTAAAAAACTACTTCTTGAGTATCAATAAATGTCCAAACATATTAAGAACCTTTTATGAAAACCCTAACTCTGAATTATGGCTTTTTTTTATGCATGCACAGTCAGCAACGTTCCTTCAAGCTGTGTTAAAGATCAAGGGCCAGAGTATTTCTGCAATTGAAGCCATGAAGGAAATAAATCAACTTAAAGACAATTTGGCCTTGAAACAAAGTACTCTGTTTCTTTCCCACTCTATTCGTAATTTAATGGCAAAATTGCAAGAAAATGGCTGCAGTGGTGTTGACGAAGAATATATGAAAACTACAGCTGTTGAGTTCTGTAAAATAAGCAAAGAATATTTGGAGCAGTGGACTTTGTTCCTTGAAGAATTAGAAATATTTGAATGGGCGAATTTAACCAAAATACCTAAGTGGGAAGAAATTCAAAGTGTAATGGATGTATTGATTGAAAAGGGATTTATTAATTGTAACCAAGATACAGAAGTATTTGATGAGTACTCACTTATTACTAACTACATTACACCGCAAAAGTGACAGAATGGAACACTGGGAATGTTTCAACTGAAAGTCATTGGGTGGAATTGTTCAAACACTTTCACACCAATAATTTGAATTGTACAAACTTTTGTATAATTATTGAATATATTTTATGTCTGCCTGGCACTTTATTTGAATTTCCCCTTGGGATTAATAAAGTATCTATCTATCTATCTATCTATCTATCCAGTGAGAAAGGATCTTTTCTCTTATGAATAAGTTGTGGACGAGTGAAAAAACACAGTTGCAAGTCACAGTTCTTAAAGCAATGTTAATTACCAAAGTAAATTTTAAGAAATCCTGCCAAGAATTTCATTATTAATTGAAATCAACACTAAATATACTTAAGAAAATTTGCTCTTCAGAAAAATATAAGACCACATAAATTATTTATTTTCATGTGTTCATTCCTGTTCTTTTCATTAATAAATAAAAACTATGAAGAAATATGCATTTTCTTGAATACACATACTATTACCTAAAAATTAGTAGATGTCCCGTTTTGAGGAAAAAAATAAATGGTCATATATAATATAAATATATAATCCTAAGCCTAAAACTGCAACGATTTTATGTCACGTTTTTATGTCACTTTTTTGTCACGCTCTAAATCGGGCTGATTTTAAAACCTACATATATATGTTTGGTATCAGTCTTTCCAGAATTTATCAAACTTCAATTTGATGTTGTTAGATTTTGAGATTCTTATTCCGTTTTTAAATTATAAACTAAAATATCAAGAAAGTCTTGGGGCAGCCTACTAGGCCCCAACTGGGATTGGGCGCCAAAGGTGCCAGGGTGGCTTGTACCATCTTTAAATACAATCGCTTTCTCTAACGGAGCAGCTCAGCTGTGGGATAGATGGGGGCCCAGCACCCGCCCCCGGGTTTGGCGAGCAAAGCGAGCTGTGGGTGGAGCCTCCTAGTGTATATATATATATATATATATATATATATAATATACATACATTTACTATGTGTTTTTAACCCTCAACAAGACGACATGCCGAAATGCGATTGATACGTCTATTGAGGGCTGCTTGTGCTTCACCAAGGCTTCGCAGGTTTGCAGCATCACAGAGGCAACGGCAAGCTCACCGCCTCAGCACACAATGCCTCTGTCACCCGAAGGGTGATGCAGGGAACGTTATAACTTGGCCACTGACCTGGCCCAGCCCTGCCACTTGCTGTGTCTGTGTGTAGAAGAGTCGTAACTCGCGCTGCAATAAATAAACGTGTTGGTCCTGTTTCAAGTAAAACAAAACGGGTTTTCCTGAAGTCAGACTTGGCCTCCTCTTTTGGGTTCAAGGCAGCGACTCATATGTCACTATATAGAGTGTCTGTAAAATGTATGTATGTGTATGTATGTACAGTATGTATATGTGTGTTTACATATATATAATTACTGTATATATATATATTATAATTAATCAGTAATGTATATATATTTATATGTGTGTGTATAATTTTCTTTTTATTTGAAAGCAATTCTAATCAAGGTGATGTTCATGCAGAAAAAGCCTATTCTTCTGTCACTCATTAGATCTTGCAGTATTTCCCTAAATGAAACACCATAAGCTATGTTATATGCCAGCATCTAATAATAAATTGTCTATCGTTATAAATTTAAAACTGCGGTAATAATACTAGAGATCTGTTACTTTTATTGTGTCACAAATCACACAAGTGTTAGAAATAAAAAAAAAAACACAATTAAATGAATGACAAAATTGTATAAAATAACTCGTATACATAGGGGTATCTTTTCAAAAGGATGATTGTTGTCAGTATTTTATGTTCCTCCTCTGTTGCTTACAGTCAGCAAAGTGACAGAAAAGCCAAGCGCTCATTCTCAAGGTTTTGTGCTTTTCCAGGCAAATGAAACACGCTCATCAGCTGCCCCGTTTCAAATTCAGCCCTGCTTCGCATCTGAACTCTGGAAGTGGAAGACACCCTCAGATTTATAGCACACATTATCTTAATGGGAAAGAAAATGCTTTTTTATAAGTGAAAAAGGCTTTTCCTGGTTGGTACATACATTTTACCTCCCACGTCTCCTGTAGATAAGTAACTCGCGAGCAGGCTGCATTACTGTGGTGCTGTTAAAGCCATCTGAGGTTCAAGCCATCAGAGTCTGACTCCCTGTAAGTGCATCTTTAGTGAAATTCAATTGAAATCCCATTCTGTCCAGGTGTATTTATTATTGAACTACTCACAGCTTGCGGCAATGTTGAAAAGTAGGCGAGATTAAATAGATTTTAGAATAAAATTTTAGAATAAAATTTAATGCAAATATAGCATAATGCACAAAGTAGCCTTCTTACTAGTTTTGTTTGCTTGTTTCACTGGGGGTAACAACAAGTAAGACTTTGTGAGTCCTAGTGACTTATAAAGGCTTCAGAGAACACAGAGGGCCCAAAGCCTATTGGTCCAAATATGATGATGAGGTTTTCTGATCATATGGCTGAACACAGAGTCTTTGAGATAAGTGATTATGACAATAAGCTGTCCCAATATTTCATCAAGATTCTTTTTAAAGGTTGTCAAGGTTTCTGTTTCATCTCCATGTCTCGGTAGTTTGTTCCAGATTCCCTCAACTCTTCGTGTAAGGAAATGCTTCCCGGCTTTAATCCAAAATGCACTTCCCCTTTAATTTTCATTGCTGTCTTTGAGTAGGTGATTCACCATCAAATTGAAAGAATTCTGCTGGATCTACTTTACAAGTGCCTTTAGAATTTTGAACACCTGAGTTAGGTCCCCATGCAGTCTCCTCTGCTCGAGACTAAAGTCTGAGTCTGTCACAGTAGGACATATTCTCAAGTCCTGGGTTTCACTTGGTTGCCCTCCTTTTCACGTGCTGCTTTGTCTTTTGTGTAGTCTGGTGACCAGAGCTGCACACAATACTCCAGTTGCAGTCTCAGTGGTGTGTAATATAGTCCTGAGCATAATTTTCCTTGATTCATATTCAACTGTTTAACCTTACATTTTATTTGCCTGTTTAATCGTATCAACACATTGCTTAGATGATGAAAATGTGTCAACATAAACCCCTAAATCCTTCTCAGAGGTTGCTTCTTGTAGAACAGTGTCTCCCATCTTTCATTTATACTTTTCCTACATGTAGCACTTTGCAGTTCTCTTCATTAAACTGCTTTTCCCAAGTGTACCAGAGTCTGTGTCATTAATGTAAATCAGACCTCTGAGGGACTCCACTGATAAACTCACTCCATGTGGAGCTTTCTCCTTTTATCTGTACTCTGGCTGAGGTGTCACCCACTGCCCTCAGGTCCAAGTCCAGGTGATTTGTGCTCCCATCCTCTCTGTCTCTCTCCATGTCTCCTGTCAGTTATCCAACTTGAGATCCAATTTATCAGGTTACCTCTGATGCCTACAGCATCTAGTTTTGGACTTAATCTTCAGTGTAGAACTGTGTCAAAGGCTTAGTTAAAAAAAAAATCCAAAAGAGTGGTTTAGCATGGTCTTCCTCTCATAAACCCATGCTGGCTGTTTTTTAGCATATTATTTTCATATAGGTACTTTTCTAATGTATTTCATATTACAGTTCCTGTAGTATCTATAATTTTGCATGGCACTGGTCCATAATTAACAAGACCCATTTTGTCTCCTTTCTTGAAAATTGCTGTCAATCTTGCAACTTTCTACTCCTCAGGTACTTCTCTTTCAAGTGACTGTCCAATGAGGGTTTGTAGATGATGTCTTTCAATTCTTTCAGTACAATTGGTAAAATTCCATGAATTGCAGGGGTTTCATTAGTCTTCAATAGATACTGTAGGGATCAGGATGTGAACAGTTTAAAAATTTGACACTTTTTAATTAAAAATGGTTTCTTATACCAGGTGATATCTGATTTAAATCATTGTCTGCTTTATAGAGCAGTTAGTTGCTCCTCAATCCTGTAGGGAAACCGCATTACGCATTTGTATGTATTAGGTGGCCATCTCAGCACTGAGAAAATGAGAGAATATATTTTGAAACGGTTTTAATATGACTAATGATGTGAGACAATTGTGTAAGTCTTGTTCTGTCTTCCTGATGCAACCACTGGAAGGAACTGTCTGTTATAGTGTTAAATTAATTGTACTTGATTGCATGACATTTTAATTAAATTATAGTTAAAGGTATATAAAAACTACATGGCATGTTTCATTTACATTGTGTTTAATTACCCTGATCATGCAGCAACAGTAAAGTCCTGTGTAAATAAAAACAAACTATACAATAAATATTCATATTTGCTCAAAATGAATATAAAGTTTGCATGAAAATATGATAACTAGTAAAAAGGCCCAGTGTCACTATGGTACTAATGGGATTATGGCCTTTAGCTCGAGTACAATGAATGTCACTCTGTCTGTGTTGAGTAAGACCAATGGAAGGTTCACTATCACACTTACATTTATGTTAGGCCGTTACAAATTTCATTCTATAAGTTATTGTTAATTGTATAAAGGGCACATTCATTTCTTTACCTACTGTAATTACATCTTAGATATTGTATGACAGCAGCTTATTGTTATAATCAAACATTGTCAAACATTAAAACTTTCCTCAAACATCATGTTCTCTCCTATTTTGTCTTTACAGGTATTTCAGTTACAAAGAAGACACATACATGTAAGTAATTGTTTATTATATGTTGAAAATTAAATTATGCTTTATTGTTCAAATGGTTTTACACAAGGTGACTTACAAAATACAAATCATTATATTTACGCTTGGAGTGACTGGAAAGTGGGCATTGAACAAACACATTAAGTTAAGCCTGTTGTTTTCAACATTTCAACAGTTTAACATTTGTTCACTGGGAATTGTTTGAATGATTTAGACTTTTTTTATATTTTTTTCTAAAATAATGAAAATAATAAAGCACAATGAGTAAATGCTGACCATGCAAATGAGTTAAAAAAATTGGCAGTGTTTAGTATTACTTTTCTTTTAATTTTTTTTTTA
>JANRMT010062827.1:35876155-35898570 GCA_026402145.1 Polypterus bichir lapradei | reverse complement strand
GGAATCCGCCTACCAAATTTCGTGAAGATGGGGCCATAAATAAGAAAATTCAACATGGCGGACGTTGTCGACCGTTATCGACCGTTATGACCGTTATGTGTAGAATTTCGAAATGAAACCTGTTTAACTTTTGTAAGTAAGCTGTAAGGAATGAGCCTGCCAAATTTCAGCCTTCTACCTACACGGGAAGTTTGAGAATTAGTGACGTTGGAAAGTTCAATATGGCGGCTGACAGTGGTGTCATACCACCGAAATAAGTATGTACATTGGTTTCGGTTAGCGCAGGGAAGCCGCCTACCAAATTTCGTGAAGTTGGGGCCATGAATAAGAAAGTTCAACATGGCGGACATTGTTGACCGTTATGACCGTAACGCGTAGAATTTCGAAATGAAACCTGCTTAACTTTTGTAAGTAAGGTGTAAGGAATGAGCCTGCCAAATTTCAGCCTTCTACCTACACGGGAAGTTGGAGAATTAGTGATGTTTGGAAAATTCAATATGGCGGCCGACAGTGGCGTCATACCACCGAAATAAGTACGTAAATCGATTTTGGTTAGCGCAGGGAAGCCACCTACCAAATTTCGTGAAGATGGGGTCAGCCTTCTACCTACACGGGAAGTTGGAAAATTAGTGACGTTGGAAAGTTCAAAATGGCGGCCGACAATGGCGTCATACCATCGAAATAAGTACATACATCGGTTTTGGTTAGTGCAGGGAAGCCGCCTACCAAATTTCGTGAAGATGGTGCCATAAATAAGAAAGTTCAACATGGCGGACGTTGTCGACCGTTATCGACCGTTATGACCGTTACGTGTAGAATTTCGAAATGAAACCTGCTTAACTTTTGTAAGTGAGCTGTAAGGAATAAGCCTGCCAAATTTCAGCCTTCTACCTACACGGGAAGTTGGAGAATTAGTGATGAGTGAGTGAGTGAGTGAGTGAGTGAGTGAGTGAGTGAGTGAGTGAGTGAGTGAGGGCTTTGCCTTTTATTAGTATAGATATATAGTTTCCACTCCCATGTTAATAAGAAATAGCACACCAGTCAAAGGTGTTTGCTAGCTAAGTGGATGTAAGATTCTTCCCGAGGCTGGCATGTGAGTGAGGAGGGCCCTGCTCCCCCTCCCCTCAGCCCATTGCATCTCTCTCGGATTTGCGCAAATAAATCAGTGCCTCAAGCGAACTATGATACTTAGTGCAATGAGAGAAGTCGCAAAATCAACCAGAATGTTCAAGCAAATTATAGAAAAAAACCCAATCTAAATCTGTTAAGTAGTTCTCTTGTGAAAAACCGACAGACAGACAGACTTTGGATTTTATATACCCGTGTGGTAGTGAAACAGGACAGACTTTAAAAATCAGTAAACAAACACATGTGGCTATTTTAAGCAGTGGCAAGTTGTGCTTCAAAACGTGGCCAAAGTTAGAATGATTCAAATGGAGGCTGGCACGTGAGTGAGGAGGGTCCTGCCCACTCCTGATGTTATGCTTCCCGTAGTCTCCATTTCAGATCCTGCAAGAGAACTATGATATTTAATGTGATGAGAGAACTCGCAAAATCAACCGGAACGTTCAAGCAAATTATATAAAAAACCCGATATAGATCCATTGAATAGTTCATGAAAACAAAACAGACATACAGACATAAAGTCAGACGTCGGATTTTATATATATATATATATATATATATATATATGAGAGAGAGCGAGAGAGAGAGAGAGATACTATATATATATAGTTTCAACCCGCATGTTAATAAGAAATAGCACACCAGTCAAAGGTGTCAAAAGCACTGCATTGTCAAGGAATTCTCAGCCAGATAATCTTTGCTCTGCTGCCCTCTCTACCTGAGACTTCTGTGTTTGCAGTGAAGACAATTGTTACCAAATAATCGCGGTAGCAGAATGTATTTATGGTGTCCACTTTTCTGATCTTTTCAAGAAGCAGGATGCCATCTCTTTGACAATTCTTTTTCTCATCAGTGAGTCCTCTTCTTGAATATTTCCTGCTTTGAAGTTTTTCCCAATTTTTCACCGAAAAGGTCTAGTGCATTTCATGAAGGGGCTCCTTGCCCAGTAGAGTGAAGACCTTTGTGTCCTCGTCCATAGAGCTAGCGTTTAAGCTTTTTTTATTTTTTTGCATGTTAGTGAGCAGGGCTGAAAGGTTTTTACACCAAAAGCAGTGTTTCTGCTTCATTTCCCTTTCGCGTTTATTGTGAGCACTCAGCCGCATGCTGTGTGTTTACAACAAACGATATTTTTTTTTTTGTGTGTGTGCGTCATGTCCTAACAGCATAAACAAACAAAATATGTAAGGAAGGGAAGATTAAAGGAGGAATGAAATGTATCTTATAAAACCCAACACTAGGCCTCATTACAAAGTGTCTGGCTCCTGACCATTAGGTGGGTAGCTCACTCCTTGTACAGGACAGGGCCTTCGTTCGGTGCCCACTGCCTACAAGTTACTTGAACTATACAAAGAGTCTATGTACTGTATATATGCACATGTACTGTATGTATGTGTGTTTATACTCATAATAAAAATATCTAATACATACTTTTAGGTTTTAATACAGTAGGCACAGTAAATGGTGAATTTTTAAAACCATTAACATGCTGATCATTTTTTATTTTCCATTAAACAAATCAATCTAGTCATCAGAGAGGAACCGTATAAAGAAATCTGTCTTTAAAATGCAGAGAAGCAGCCTGTTTTAAACCCCCAAAGGCAAACAAGACCACAGAAGAAATAAGGCATGAATTAGACAAATATTAAAACCATCATTGAATACACAGCCTTTCTTTATACATCTACAATGAACTGAATGGACTTTACCATAAAACCAATTATTGAATGTCAGTATTCAGATTTATTGCTAAGCTCATATGACTTTTTTCAGTCACAAGAGAAGTAAAGCAGGCATTGAATAAGTCCTTGTTGTCTATTTGGTTTTCAACTCGAAATTTCAAGATGCTGCTTTTTATGGATAAAGGAAAATGTTATTTAGCACTCTGATACACAGTGCCTGTAGAAAGAGTTCACCCTCTTGCACATTCTCCTATTTTGTAACAATAGCATTGAACCTCAGTGGATTTATTTTAGTCTTTTTGCCACTAATCAACAGAAAAAGGCTCTATGATGTCAAAGTGAAAACACATCTCTGCCAAGTGGTCTAAATTAATTATAAATATAATACACAAAATAATTGATGGCATAAATATTCAGCCACTTCAAAGTAGTATTTAGCAGATGTGCCCATGACAGCCTTGAGTCTCTGGGCACAGGTCTTCATCCATCAGCTTTGCACATCTCCACTGTGCTGTTTCTCTCCATTCTAATTTGCAGAACCACTCAAGCTCTGTCAGTTGTCACGGTGGTCATGAGTGGACAGTCCTTTTTTCAAATCCATCCACAAATTCTCAGTTGGTTTGAGGTCTAAACTCTGACTTGGCCACTTCAGGACATTAGCATTGTTGTTTTTAAGCCATTCTTGTGTAGGTCATTGTCTTCTCAAATCTGTTCCCAAGGCACAGGTTTCTTGCAGACTGCTATCAGGTTTTCCTCCAGGATTTCTCTGTGTTTTCCTGCATTCATTTTACCCTCACAAGCTCTCCAGGGCCTGCTGCAGAGATGCATCCCCACAGCCTGATGCTGACACCACTGTGATTTACAATAGCGATGGTGTGTTTGTGATAATGTGCAGTGCAGTGATAATGTGGCATGCTAGGGATTGCTGTCTTGCTGAAAAACAAATCTTCGCTTATGGAGCAGGCTTTGTCCAGACTGCATCAGGTTTTCTTCCAGGAATTTCCTGTATTTTTCTGCATTAACTTTCCATTTATAAGCCTTCCAAGGCCTGCTGTAGAGAAGCGTCCTCACAGCCTGGTACTGCCTCCACCATACTTCATGATACTTTGATGATGTACAATATAATACTGCATTTAGTCTGAAGGCCAAAAAGCTTAATTTTGGTCTCCTTAGACCATTGAACCTTTTTCCTTCTTCCATGTCCCTTCTGCCAAACTCTACCCGAGATCTCCTGTGCAGTTTTTAACAGTGGCTTTCTCTTTGTCACTCTCCAATAAAGTCAAAACTGGTTAACCCCCCAAGCATAACTTTTGTCTGTATGGTCTCGCCAAACGAGGACACTGTAGCTTGTACCTCCTTCAATGTTCTCTTGGTGGCTTCCCTCTCTCCTCTTCTTATTGTACAGTCACTAAGATTTTGGGAATGGCTTGCCCTAGGTACTGCAGATTTACAGCTCCACCATCTCTTTCCATTTCCCCATGATTGCTTTAACTGGCCTCCAAGAATACTCAATGACTTGGATATTTATTTGTCTCCATTCTTGTGCTTTTCAATCCCTTTTTTAGGGAGTTGCTTGGAGTGTTATTTTGTCTTCACTGTGTAGGCCAGCCCACCATACTAGCTCACCACAAGTAGGCCCTTCAAGATCAATTGCACTTAGATTACAGTTAACTGAAACCCCAGACTGATGATCTCCATTGGACTAATTATGGGACTTCTTGAAAGAAATGGCTGCACTAGCGAGGATTTAGATGTGTCATATTCAAGGACTGAATACTTACGTTATTAATTATTTTGTGGTTTGTATTTGTAATTAGGCAGCAAGGTGGCGCAGTGGTAGCACTGCTGCCTCGCAGTAAGGAGATCTGGGTTTGCTTCCCGGGTCATTCCTGCATGGAGTTTGCATGTTCTCCCCGTGTCTGCATGGGTTTCTTCCCACAGTCCAAAGACATGCGGGTCTGGTGCATTGGCGATCCTAAATTGTCCCGTGTGTGTGTGTGCTTGGTGTGTGGATGTGTGTGGGTGCCCTGCCTGGGATTTGTTCCTGCCTTGCGCCCTGTGTTGGCTGGGATTGGCTCCAGCAGACCCCAGTGACCCTGTGTTAAGTTATAGCGTGTTGGGTAATGACTGACTGACTGACTGATTCAACATATGTACAAAAGGTTAGGTTGCCATACTGACTCACCAAAAGTTGGCCCTTCCAGACAAGATGCATTTATATGAAAATCAACTGAAACCCAAGAAAGGTGATCTTCATTGAAGTAATTCTGTGACTTCTAAAACCAATTGGTGACACCTTAGGAGTGTCATTGCAAAGAAGAATGGGGGAACAATGACCATGTCCAGATATGCAAAGCTGATAGAGAAAGAGTCCTGAGCTCTGAACCTGTCATGGCAGATTAAGGTACAACTAACTGCTTGATAGGGGTGAACACTTATATGATCAATTATTTTGTGTTTTATATGTATAATTAATTTAGACTACTTTGCTTGAAAATTAAAGTCTTTTCTATTAGTCAGTGCCAAAAACAGCAAAATTAAATTCACAGTGATTCAATGTTGTATAGAGATTAGGCCATCATACCGACTCACCATAAGTTGGACCTTCCAAACAAGGTGCCTTTATTTGACAATCGAAGAAAACACAGGTAAGTGATCTTCATTGAACAAATTTGGTGACTTCTAAAACCAATTAGTGGCACCAGGGATGACTTGGGTGTGTCCTTGTAAAGAAGAACGGAAGAAAATGACCATGCCCAGATGTGCAAAGCTGATTGAGAAAGAGAGACCTGCGCATTGAGACTCAAGGCCGTCATGGCTGCTGAAGGTGCATCTGCTTGAAGGGGGTGAATACGTAAGTGATGAACTATCTCTATAATTAAGTTTAGATGACTTTGTAGAGATCTGTTTACACTTTGACATTAAAGACTCTTTTTCTGCTGATCATTTGAAAAAAATCCAGCTTGTATCCTTTGTGTTTCAATGCTGTATAACAATAAAATGAGAAAACTTCCAAGGGTGAATACTTTTTATAGGCACTGTATATACAGTATAAATAATAATACTCCCATACAGTCACACAATCATCCATTTGTGTATATATTTGATGCTGTGTATGACGTATTATTATTATTTTTTTATTTAATATATGACTTGATATATCACTTGATGATTTTAGACGTCAAAGTGCAGGGTCAGCCATTGTACAACACGCCTCAGAGCAATTTTCAGGTGAAGGGCCTTACTTAAGGTACTGATGGGATCTGAGCCAGCAACCTTCTAGATACCAGAACAGATCTTTAGCCACAGAGCCACCACTCTGCCTTTTATACACTTGAAATGAGATTTTTAACTCTAAATGTCAGTCTTATTATAATAATACCAACAATAATAACAAAGCAGATTTAGTAAATGTAATGTACTCGATAAACTGACGTTGTTCTCTCTGTGTTTTCCTGCCAGTGTGTACAGTAAAGTTCCCACGGTGCTACCTATTAGACCACCTTTGGATCTGGTGACCTTGCTAAGAGGCATCTGTTTTTTCTCTGCTATCTGTAGACAAGTAGGAAGAAAAGAAAAATGAAAACAAAAGCACAGGGTACTGCCTTGTCAAAAATGTTTTAACAAGAGAATCCTATTAGTGCTCCTAAGGCTGTAGTGTGGAAAAACAAAGACAAAAAATTTCACTGTGTTTCCGTGCCAGTTTTTTTTTTTTTTTTCTTTTTTTTCATTCATGGCAGAAAAAAAACTTTTGTTGAATTGTTGGATTCCTTATTGTCCGATTCTTTTTACTTTCCTTTTACCTTGGTTGTTTAATTAGCTTGGAATATGAACAGAAAATAGCATTCACAGACTTGCATAATACAATTCAGAATCGCAAAGGCCAGAGTCTTTCACAGCAGCAATGGGTACCAGCCATTAACCAGTTCTACATATTATAATTAAATATAAGATAAACATTAAGTATACAAAAATGGCAGATAATATGTACTTTGTTCTTATTTGTATGAATTTTATTTCATTTCCACTTACTATAACTTACTTTGTGGTGTCAAATTGTTTTTTATCGTAGCTTCATATCCGCACAGTTAACTTTGTGGCTCAGTCATGGTCTATACATTGTGAATAGCATAATGGAGAGACTGGCATCCCGTTGGAAAGCATGGTTGAGATTCCATAATGGAAGGTTTTGAATGGATATGCATTCCGTCTGGGTTGGTTGTTGGAACCTTTCCTGGTTTGGAGGCCATAACAGAATAACAAAGAGAGACTGCTTTCTGGGGCCAGATATTCTCCTCCATACACAAGGTGGCCACATCCCTCTGGTGGAACTCCCATTTGTACACTTGCAGGGTATAGTGGGAGATGTAGTCCTGTTGGGGTACTTGAGGGGAGGTGCAGGGGAATACAAACAGTACTTTGGGCTGCTTCCAACCTGGGCCGTAATTGCTTCCAACATGCAGTACTGTGGCACCGGAAGTATGCTGGGGTCCGGCATAAAGGAAGCCGTCTTCTCTGCATCAGGGTGTTAGAGTCAGAAGGCAATGGACAATGCTCAAAGAGGAGGAGTAGAAGGAGGCAGACATGCTGTTTTGAATATTATATGGCACTGAAGGCAATTTTGTAAAATAAATAACTCTTTACTTAACCTGGAATCTGTGCTGAGCTGAGTTGTGTCTCGTGTTGGGGGTTTGAGGACTCCCCCCAAGTGACCACAATGTGTTATCGTCAAGTCCAAGTTGACTTATGTTTAAAGTGTTTCTTTTTATCTTCTCTGTTCTTTTTTCATTATTGCTCATTATTTTTATTTTATTTTTTTTAATAGTCTTCTATTCATGTATTTGTGTATTAACTATTATAATCATTCTGTTTGTTTATTATTTTTTATCTGGGTACGTCTTGCAATTCTTTCATGTTCTTTGTATAATGTGGGTGTATCTCCAAAAGACGGGGTCAGCCGCCCATCACCGTTAAGCGAACAACCCCCAGCCAATAAAAGCAGGCAGGGATTTGTGGTTCAGTGCGGTTCATTTGAATGAGTTCTGGTGGATTTTGGTGGTTCTTGTGAGAACTGCTTTGTTATTTACATTTTTGCTCGGCTTGTCTACTTTTTGCTTCTGTTTCTAGAATTAGGATTTTGATTTGGCATTTGTTTGTCTTGCATTAACTTTTAGGCAAGCTTTCATTTTTTTTTTTTTTTTTTGCTTTATGCAAGCCAGGGGTTTACAGTAATCCTGTCCACTGTAATTGGAAAAACACAAAAATCAAATGTGAGGTACTTTTAATATCTGTTAATGTTTTGCCTGTCTACTGCTTGAGACTGCCTGTGTCATGAGACAATCCTCATCTCATCTATTACTGGTTTCTAACTAGTGCTCATTGTGGCCAAGATCATCTCTGGCTTCTTACAAGCCTGTAATGGAAATATCATATTCTGAAAAGAGATTGGTGTTTTATGTTAATATTATTTTAAGCAGCATTTTGTCCTTGTGCCATGTCCACTTGCCTATTTTTCTCACCAATTTTATCCATCATAAAGGGAGTTAGGGCTTGCTTTGGAATCATTGGCTGAAACTACCTGCAGACCTGACCCAAGACCACCATAGAGAATATTCATGAGGACCCACCCTCACTCCCACAGGAACAGTTTAGCATCACTAATTGACTCACATCTTTGGGATATAGGGAGAACATTGACTGGGGAGAAGTGTTGGCAAGCCATGTAAAAATGGCAGACCTGAGAGGCAGCAGTGGGGACCACTGCACTATCATGCAACTCAAGTTAGCATCATGTGAGTACTGGAGGATATCAGTACTGATCAGAGTCCGATCTGCTATGAAACTAATGAAGCTTAATCTTCAGGGCTCCAAATCCTGGGATGGCCCCAGAAGTGACTTTAGGCCACATTGCTCTTTGAGAAGGGGTTCATTAAAAAAATAATATAAATAATAATATAATAATCTAGTATAATTCAGTGAAGCAGTTTTAAACAAAATCTGAGATAAAGTGGTTACATTTAAAAAAAAACAACAATTCTGGTGTCCTTTCATGGAACAACCGCACTGAAGAAGTTGAACAGTTGTTACCAAGACCTCGTTACTGGTTACAAAGGGATCCTCACAACAGTTCAAGCTTTAGGGTCCTTAAAATGTAGGTCTGCCACTGTTATTGATTGGGTCTCAATGACATTCATGGATTAGTCATTTTAAAACATTTCTGAAGATTTTCCTTTTAAGATGTTCTTAGTATTGCATACTATACAAGAAGGAAATATTCTAATGAGGCAATGCTCAATGGATTAATACTTATTTTTAGGAATTCCTGGGAATAATTTGACCATTTCCACACATAATGTGTGTATGTTTGCCTGTCTGTGTATCAAAATTTGGGAAGTTATTCCATTGGATACTGACTCAAGTTGGGAGAGAGAGGTTTGTATTATGTAATGGTCGATATTTACTGTATGTGAATTTTAAGTTTTATTTTTCTTTTGGAATTATTATTTTTCATATTTTTATATATTTTCTGTAGTGTTGGGCAACAAATAAAAATTTTTAATCATGATTAATCACATGATTGTATGTGATTAATCGCAGACAATCACAACAATCACATTGTTATGTGCAAAATTCAATAATGAACTCAAAAGTAGTGCATTGCGTGTTTTTGGTTCGCAAACATTTTAAACAAATGAGACACTTTTTAACAGCAGTATTCCCTTTACATAATAGCAGTTAAAATACTTCTTGTATTTTCTATCTCGTCTGATCTCAGAAGCTAAACACGCTCGGGCTTGGCCAGTACTTGGATGAAAACACTTCTTGTAAATCTCAACTTAAACATGAATGTAATCAAATCAAATATAAAACAAAAGCTATTTGCCACTGCCAGGGCATTAGCATTTTATCTAGTTTGTTATAGAAGAACAAGTTGCTCTCAAGAGTCTAGAGCCACGATCACAACACTATAACAGGCACCTTCTGAGCAACAGCAAGTTAACATTTCTAAATTTGTTTTCTTTTTTATCTGAACAGATACCAGCAGAACCATTTTCTTTTATCACGGAGCAGCATAAACAGTCCATGTTCAGTAGCAACTCTCTGAGGGCTAATATTTTTTCCGAAAAGCTGTTTTCTGAAAAGTGCAATGGTTTTACATGTAAATCAGTGTCTGTTGCTGCCTGTTGTGCCTGCTGTCAGCCCCTGTTTGCAGCAGCAGCGGCTCGACGGCCACCTGGCTGCCTGGCTGTCTTTGTGAGACAGGTGCACGGAGTGCCAGTACCAGCAAGGCACAATATGATTTGTACTCCCTGTCATCATACGTGTCTGTCCTCCCAGGTGAACATTGCCGTAGGTGCATTAGCTACACGAACATGTTCAGCACCACGATCAGCTGGGGACCAATCAACTGATGCCGGTACCTCACTTTCGTTTTTGATCTACATCTCCAGATCACTTGCATGAAAATGAGTCTGATTCAGCGATAATACAAAAAAAAGTCATCCACGGATTATTTTGTTTGACCATTCACTTTGGTATTTCTCCACATGCCATTTTAGAATATGTTTGCTTTTCGCTACTCAGGCACGCATACGGAATCGAGGTCAAATCAACAAAGCTAACATTCCTTCTAGCAAAAGCATATCGAAAAGCGCTGTAACAAGAAGATCACTGATCTCTATCGATTGCTAGTGAGACTGAGGCTTTCAAAATGATAATAATAACAAAAACTGTGTTAGCGTGCGATAAAATAATTGTTGCTGTTTATTTATTTACTAGGCTGACCCGCCTTTTAAGGTGAACGACTTTTAAGTTGACCACTTCTTAAGGCAATTCAATATGTAGATCAATTTGATATTTTATACAAACTCATTAATTTGGTTATATTGCATTTGAGCGGTATTACTTTAATACTCGTAGTTTCTGTTATTTTTGTGATGAAATTTAAACTTTTTTTCTATATTGAGGTCGCCCTTTTGAACCCCCCTTATATTTACTAAGCGGTGAGGCATTTGTACTCCATTAACATTAATTATTTCCAGAGACATAATTTTGTCTATTTTTCCAGCGCATCACGCACAAAAGCAAGGGAATGATGGGAGCACCAGAACTCTGCTCACATCATGTCGCTTCGTACCGCAAGCTGCAAGTAGTAAGTCTGTGATAAGCGGAATACCGCTACGCTTTCCACTCAGGGGACGGAAGGACAATCCCGACCGCTTTTATATAGTAAGAAAGAAGAAGAAGATATCGCACAGTCTGGAGTAGAAAATCATCTTTTACCTGGAAAAACGAAACTACAAATCCCATCGTGCATTGCAAAATGGTACGGGGCGTGTGTGAAACTCCGCGCCTGTGTAGCACTCACGGGACGGAAGGATAATCTCGACCGCTTTTATATAGAAGGATTATTGAATGCATTAACGCGATAATAACGTGTTAACTTGCCCAGGCCTAATTTTCTGTTATATTCACAATTATGTATTGTCCATATTACCACACTTCCATTCCTTGTGTTTTGTGGATGGAGCCTCAGGAGGCAGAGCCACCCTGACATCATTCGACCTGAGCCTAACCAGTGGCTATTTAAGGTCAGAGCTGACTAAGCTCAGAACAGGAAGGCATTGTGTTATGTGAGAGAACTGACTAGATTGGAGAAATGATCAGGAGAAAAGGCGAGTATCAGGAAAAATCAAAAATGGGAGATCAAAGATGTCAAAACAAAAGACAATAATTACGGCCAAAAATATAGGACATAAAGGTTAAAAAAAACCTTTAGGAAAAGCGCTACAAAAATGGGTTTGTATCTGCAACTTGGGTAAGGCAGTAATTTCCTAGATGACCTTTTATCCTGTTACGTCACTACCCAAAGGACGAGGACACACTCCTACCAACATGTGAAGCGGTTCTAGTGACATCAACAAAACACAGAGGTAATAATGCGAAATGCAAAGTGGAGGATGTAATTAGAAAAAAATGGCAACACCTCACACGGTTGGCATTCCCAAAAATAAACATAATAATCATGATGAGGTGCCTCAACACCCCCTTAAAAAGAAGTCTGATTTCAGAAACCCATTTGAAATAAAATGTAAAGAATAAAAACAAATCAAAACTCTAATATCCAGCATAAGAGTTAGGCTTATTGATTCATTTTGGGACTTGTTTGCCTAGGATTGCCATTTAAGAAACTCCCTTTTGCCTGTTTTGCACTATTTGCATTTGACTTGTATTTTTCAATTTTTTAAATAAATTCCTCACTTATAAAGATTTTTTCGTTGCCCTATTGAACACAAGCTAAGGGTTTGTGGTTATCCTTCCTCATGTGAGGCTGTTTCAGTATTGTGAAGCATTGTTTCGTCACAAAAAATAAATAAATAAAATCAATAATAATAAAAATAATACTTACAAACAATGGTCTCTTGCTGCTTAGCCTGCTCTGCTCTGGCTAAACAACCAGGGGTAGGGCTCAAGAGTAGTAGCATCAGGGTGGCCCTGCCTCCTAGGGTTCTACCCACAAAGCACAAGGACTGTCAGGTGTGACCACTAGGGGCATTGCAGCACCCCAAACACAGCTTCTCAGGCACAAGTCCCATTATAATAAAAACATATATTTTCCTCAATACCACTTCCTCAGAGGTTTCAAAAGTGGCATAAACAAAATACAACACAATTCTTCTTCTCTTTCGTCTTCCTTTCCATGCCTCCCAGGCAAGTTTTGTCCATCCTCCACACCCCACTCCAACTTCCCTGGATGAGGTTGAGCAGCCTCTTACATCTTGTACCCGAGAGTACTTCCAGTGTTAGTGCATAGCCTGATGGAGGTACTTCTGGGTCATTGGCAGTCCCATCAAGTATGGATTGCGAATCCCATCATCTTCCCCTGACGGCCCCCATGGAACCCAATAACGTTGCATCATGAGACTGCAGGGCCCAGCATGCCCTGCGGGTATCCGTGTGGGAGTCCTAACCCAGGGAAGCTGCCATCTAGCATATTGGGGGAGAAAATATTCATCAGTGTTCATTTCATCTCCCCCAGTCCTTCCATTGCACTGTCCTTCCTGCTGGTTAATGTTCCTTTTTTATTTCTTGTCCGGATACAAGTCCACATGTGCCATCTAATACACAGGAAATTTAAAGGAAGGGTACATAATTACAAACATCGCATAAAAATAGGAAAAATAATTTTCAAAAACAGAAACTAAACACATTAATACATAAAAGTAATGATTTCAGTTGCGCTCAATCAAAAGTATAGATCACGGGTGTTGAACTCCGGTCCTGGAGGGCCACATTGGCTGCAGATTTTCATTCTAACCATCTAATTTATAAGTTGTCAGTTTTTGCTGCTAATTAACTTTTCTTACCTTAATTTTAATTAACTTGACTCAGGCCCCTTAGTTGTTGCTTTTTCCTTAATTAGAAGCCAAACAATAATGAGACACAAAACAAGCTGCCACATGAGCAGCTTACCTGTGCCCATCACACAATATCTAAAAATAAAGAAAGGTAAGGTTTATCTGCTTAGGTCACCAAAACATTTTGACAGTGTTCTTAGAAAAACAGAAAAATGAACAGTTTTTGAAATGTCTGCTGTGGCAAAACGAGAGCAGCAACAAGCCATGAAATTAAATAGCAGGTTTAATTAACAGCAAGAATCGGCTTCTCATTAAGAGATTGGTTGGAGTTTGAAATCCCAATTTAGCTGGTCATCCATTGGCTCGTTTCATATCTCATTTCTGTTTGGCTGTCATTTAATGAAAAAAGGAATAAATTCAAAGGGCTGAATCCTTAAAAACAAGGCTATGAAAACAGAGGCAAAAGTTAAGTAGCAGTGAAAACAGGTCACTGATTAGGAAAAGAGTTACAATAAAAAATCTGCAGCCACTGCGGACCTCCAGGCCTGGAGTTCGACACCCCTGGTATAGATTAATGATCAAGCTGTTATAAAAAAAAAATGCAGTTAAAAAAATCAAAGTACTGCTACAAAACTCACAAAAACGGTCATACTGGTGCAAAAAAAATAAACACATAAATAAAATAACAGCACAAGTCAGCACATATGCTAGGGGGATCCAAACTGTTGATGCTTTCTTACTCATGACGAGTCAGAGAGGTGGGCTTCTTCTGCATCATACAATTGTACTCCCGGCGCTCTTTCTGCATAACACACAGGACTGCATGCGACATGCTGACCACAACACAAACAAAACAAATAATTCTAACTGCTCTAAAAGCCACAAACATTGAGCGCGGTACACTAGAAGAAGAAAGATGAGGTAAAGGTTTAAGGGCTCTACCACAGAGAGCCGGCGAGCAAAAGGGCCTGCTTTTCATTACTCGTCCTACTCCCAGAGTCTTCTTTCCAGTGTTCCTCTGAGATTTGCATTCATCCTCTTATTCTTTATGTTGCACAGTCTGGAGTGTCGTCTGAACAAAGCTATTCATCTGCAGAAGACGTTATGTAACAAGAGCTTCACTGGTGTCTGCTGACAAAGGACTCACTCACTTGTCCCCACGCAGTTCATTAATTGATTATGAAGCTTTGAAAATTTCTTACAGACTGCTTTCTTTTTTTGTAATTTAAATTTGGAAAGCATCAACAGACTCACTATAGAACGTTGCTTCCTTTTTTTTTATTTTAATTTTTTTTCCCCCTGATTGATACTTCTGGTATTGTGTGTGTACAGTCTACATGAGAACAATTCCAAGCAGTTATTGTCGGTGACTCTGCTCATTCACCTGCTGAGCTGCTAGGGCCTTTTAGAAGACGCGGTGATTTTCAACAAACTTTTTAAATTGTGAATCAGATTTTATTGGAGTTTTGAAATATTTGGTGCCGATGTTCATGGGTGGGCTCTAACAAAAACTGTTGCCCCATGCACGATGGCTTTCAGTCTTGTACCAGATGATGCTGGGATTCAGTGCCTATAAAAAGTATTCATCCCCCTTTTGAAGATTATAATTGCAAGATTGAGAATGGAATTTTTGTTTTGACACTGATTAACAGAAAATGACTCCTAAAAATCAAAATGAAAACAGATCTTTGCAAAGTGATCCATAAAAATTAGAAATATAAAACACAGCCTAAGTGATCTCATAAGTATTCATCCCTGCAAGTCAGTATTTAGTAGCTGTACATTTGGCAGCCATGGCAGCCTTGATCCTCTGTGATCAGGTCTGGCTTTGCCAGCTTTGCACATCTGGTGCCACACACGTGCGTATGGGAGGCAGCTAAAGGGCAATTCCGAATCTGACTGGGATGTGGCAGAGTACACAGACTCTTTTTCTTGCTTTCCTGAAGACCATTCACGGGAAGTTCCACCTGGCCCTGTTGACATCCCTTCCAGGTCTGGACCTATAGAGGAAGGCCTTGCCGGCTCCGGCCCCCTTAATGTCACGTCCGGGCTTGAGCCTATGGCTGAAGACCTTTCCGATCCCAGCCCCTTTGATGTCACTTCCTGCCCTGACCTTTAAAAGCCTCCACCTTTTCCCTATTCCCTCAGTTCTGTTTTGGACTCCAGTTTGTGCACATCGATGCTATCATTTACTTGCAATTTGCAGACAGGAAACCAAATATACGGATGGCTGCCCCAAACCTTACTATGGCTCTTTGTGGAGTTTGTGACACTGGACATGGCAATTTTCCCCCAATACTTCTTTGCAATGACACATCTAGGTCATCACTAGTGCCATCAATTGGTTTTAGAAGTCACATGATTAGTTAAATGAAGATTCCCCATCTAGGGTTTTCATTGATTGCAATCTGAAGGCAACCTATCTGGAAGGTCCAACTTTTCCTGAGGCAGTACCTATATAATGAAGACAAAAGAGCACTGCAACTCCATGAAAAGCAGAAAGATGGAAATAAGAAAACAAAGTCATGTTCAATCAGTCACTAAGAAATGGAAAAGAGTATGGCTCAGCTTCACGTCAGTATTTAGTGGATGCAACTTTGGCAGCCACAACAGCATTGAGTCTGTCTGCTCTGGTTTCTCTTTCTCCATCCGTTTTGCACATCTCTGCACTGCCATTTACCAGATTCTCTTTTGTAGGTGAAGTGGTGGTGGTGGAGTGGCTCTAAGGCTTGGGATCTGTGCCAGCAATCAGAAGGTTGCAGATTTGAATCCAACAAAAGCCAGAAGTGATCCCACTCTGCTGAGCAAGGCCCTTAATCTGCAATTGCTTCATCCTGGGTATGACATTAACCTGCATCCAACCCTGCAAGCAGGTCTTGTTGGAAAGCATCTCCTATGGCGTAGGTTTCTTCCGGACTATATCAGGTTTTCATCCAGGATTTTGCTGCATACATTTTCTCTTTAGTAGTCTTTCAGGGCCTGCTGCAGAGAAGCATCCTCACCACCTGGTGTTGCCTCCACCATGCTTCATATTGGGCATGATGTGCAATATAACACTGTGTTTAGCCTGATTTCCAGAAAGCTCATTTTTGCTCTATGTAACCACCTTCAAATTAACTTCAGAGTCTCCCATGTGCTTTTAACTGTGGCTTTCTCTCTGCCAGTCTCTCATAATGCTGTGACTGGTGAAGCACTTGGGCACAGTTGTTCTCCACAAAGCTATGCAGTAGAGAACAGTCAAGTGCATCCCAGGACTTAAGGACATGTCCTACTCTGACAGACTCAGAGAACCAAACCTGTTCAGTCATAAGCAGAGGAGACTGCTTGAGGACCTAATCCAGGTGTTTGAAGATTTTAAAGTATTGATAAAGTAGCAAATGTCACTGCTCTAGGTAATCTCCACTTAACAAGTTCTAAGACTTCTAGAACCATTTGGCTGCACCAGTGAAGAGTGTATCAAAAACAATACGTCACTTTTAGTGTGTCTTTGATGTTTAGCAGATGTTGGGTCTGTCGATCTCTTTATTTCTATCAGCTTCTGCAATTTGCTTCATGCTCAGCATATGTCGCTGCTCTTCTTTTTCTTTCTGCCATTTCACCTTCTTGATTAGTTTCCCCTTGCAGTTTTTTCTGAATACTTTAGAGAGGTTGCCACCAGCCACATTGTTTGCTTCATCAGCACATATCATGTCATAAGGTTTTGATTAAGACCGAGATCAAGGTTCTAGCCCCAGTGGTTCACGAGCGATCGAGTGACAGACAGGCACAACCCCTCAGTGTTATATATATATATATATATATATATATATATATATATATATCTTCATCTTTTTCTTCTTTTGGCTGTTTCCGTTAGGGGTTGCCACACCGGATCATTTTTTTCCATATCTTCCTGTCCTCGTTATCTTGCTCTGTTACACCCACCACCTGCATGTCCTCTCTCACCACATCCATAAACCACCTCTTAGGCCTTCCTCTTTTCCTGGAAGCTCTACCCTTAACATCCTATACTGTTTATTCATAATTTCTCCTCTGCACATGTCCAAATACTATATTATATATATATATATATATATATATATATATATATATATATATATATATATATATATATATATATACGCACACAGAAAATGACTTCTACATTAGAGGCAAATAGATTATAGCCAGAATCATGAAGACTGCTGTAACTATCTACATCATACACATCCAACTGAGGAGTACATCAAGCTGGACAATTAGGGTTGTGTTCCCTCCATCATCTGTGCCCCTCAAATGGCCATTATACAATCACATTAATAGTGGATTGATAAAACATTGTCCTCGCTAAAATGCAATTTAGCTAAATATCCTTTTGTAGATCTAATATATGTATAATAAAAAAAATCATTGTTCAACTTCCACTTATATAAAGAGTTACCGCTTTTGGCAGAAAATTGTAAAACTCAGATAGCTTGCTGTGTTTGAATGAATGGGATACAGATGAATTGATGGAAATGGAAACCATCTGCATTGTTCGTTCCCTTTAAAATAAATGTATACTAACAGTCTGGAGGGTTAAAAGCTTCCATTTCTGACTCTCCGTCTCTCTCTCACTCTCTCTCTCTCTCCTTGGATGGGAAGAAGAACTTTTTTATGGTCCCTGCTGTTGTGAATTGAATTAGGCTTTTCCAGCTGGGCAGATGTTGATATGCTGGCGGCCTGTGACCGCTCAAGCTTGGATGTTAAAACGAACTTACCTTTTGCCCATGAAGGCTTATCACCACTGAGCACATGTTTCAGACTATAATTCTGTATCATCCATGGTCATTCTAGTAGTTGTGTTTCATTTATTTACAAAACGTCAAGAACAACCTAGAAGCTGAAAGCAACTTTGTAACCCTCCCCGTCAATAAACAACTTTTGCAATTCTAGCCCGACCTTAAATGGGCACCAGACCTTAACTAATCATAAGTGACCCTGTGTGGCACTCTGAATGATACAGGTAAAATAGGAATGCCTATCAATTTTATGTTTAGTAAAGTAAAATTGTAAAGAGAACACAAAATACTGTACCTGTGTATATTGTACCAGAAAGTAATTACCAAAAACAAAAAAGGTACCTTCTGGCTCCAGAGCTCTTTGTGACCAGACCATTATATTTTACTTTAGATTGGATTGCTGCTAAAAATGGAGTTTTCTATGTTATAAGATTTCTTTTCTTTCAGTCCATTTACATCCATTATCTTAATCCAACCTTGATTCATTTCAAGGTCCGAAGCCTGAGCCTCTCTCAACAGAGAAAAGGTGCAAAGCTGGTAACAGTCCTGGGGCCTCATTTATAAAACCTTGTGTGATTATCAGTGTGAAAATATTTGTACTCCAAAAAGCAGTGAAACGTGTATGGCAAAACAAAAAAAGTGGTATGTGTACATTTCCACACAATTTACCCTTTGTAAATCACAATCATCTTGTAAATGTGCGTTTGTGAATGTGTCTCAATCCCCGTCCTGTTCCACCCTGAAACAACCATATATGGATTTTGCTAATCAACCTCATGCATATGCAATCAGCATGGTGCAGATCTTCATTGGCTGTATGGCGCATCCAGTTGCATGAGACAGAAGTTCTCATCTCTAAATAAGAGACACGTAAGGAACTTTTATTTAGTGGCCTAAACACAGGTGTCAACATCAAAGTGCAAATATGTTGAATAGCAACATGGTACTGCTGCTGCTGTAAATATCTTAAGCTCCAGCCATGCCACACTTGAAATAAATTTAAAAACAAAAAAAAAGAAACAAAAATTAAAAAAAAAAAGGGGGTCAGATCTCTGGCAACAAAGCCAATTGCTAGCCACAGGCAGAGTGTGCGTGTAATGGGAAGAGGATGAAGGATATATGTAATTGGAGATGCCTTTTTAAGCAGCATTATGCCAGAGCAGTCTTGATGATTGTCAGCCTCATTTTGGCTTCACAGATGACTTGTATGTTGACCGTATGTAACAGCTTATGGTTAACAAAAGCAGCTTCATTCTCACTACGTGCCCAAATTGCAATATGAGTGCATTAAAGTGCTCCGAATGTTTTAGAAAAATCGGACACTGGTGCAAATTGTCTTTTTATATTGGTAACATGTCATGTTATAGGTATGTGCACCCATACTATAGGAAAACTGGGTGAAGCACTTTGTCAGTCGGTTAAAGGCTTCCAGTAGAGTGGGCACGATGGAGTGAAGTTTGGCTGAGATATACCTGACCTGTCAGCCAGTTCCCTGGGAAATGACAACAAGTAGTCTAAAGTGTTCAAATACATAGCATTGGTCATCTTAAAAGGGAACTAAACTACAGTCTGTTCATCGCATTCAACACATTTGAGCTTTAATGGGTTACTTGTACATGAAGTCAGGTGATATCAGCAGTCCACTCACATGTAAGAATTTGTAGCTAAAGCACAGAACATCCATTTAAACCTGCGTTAACCTGCTCTACGATTGGATGGTACATGACCACATTAAAAACAAATAAATAAATAAACAACAGGTGATGGATTACACAAAGTTGGTCAGTAATAGCTAGCAATCACATTTAACACAAATGGAAACACAACTGTGTTTCCTATCCACATACAGAAGCATCGTGTAGGGCGTTGGTAGCACTCAGGTAGGCCCTAAAGGGATGGCTAGCCTTGACACCTGTGCAGCTTTGAAAAGTGAGCAAAGTGACGGCGGCAGCAGCAAGTGCAAAGTTGAACTACCATCTCCTTTGTGAGGCTGTCACATCTTTGGCATCATGTCAGAACAGTAAAATTCTTTCTGGCAATGTGGCAGGTCACTTTATTGTACTCATTCTTGTTGGGCCAGTTTCTGTTCTAACTAGAGGTTAGTAGCAGCACAGATAAACACGAGTGGTCACAGGTATAAATGTAAATCACATATGGATACAATCATACATAAAACGCAAAGATGGGGTCTTTGAGAAAGTTAACAGTCATCAGGTGTCATTTGTGACACAGTAGGACTTCAATATTGATGCAGCTGGCCACTTGTAAAAGGTTCTGCCAGCTTTGAATTTGGCACCCCTACTCTAGCAGCACTTACTCCACTTCAGACATAAGTTTCTCTTCCATGTTCTTCAAGAACTGTTGAATTTAAGTCAAGGATTGTTTTGCTCAAACTATATAATGCAGCCTTTCTCAACCTTAAAGTATTTGCGACCCGAGTTTTCATAACAGTTTTAATCGCGCCCCCCCTGACATTTTTTTGAAATGTAGATGCATATTTTATTATACCTACTTAACTTTTATCGACATTTATCTAACTCTATATTTATTGTTCTAGTATCAAAATGTAGTTTAAGTTAATTTGTTTTGGTCTCAACAGATGGTTTTTTTTCATATTTTTGATTCTTGTTTTCTTTTTTCACATCTTCGCGCCCCCCTTTTTGTTACTTCGCACCCCCCTAGGGGGGCTCGCCCCACAGGTTGAGAACCACTGATATAATGCACTCGTAAGACTGCATCTGGAGTTCTGTGTCCAGGTCTGGTCAACATGCTACAAGAAAGACATTGCAGAATTTGAATCTGCGCAGAAGTGAGCAACCATGTGCATCCCAGGACTTGAGGACATGTACTAATGTGACAGACTCAGAGAATTAAACCTGCTTACTCTCGAGCACAGGAGACTGCATGGGGACCTCATTCAAGTCTACAAACCCTCAAAGGCATTAATAAAGTAGACCCAGCAACATTCTTTAAGCTTAAGTGTGAGTCATTTACTCAAGAATATCAGTGGAAATTTAGATGAAGTGCATGTAGGACTGAAGCCAGTAGTACTAGGGTGTTATACTGTGTTAGCCTTTATGAATGTAGTGAGAAGTCAAGCAAAATGACACATTTTATTGGCTAACTAAGAATATTACAATATGCAAGCTTTCCAGGCAACTCTGACCCCTTCTTCAGGCAAGATATAATCAGAAGAAGGGGCCTGAGTTGCCTCGAAAGCTTGCATATTGTAATATTCTTAGTTAGCCAATAAAATGTGTCATTTTGCTTGAATTTGGACTGAAGCTAGGAAGCACTTCTTTACGCATCGAGTTGTGTGACTCTGGAACAAACTTCCGAGTCATGGACTTGAAGCAAAAACCTTGACAACCTTTAAGAAGTATCTGGATGAGATATTGAGACAGCTTAGCTTAACAAACAAGCTGGTGGATTGAGTGGTCCCTCCTCGCTTCTCAGATTTCTTATGTCCTTATGTCGACTAGCACCCCCAGGTTCTTTCATTGCACCTAATGCCAAGGCAGCATCAGGCCTCTCATGAACCTAAATAAGGTGAACAGGTGTTTTGTCTTGGTAGAGCTCTATATTACTCTACTTTCTCCTTTTGTATTATTAATGTTTAGACTTTGTCAGAATGCCTCAGATCTCACAGACTTATCACCGTTTATACTTCTCCCCACCTTCCCTTCTACATTTATAACCTCAGGCAATTTAGTGTAGTAAAAGAGAAGCAGGAGTTAAGTTACAACTTAAATAATGTATTATTGATAATATTCATAACTGATAACAATAAGAAAAGTACAAGTGAATACTGGCAACCATACAACCTGATAAATGCTGATGTGTAGTTTCAGGCGGCAAACAAACTTGTTTGTTACTTAAAATGTCTCTAGTTAAGGCATCATGTTTGGTCAGCTTTCTTCAGAACAGGCCGCATGCCTGGTCTCAATATGGCTGCTAAGCTGTGTTTCTCAGTGTGGTCTTTTTCAGTTCATGATGTGTGAGATGCTCCTTCATCAGATGGTATAAGAGAGATGGGGAGGGATAAAGCAAGCACATTTATAGAGTCTCTGTCCAAACCCTACAGCCAATAGGGGGCCATGGTACATAATGGCTTCAGGCAACTTTAGACCAATAGAATTCTGGTGCGACACAATGGTTTCACACCTGCCCCCAATACCATTTGTTAAGGTGAAGCTTGCCAGCTGGGTAGCTGGCCTCCATGCGGGGAGGTGGATTGAGAGAACCATTTGCCAAACTGGATTTAGGCACTTCCCCAAATTACAAAGACTCCTAAAAGGGGGCAGGGGGATTTTCTTAACCATCAAGCCATTGCTGTTCTTATCAATGAAATAACATTAATGTCTACGTTACAAATAAAGGCATACACAGTATTTATCAACTTACATATAAAATTTCACACCACAACAACAGATGTAAGAATGGGTGAATGAAAAACTTCTTTTAAAACAAATAGGGCAGGGGTCCTCAATCAC
>JANRMT010062827.1:35862022-35875755 GCA_026402145.1 Polypterus bichir lapradei | reverse complement strand
GATGAGTGAGTGAGTGAGTGAGGGCTTTGCCTTTTATTAGTATAGATCTGCATCTCATTAACTAATGTCTGATTAAGAAAATAGGTGACAATTGAGACTTAAATGCAGCTGCTAAAATAGGCAATTAAGGGTTCTGAATGGTAACATGCAAGAGAACTAAAATTAAGTTCTAATTAAGAAATTGGTTAAAGTGAAAACCTGCAGCCATAGCAGACTTCCAGGACTGTAACTAAGGACCTCTTATCTACAAAGTAACTAAAATTTGTACCTGATGAATGAAAGCACTAACAAGGCATAGAGTTGAACACCAACTATCATTATCAGCAAGGAATGAGTTCTAATTAGGACACTGGCTGGAATGAAAACCCATAGCCACTGTGGCCCTCCAGGACCGTGATTGAGGATCCCTGAAATAGGGTATGTTTAAGAAAATCTGGATGAGATATTGGGACAGCTTAGCCTTTAGCTAAACAAATAAGCATTATGGATTGAATGGTCTCCTCTCTTTTGTCAAATATCTCATGTTCTTATGAATGTGAACTCATGTGTTGCTGCTGAGCAGTAGTGCATGGACATGCTCAGGCACGTGGCATGTGCCACCCGGGGTGGAAGAAGGTGTATAGATGGTGATATCTGGAGCTCCAAGAAGTATACTCCATGTTTCTCTGTTTTACCTCTAGTAGAGCGCAGATGGTCAACCTGACCAGACTTGATAGTCGTGTAGTGTATGAGGTTGTGCTTCTCTTTACATTTGGTGTACAGAGCAGTGGGATAATCCTTCCCAATTCATACCATATGGTACAAATAATTACAAATTTACTTATATACATTTGTATCTGTGCATGCCATTTTCTGCTTCTGTGTAGATTTTGGGGTCTTTTTGGAGGGGGGTATTTCTTTCACTCCTGGAGGAATATTGCACAATGTGTTGCATAGCTGCTACCTTAAATCAGCATTTGTAACATTTTGACATTTTTTGGGAGAGTCCTAAATTGTAGCCTGGCAATGTAAGCAGTGGAAAGTTAACCTTGTAGACGGAAAGGGGAAAAAAATAGTGGCATAGCTAAGCCCTTAGGCCCAGCATGCGCCTCAGAGTAGAGAGTAGGCCTCCTGCAGATGGCACACCAGATGGATATGCCATGGTCGAGGGGCGAGTACGATAAATATATGTCCACTCAAGAGGATAAGGCACTGAGGCTCACCCCTGTGTAAAAAGGAAGTGTATTCACTGTTCAGCGAACGCCACTGAATGCACTGCTGCTCAGAGAGAGATTAATGGGCTTTTAGCTGTTCTGGAGCAGGAGTAGGCGTGTTGCTAGCCAGTTTTGTCAGTTTATGAAATATTGGTGAAGGAAGGTGCAAGGTATCTGACGGAGTGCATTTCAGACTCCTCTATTTTTGCTGGGGGTAAAACAAATGAATTGCATTTCTCCCTGATGTGGCAGACTGGGAAGGAATGTCCCATTTCATAAATAAGACTGCTTTGGGCTATACTATCTTAGATTAAATCATTTTGTATGGGCACTGGAGCGAGAAAGTAGCAGCAAGAGCTGCTTGACACTCATGAGCACACTTTAGCTCTGTCTAGCTGTTCATACATTCACTTACTTTTTGCCATTTTCTCTTCGTCTGGGTCTTAGGGAGCTGGAAGAAGACAAGGATCCTCTCCAGACAGAGTTCCAATCCAAATGGAGCACACTCTCGTGGTTACTTTAACACCGTGCCAGTGACCGATCACCAATTAACCCTAACTTGTTTCTCTTCAGGAATTTGGGGAAAAGATGGAGCATTTGGAGAAAATTTAAATTAGCACAAGGGGAGCATGCAGACGCCGCAGAAAATGGGATTTTTAGCAACAGCTGATATGACTCCAGCCATCAGTTTCTCTAAACCCTCTTTCTTCAGGTCTTTGGATACATAATTAAAGATACAACATGTAATTGGAGAAAACAGGGGTCCAGCTGCTGTCTGAGTGAAAATATTACCATTCCAGTGTGCCACTCCACATACAGAAACAGTAATATGCTTTTTGCTGATGACAATTGGTTGTGTAGCACTAGAGAAGAGGTAGTTGGAAGATTGAAGAAGGGCTTTGGAAGATAGAGTTGGAGATAAATAGGAAGAAAACAGACAATATGAGGTTAAAGGATGATCACGATTCAGAAGTTAGCACCACTGAAAACAGCAGATAAGTTTAAATATTTAGGATCAGTGGTAGACCAAAATGGAAAGTTGGAGGCAGAGATAACCCATAGAGTGCAGTGTGGGTAGAAGAAGGTATCGGGAGTATTGTGTGATCAAAGAATTAGGGAAAAGGTTAAATGGAAGATTTTTAAGAGGATAGTATAACCAGTATGTTGTTTGTAGCTGAGACATGGGGGCAGTAAAGGAAGTGCAGGAGAAGAAGTTAAATGTGGCAGAAGTTAAAATGTTGCGATGGATGTGTGGAGTTACCAAAACATCACAGAATGAGACAATGAAAAGTCCAACAAAAGTGGAAGAGGTATGTAAGGAAGTACAGGAAAGTAGGATGAAGTGGCGTGGACATGTGATGAGAAGAGACAGTGAATATGTGGGCTAAAGAGTGATGGGAATAGAAGTACAAGGGTAGAGAAAGTGAGGGATGACAAAGTAAAGGTGGATGGAGAAAGTAAAAGAAAACCTGAAGGGAAAAGGGTTTGACTGGACATGCGGTTCAGGGCTGAACTGTTTGGAGAAGGTTTATCAAGCCTGTCAACCCCACATAGAAGTGGGAAAAGATGAAGAAGTAGTATGCCACTCCTTATTATCTATTAAACAAAATTCTCCAATTTTGGAAAATCTATGAAAAGTACTACTATTCCATCATTTATTATAGTGTGATAAGGCAGAAAGGATGAATGAAAGTCCATCCTCTTCATCATTTTGTTGACATACCTTTATAGGATTTCCAAGATGCTAAGCATATGCCAGCAGCATTGGGTATAATGCAGGATCTGATATAATTCCATCATGAAACACAGTCATGCTCAAATTATGCCGATTTGGTGTCATTAATGAACACAAGTTCCAGGTCTTTACATTTTGAGGAAATACACCAGGCTACATGGAGAATATCCAAACAGCACACAGATGGTCACTGTGCTGAAAGTCTTTCCTGATGCCCCAAAAGCTGTAATGCATCAGCAGTAAACACTGTGCTACTGTGCAACCACTGAATAAAATACATCCTCTAAAAATTGCTGAATATACAGTATGGTGAGGGAAGACTCTAGATTCTATCTCGAAGAGCATAGGTGTTTTAGGGAATTGTTAACTTTAGGGTTATATTTTATTAGAATACTATCTTTTCTCACATTCAGCAGAGCCAATAAGCTCAGTTAATAATCATGACCCTTGCAACTGCATAGTGTTGTGCGTCAGACTTTGGAATTAAATATCAATGTCACCTCCAGATCTTATCACGTAATATTATTATCAAGATCCTTCAGACATTAGATACTCTCATGAATGCACTTTAGCCTTTTGAATAACATAACAGTACATTAGAAATATTTGAGATGTGGTGACTTCTCAACACATAAAGGACAAGAATGAGAGAAGCACAGAATTAGACTGGCATGGATTACAGGGAGTCTTTGTATATACGGTATGTATATATTGTGGCCTGCAAGGGGTATACCAAGTCCCAAATCCCAGACACAACTACCACAAACACGGTTCTGGGTTCCAAACCACTATTTTGATTTAATAACAAAGTGTACGTTTGACAGGCTTCTTCTCACAGTGCCATAAACAGCTCCAGCACTGGACAATATACACATCATTTCTTTCAGTCCTTCTCCTATTCCTTCCATTCTCCTCCACTCCACCCAGGTGTGTGCTGTCCATCTCTTCTCTCGACTCTAACTCCCTGGGCCAAATGGAAGGCTTTGATCCTGGAGTTCTTCTGGTGCTCAATCTATTGCCTCAGGGAAGCTCTTCCACGGTCAGGCAGGACCACTCTGGTCCTTTTGCAGTCAGTTTTTGACAGCTCCCTCTGGTAAACCTAAAGAACCCAACAGGGTAGCCCCACAGGAGCACAACGCCCATGCTGTCCTGCAGGTATCCACATCTTGCCAGATGAGATGCTGCCACCCAGTAAATGGGGAGATGCTCTGCCCAGAGCAGGGAGTCACTTATCCCATATTCTTAACCTCCCAGCCAGGAAATGGACTGCCAGCCACCTTGTTTGGGTTGCTTCCCCATCCATGGTGTCCTTCTACATCCACCTTCTGGCACGGAAGGAGAATATCAAAACTCCCTCCCTGACCTTTCTCCCTGGCCAGGCAAGGGAGCAGGGTCCTTCCTGGCTGGGACATTAGTTTGTCCATCACTGTATACATAATTGTTCTTTAATGTTTTCATGTTTTCAGATTTTAAAGAGTCACAAGAGAACCAAATCGTGCACTGAATAAGTGGATTCTTTGTTCTCTTATTGACTTTAAACTTACATTTTCAAGATGCTGCTTTGTAATTGATTAAGGACAACATTGTTTAGTATGCTGTGGCCAACGGCCGGGGCCCTTGCCCGGCCGGGGTGCCTCTCTCTTGTATGGATGGGGGAAGCAAGCCTAGACAGAACAGTACCTCCCTGTGGGACACTAGATGGCAGACCCCATGGGTGGCAGTGGTGCCTTGGTTTCCCACAAGACTCCATGGGAAATGGAGTTCTCTACAACCCTGTTGGCATCCGGGGGTGCCGGAGATCACCCTGACTTGGCTTGGCATATTCCTGTCTGTCACCTCTATTAGTCACCATAGACCTGAACTACCTCCTCTGCTGGAGTAGCACAGTTTGTGGAGCTGACACCTCTGCTAGTCACTGCAACTCCCACAGATGATACGGCATTGGAAATTCCTTCCTTGAACCAGCTCCGTCATCAAGCTGATGAAAGCATATGAACCTTGTGGAGCCATCACACAGCCCTCCATCCGTCTCTTAACAGGTTAATCAGCAGCACCGATGCTTTCCAACATGTCATCCGCTCTCACCATTGATCACGTATTCGCCGTCTCTCTCCACTTCAAATATAACCAACCATTCCCTCTGCACTAACCCTACTTCATTTTATTTCAAAGCCAGAGATTCAAAAACACCAATATCTAAAATTAAAACTAAAACCAAAGATTCAAAGTCAGGGACTACAGGTTATTTTGTTTGTTTAATTTCAGATTTGATTTCTAGCCTTTTGATCTACCATCAGGGTGTTCTGAGCGCTTGTCTAGGGACCTGAGATGACAAGAATCCTTTTGACCCATTACCTGATGATGACAAGGAGCCTTTTGACCAATCACCCTCTACCCACCACTCGAAGACGACAAGGGACCTTTTGACCCCTACCCACTATTTGATAAAATGGTTGAGTGTCCAAGTGCCGATATCTCCAAGGGTTCCCCCCACCTTGCTTGATGAAATGATTGAAAGGCCACACACCAAAATTCCTAAGGAGGACAACACCCCCAAATGGTGTCTGCAAGCAGCAATCACCAATAAAACAATCGTGTGTTCATACTGCAAAATCATCACCTTAGTGATATGACATCCATGTATGACTCGTGCGAAACCTCAGAAGGGGATCGCCACATCTGACAGCTCTTTGATCTGCAATTATGTGTATAGCAATTGTTTTTAAGATTGATTAGTTTGGGTGCAACATTAAGAGCTCCGTGTCCACTCCCACTTTAGTTATTTAAAACATCTTTTCTCTGCTAGTTTTTATCAGTATGGCTGTCTCTCTGATGGTGCGGGTCAGCTCCACACTCCATTTCATCTAGGGAGCCTCTTCCTCCTGTCCACGTGCTCCCTCCTGTCTTGCACTGGATATCGCTTACTTCTGTCTTTCTCTCTCCTTCCTTTAACCTCTATTGTTTTTTTCCTTTCCATCTTGTTCTCTTTTCCCGATACTCCCCGTTTCTGTCCTGTGCTGGCTCCTTTATCCTCTGCTTCCTAACTGAGTACAGGTGTGAGGAGCCACTCCCCCGTGGCATCATTTAGGTGCCTGATTGATCCGCCCACCTCCACACGTGTATGTGGCACGGTCAGCCACTTCCGTAATTAGCCGAGGAGTGAAACATACTCCCAGACACCCACACCCAATTGGAGCCTGCACATTCAGGGCACGGTTATTTAAAAAAAAACCGGCCACCTTTTTCCGAGCCATGAACCCACTATAGCACAGTCTTCTTCTGCCATACTTAATTGAAAATCTTACATTCGCGTCTACAGTTAGCATGTCGAGAACACAGAACTATAAGCTGGAGTCAAGCTGTCCATAGGCGTTTGAAAGCCTGTATCTGTCTCTCTTTTGACTCTCTTATCTGACTTCTGTTCAATTCTACTGCCCTTTGAGCTGATGCTGGTAACTGCACACCTTTGAGGATTAATTGCTTACACAAATTACTAAGTTAATTAAATCAAGCCCACTATGAGATGCACTACAGTCCCCTGCTTAATAATATCTTCAATAGACATACATGCAAATATTTTTTTCTCAATGGCAGTGTTCTTTAATGATTTCCCAGTCAGTTAAGAAGATCAAGAGCAACCAGGATCAGTTATTTAATTACATGTTTCAGTTGCTGCTTCATTTCAGCCTAGAGTAAACAAGAAGAGAAAGAAGGATAAGTTCACTTAAGGGCACACAATTGTACACAAACCGTATTTGTTAGCTTTCAGTCCTGCCATTCTCTGGGATGGGAATATGAAATAATGCATGAAGAGAAAAAGTGTTCACTCCTGACCACATTCTTACTCTTCAGGTTACTGCCATTAAAGATGTCTGCTCATCAGATGCTTGTGCCTTTCTATCGTGATGATGATAAAGTTCTCAAATCCACTGAGAATCGCAGTGGACCCAAATACATATCGGGAGCATTGGATGCAAGACAGGAACTACCCCTGGGCATAGTGCATGAACATCATACTGCCCACTCACATGCACCCTTCACCCAGGACCAATGTAGTATTGTTACTTAATCTAGCATACATGTTTCTGGAATGAGGGAGGAAAACATGAGCACCAGAACAAAATCTAATTCCAGCATGAAGAGAATGTGCAAACTCGACAAAGACAGCAAGCGACTGTCACAGGGCAAGACCTCGACTACAGACTGATATCGCCTTGCGTAGAAAAATATCACTTAATAAAAAAAAGGAAAGAAATATTATTCAGTTATATATTTACCCTTTAAACTCTGCCCCATTATATTGGACCAGCCAGCGAGACCGAACACAATACAAACGTTTTTTTAAAAAAACTGCATAAACCCATTAATTTCTTCATTGCTATAAGTAAAGTACAGTGTTTTGCTATTAAAATGCCATATTGCTTACTCTGACTGAGGTCTTGTCAAGTCGTGCTTCTTTTCTGTTTTTTCCATTTTTGTGCCATTTATTTATGTTAATATTTCCTTTATTTATTATGTGCATTATTTTGTGTTTTTTTCTAAAACTAGAAAATGCTTTGGTTATGTCCCTAGTATTTTGTGGGTGATTTCCTCCATGAGGCGGGGCAACATGCCAATCACCACTAGGAACTGCCCTCCACACTATAAATTGGGGGTGGGGGGGGCTTCCATAATTTCTGGCAGTTCGTTTCGATTGCGCTAGGGAGTGGTTAAGGTGTTAACGTGTGTTTTGCTATACCTTTTTCCTTATTGTGTTTTCCTGAATTTTTTGTTTTTTGACCTTGCGTTGGGATTCTGTTTTGGGACATTACTTGCTGTGGTTTGCCTTGTCTTCTCAGTTGATTCTTTCTGTGCTCTTAGGATATTTTTGTCCTACACAGCCTTTTTTGTTAAGTAAACATTTTATTTTATAAAGATTCATCCAGGCGTCTTTGTATCTAATCAGGGTTTCGACAGTAATCCCCTCACTAGAGGGCAATTATTGGAACTATTTTTGGGACCTTTGGGATTCCCAAGTCACGACACTGATACCACGTTGCAAGGTTTTTCTCTTCTTACCTTCAAAAATGGCTGAATTGCTGTATAATAGCAACATCTGAGTCCAGCACCTCCAATGGCTTTCTTGAACATCCTGATTCAAATGTGTACAATCTGATGGACAGACTATTATCTACTAAATGAGAGGAGTGTTTCTACTTTCAAGTGACCCCACAATCACAATCCAATTTTTATATTTCAGAATTTGTTTTTCTGCAAAGATATTTTTGAATCTTGCAAGTATTAATGTTGTAATGTGGATATACAGTATAATTCCTTTATCAACTATATTCACTTTGACAGTAGAATCTGCTCTTCAAAATGATAGATAGGCCAGGAGTTTTTCAATAATGGATGCCTATTTCCCACATATGGAAATAAGAAGTGCATTTTTTGGTGAATGACTGACATTACTGAATTTTGCAGCTTATTCTGCTGGAATATACGTGTACAACATAATTATAACCTTGAGTTGTGAAAACTCTGAAAGAGAAATGTCTGACCTTAACATTCAGAGATAGAACATGAATATTGCGTAAAGGATGATAAAGTAATAGCCAGTTAAATCAAAGTAGCAGAAAACAGACAAAAATAAAGTTGATTTTAAAGGGTTAAGCTTTAAATACATAATAGCTCTTTTATGGAGCCCCAGAGAGAATTTGGGGTAAAAAAAAAAATACAACATCATGGGAATGATTTACAATTCACATGCACATATTAATTGAGATGTTCACTCGATTTATTTGTGCACACGTTTTAACTTAAATGTTCACTTGATTTGGTAAGTCCGTGCACACATTGACAATCTTTTAGATTCATTTTGATCTTTAATTAGAATTCTATACTGATGTTATCCAGTGCAGTCAATACACTATCTTATATATAAACGTCTACGTGTGGAAGTGTGTGTGTCTGTCTGGCCTGGAAGTGAGAGGTGGAGTTGGGGTAAGGGCTCCACCTCTGAGGATACGCAAGCAAGGCAAGCACGTCGGCAAAACAAAACCTCAGAAGAAAGAGTGACTTGCTTAGTGGCTAACACAGAAGCGAGGCGAGCACATTGGCAAAACCGTGTCTCTTTTACTTTTCCTCCTGCCGCTAATACACATGCGAGGGGAGCATGTCGGCAAAGCTAAACCTCCGAAGAAAGACAGTCGCTTAGCCGCTAATGCTCAAACGATGCAAGTACTTTGGGAAAACAAAACCTCCTAGGAGAGAGCTGCCCAGTGTAGTTCCTTTCAATTACCTGACATCTCTACATTTCAATTTTTTTTCTGACGATTTCAATAGCTTCTAGGACCCCGGGCTGCTTATACACCTAGTGTAATATATTGATTTGGGGATGAGGTGTTTTAATTTTTGCTTTGAAGATATCAATACGCTTTTTGGCTTTCTAATGGCCACCTCCATTTCCTAGCCCTATTCTCGTGGCCAGTTGTCAAGGACCATGTCCTGGAAGTTGTGTCATTTCAGTCCTGAAAGTTGCCGCATTTTACGCCATCAACATGACTATAAATAAATTGGCTTTGCCCTGGAAGACATTGTCCAAGTTTGTGGATTTACCCTGAAACTCTGCTCCCGTTTATTCAGTGTTTAAAGAGTTGTGGTGAACAATTTTTTTAGCTTGTTAATTTTGACTTAATGGTTGTGGTTTAAGTTTGGGATTTAGTTTGACATTTGCTTATCTTTTGGGTTATGATTTCATCTCCTCATTCCTTCTATCAGCAGATGAGAAGTCTGGAATAAGAAAAGGTTGGTGGACTTTGCCTATACTGTAGTCCAACTGATCTACTAGTTATTTTATCTTCTGGCAGTTACTGCCTTATTTCTTTGTATGTCAGTGCAGCAGATGGGTGGAGTCAGGGACATGTGTGATGTGTAGGGAAGGGATGGGGCGGAGCTAAGAAGTTTCCACTTCAGACCAGTACTTGGGTTCACCAAACAATGTGTTTTTCATGACTTTCAAATCCATTTTAAAAGTTTTTTAATTATATTTGTGTAATTGCAATCTATAAATAGTTGTGACATTTGAATTACAAAAAACAAAAAGTGTTGCAATAACGGCATAAAAGATTAATTGGCAGACAAAAAACTCCTAAACATGAAAGCATTCAATTTTAGCAATCATGGATGGCAATTAAACATAATATACCTTTTGTGTGAAGGAATGTTAAATTGTTGTCATAATTGTTAGAACCCTATGCACAAAATAAGTCACTTTATTTATAGTGGATGAACTATAAAACGCTTCCTAAAGCAATTTAATTGATAGGAGTAATCCACTTACACTGTTAATCTCCCACAACACTGTGCAATGTTTTAAAGTACTGCACGCCCACCGCTCACTGCTGAGGGGTAGTTGGAGAGCTGATCGATAGGGTAAGCAGCAGAAGAGCTGGAGCTGTGAGTGGCAGAGACTAACGGGATTAGAATATTCCACCTAAAATTTAAAAATAATGTGCAGGCTACACTACACTGTCCCCTCCATTTCAGCATTTTCTTCAGTTTCATAAGTTGTGAGACAACTTTAGAGCACTTGCTGTTAAAATCCTTCATAATGCACCACTAATTTCAACATGGGCATGAAGTCACATCCAGTATCACTGTTGTTTCTGGAGCTATTCCAAAAGCATGTGTAAATGTGCATAATCATTTGAAAGACACTCATTTTATAAACCATTTGGTTGACTGTTTGATTGTGTTATCAGATCACCTAAGCATGTATCTAACGCAAAAGGTACCAACTAACCTTTTCCTAATGGGGGATATGACAAAATATTAAACCATTTACACAACTGTCACTTGTAACTTTTTCTCTGTATCACTGTACCCCACATATTTCACCCTGGAGACCTCTGATGGTAGGATGCTTTGCTGACTTCCAAACCCGGTTTACTACCAATGAAGGGCTTCACAAGAGAGTCCTCTCATGCCCTTAAGGGACTACACATAGACATGGAGTACACAATCCAGCCTCTTGGCTTGCTAAGAAAAACCAGGCAGAGACATTGATTTAACCTTTAACCTTAAAATTATATTTTAAGCCAAATAATAGCAAATATGAGCATTACAAAGAATTATGCTACCTGGGTGGGATAATGCCACCATCATTCATTTCCAGATGGCAATTCTCAGGTGACTTCTTTTCACGAAGTATACAAAATGAAAAGAAAGATTTCTTGCAAGATGAGGGAGCTCCTTGGAAAGTATCCATCAGCTAAACAGCAGCAGATTGAAAACTCAATGGAAATGAAATAAAAATGTTTTAATTTGATATACTTTATTAATCCCAGAGGTGTTTTCACATGAACTTTAGAGGTCAGAGCACAGGGTCAGCAATTGTACGTTGCCCATGGAGGAATTTTCAGGTTAATGGCCTTGCTCAAGGGGCTCAACAGAGCAGGACTTGAAACAGCAACCTTCCAGATACTGTGACGGATCCTTAACCACATAGCCATCAGAATATGCTTGTTTGAGAGTGCAGGTTTTACTAAAGCTGCAGTCGGCCTTGGACTTCTTCGAAAGTGAGAGTGCAAAAGGCTTATTTCCTAGGTACAGGCAGGAGTAATGTCTTTCATCCATCCATAGGTGAGCTCTACGGTTTAGTGTATTTTATTTGGGGATTTATTCACAGTGGCACTCTAAATAGCAGACAGTTGCCCCTGGCTGTATAGTGATCATCTCCAAACAGGGAGCACATCAACATTTTTTTTAGCCTTGTCTCTTCTGATTTCTCTGTCAGCTGATTTGCATAGTTTCAGCTGTATTTATTTATGGCCTCAGTTACCCATTTTTAATAAAATGATATATATGGAAAAATCTTCACTGAACACAGTGGCACACTATACCTCTGCACTGCTTGTTTTCATCTCCATTAGCTGAACACTTATAATTTTCTCAAAACTGACAATAACTGTTACTGAATCATTATCACAAGGTTAAGGTTATTTTCCTGTGTATTGTCGCCCCCACCTTGATCCTGACCTGGAAATATGCTAGGTTGAAAATGCTATAATATGTCCAAATTAGGAGCTTTCAATCACATATTTGCTTCTGCATGGTACTCTTTTAAACAGTGCCACTCCATGTAATATAAAAAACATTTACTGTATAATTAGATACCCGTATCACAAAAGGTAGATGATGTGTGTGCACAGCAGGCAGTTGGCCATCAAATTTCAGGCCATATGCCTCATGTCTGCCAGGCATCCTCTAGTCTAAGTGTCCATGCAGATCAGAAATAGGAGCACAGTGTAGGATAATATACACCACAAAAAAACATGCAGTGTCAAAGCCAACATTTTAAAATATGCATAAAACTGAAACACTAATCTGTTTCTGAACTTCATCGATCCATTTTTTGTTTTTCTAGTGTCAAAGAGGTTTTCTTTTTTTTAAGCCTATCGCCTCTTTTCTGAGCGTAGGCCATCGATGATTGTTCTCTTTCACTATCTATTCTGTGCTGCCATTTCCAGCTTCCTCCACCGGAGTCCTCTGAGGTTGATGTCACCATCCAGGACCCTTTTCCTGGTGTTTCTGGGTCTTTCCTTGTGGGTTTAGAGTTAAGGTCTGCCTAGTGACATAGTCTGCAAGTTTCCTCATAGTGATTCCTGGCTGTTTACATCATCTCCTAAAGATCTCTTATTCTATGGGACATCTGTGCATATGCTGCCATAGGTCAGCGTTGATGATAATTTTCAACCAGAGAATATAATAATATTAATACATTCTATTTAAGTAGCACCTTTCCCATGGGATTCAGTATGATTTCTTCATGGTAGTCTTCGTAGTTCTCCACGTTTCTGCTTTGTACAATATTACTAACTTAACATTTGTTCTGTATAGCTTTATCTTTGTAATGTGATTGATTTCTTCGGAGTGCCAGATGTTTCTTTGCTGATCTCCATTTTGATGTCAGAATCTGGTCCTTCCTTTTTGACTGTTACTCTGCCAAGATAAGTGAAGGACTCTACCACTTCAAGTTTTTTTCCTTAATGCTTACTGGTTCTTCTTAGATGTAGTTGCCTTTCAGGTTTTTTGGCTTGTCTTTTTTTGATTTTCAGTCCCACCTGGGATGAGACTTTATGCAGGTATGATGACTTTTCCTGCATCTTTAAGAGCAGAGCAATATCATCTACAAAATCAAGGCCTTGAGGTTTGGTCCATAGGGTAAACTGGGTTTCATTTCTTTTCTCAGCTTCAACGCTTGTCTCACATTTGGATTTAGTAGCTAGGTGTACTTGTATTTGTATTGGTTTCATTTTTTATGTGCTTTTCCCGGTTTAGCTCAGTCAAGAAATCACCTGTTTGTTTGTTGGCAGGACAGAGGCTAGGCCGCTTGGAGTGATGAAGACTACACTTTAGGTTCAGGACTGAGAAGGAATGGAGGTTTGCCTTTTGCTTTTTTGACACATTTTTGTTAGGATTCCATTTTTGTTATTTCTTATTTTTACCATTAGGGCTCATCTAGCACTAGTTTTGGGGGTCAGGGTACTCATATATGACACTAGCAGAATACCCACGCTTCGCAGCGGAGAAGTAGTGTGTTAAAGAAGGTATGAAAAAGAAAAGGAAAAATTTTAAAAATAACGTAACATGATTGTTAATGTAATTGTTGTATATATATATATATATATATATATATATATATATAGCAAAATACATATCTATATACATATCTACATATACACATATATATATATGCATACCTATCTACATCATATATACACACACATATACATACATACATACACAGACACACACATATATAT
>JANRMT010062827.1:35842637-35861622 GCA_026402145.1 Polypterus bichir lapradei | reverse complement strand
ATTTCAGCCTTCTACCTACACGGGAAGTTGGAGAATTAGTGATGAGTCAGTCAGTCAGTCAGTCAGTCAGTGAGTGAGTGAGGGCTTTGCCGTTTATTAGTATAGATTTTGGATTAACCAATTCCCTGGTGAGTTGTCTACTTTTTGGTGTCATTTTGGCTGCCATTTTTGTTCATTATGGAAGCTGCAAAGTGTGCCATGTTGTTAGGGGGAATGTCTTTAGAGGTTGAGAATTTGGTGATTGACGCAACAGGTTTAAAGTTCAGCCAAATGATTGGTTCTCTATCCAATTTTTGAGCAGTCAATTCATAACAATCAAAGACCATGAAAAAAGGACCACAGAATGGCAGTGTGATATTGACAAAATGCAGTGTAATGATAGATAGATAGATAGATAGATAGATATGTAAAGACACAATTTAAAATAAGGATAGATAGATACAGTAGATAGATGACTTCATAATCCAGTCAAGAGGAATTAAAAAGGAGCGAAGAAGTTTCCTTGTCTTATTCCTGAGTTTACCTGGAAATCTTCTGCCAGTTGTCCCTCATGTCTCTCTACAGTCGTCACAGAGATTATTGTTAGTAGTCTTATAGAAGCATTGCATGCTAACATGCTACATTGAGCAGTATCCTTTCCATTAATTAAAAAAAAATCCTTACAGCACATAAAAATGTTTATATCTGTATTTTAAATGAGAGATGTCATAAACAAGTTTCTGGTTCAAGAAAAAGACAATGTGTAACTTTTTTTGGAAGGGAATTATAAAAGAAATTGCCTGACGTGGATGCCCCCCCCCATACGATTCGTGATGTTTAGTGCACACATATAGCCTCTTGAGTCACAAATGCAGGTGCTCATCTAAACTCCATTACACATGCACAGCGAAGTGGGAGTATTAATATTGTTTGTTTTAATTTAGTATACTCATTGTTATTATTTGCATCATTAACTTAATTGCTGAGCTAAATTTGTACATCATTACTTAATATGATGCATGTACCCACCTCTCTATAATTTAAAACAGATGCATAATCTGTAGTGCTCTGGAATGATAGAAAATTCTTTCATGTAAAACAGTTGCTAAAAATGAAAGAACAATGAAATATAGTTCTAATTTATGTTACATGTATCTCCTCTGTAGAATAGCAATAGCCACATTTGCAAAATGATCAGGAAAGAAAACAAAACTTGAGAAAAGCCATCCATATTCCTCACTGGGTTTTTTATTGAGAGTAATCTGTCATGATCGTTGGCATCTTTTGACAAAAAGGGCTAGATGGACTGAATC
The DNA here is from genome assembly GCA_026402145.1 of Polypterus bichir lapradei. NCBI lineage: Eukaryota > Metazoa > Chordata > Cladistia > Polypteriformes > Polypteridae > Polypterus > Polypterus bichir. The sequence goes on along the minus strand of JANRMT010062827.1, from coordinate 35,860,330 downwards.
AGTAAACCAAGAGGCAGGAGAGTTTAGGAAAGTCAGAAACCCTAAATGTCAAGGAAATTTGCTAAGTTCAAAGTTGTTAACAAAACCAAATTTATCAACAAATTAAATGGGTTTTGACTTCACAACTTCAAACGTACAAATGTAAAGTCTAAAAAATATAATCAAAATACCTTCACAAGGAAGTGGATTACCATAAACTCCTGGCTTGCAGAGAGATGAATGACGAAGGAGTATTTATAAAACGAGGTTTAGTTGCAAAAATCACAAAATTTAACAAAGTGCTCAAAAGAGCAAAAATTACTAAATGGAAATTCTTAAGGCCATGTCATGTTACGTGACTTTTCTAGCAACATGTGGATTGCATGGTGCACTGCAAACATTAACACTGAGGTCTACATTAATTACTTAGATTTCAAGCCATTTTAGACTGGTAACACAGCTAATATTTCTATAAGTAGATTATTCCACATTTTAATAGCATAGAAACTCACAGCAGTTTCACTACTTCTTTTATGTTTTAATCTCAGAAGATTAAGAATAGCAGAATTTGAACATCTAAAGTCACAATTGGGAGTTTAAGAGGCACACATTCCATGATACAGAACAATGCAAGATTATGCAAAGCTTTATAAACTGTTAGCAGTACATATTTTTAAATTGATTGTGAAAGACACAGGCAGCCAGTGTAAAGACGCTAATATGGGTGTGGTGTCATCAGATTTCGTCTTTTTAGTTTGGCTCCTTGAAGCCACATTCTGAATCCACAGCAGTTGATTTGAATCTTTTTTGGCAGATCTGCCAGGAGTGCACGAGCAGTAATCCAAACAACTAAACACAAAGGCATTTATCAGTTGTTTTGCATCCTCTAAGGACCAAACATTTGTTGTATTTCTTAAATGAAAAAAAAAAATGCAGTTCCAGTGAAGTAATTTATGTGAGACTTAAAATTAAGTTCTGAACCTAAAATAACTCCCAACATTTTTTTTTACCTCAGATTTTCTTTTTATTTCTATTTTTTCCTATTCCATCCATCCATTATCGAACCCGCTATATCCTAACTACAGGGTCACGGGGGTCTGCTGGAGCCAATCCCAGCCAACACAGGGTGCAAGGCAGGAAACAAACCCAGGGCAGGGCACCAGCCCACCGCAGAGTGCACACACACACACACAAAGCACAAACTAGGGACAATTTAGGATCGCCAATGAACCTAACCTGCATGTCTTTGGACTGTGGGAGGAAACCCACGCTGACACAGGGAGAACATGCAAACTCCATGCAGGGAGGACCCGGGAAGCAAACCCGGGTCTCCTAACTGCGAGGCAGTAGCGCTACCCACTATGCCACTGTGCCGCCCATTTTTTCCTATTTTTTGTTTTAATTTGTATTTCTAAAAAAAAGGTCATGCATATAATAGAGCATCTGAACATGGAGAAATCCAAGAATTTATGAGAGGCTAGTATTCAAACACTAAGAAAAAAAAATAATAAAACAAGCGCCAATTAATTGGAGAAGGGTTTTCTGGGTTTGACTTTGTCTCTTGCTTTGTCCTAGTAACGTGAAGAAAAACTAATTACGTATCTTGTGTACCAAACTTGCCAACTGTTTTCTTGCTGTGTCCCAGATGAAAGCCCTTCGAGATCTGTGGTGCTCCCAAGGAGGGGCGGGGGAGGCGGAATAAAAGTTAAATATTGTTCCTTGCAATGTCCCGCTTTTACATTTTAGGATGAAATCGTAAAACAACATTCAGACTATGATGGAAACAAGACTTCAGTATAAGGAAACCTAAGTGATTGCACTTCTATATTTACATCAGTAATGAATGGTGTCATTAAATCATGACAGTGCCTACTGTGAGACTCTTCGGGCTGCATTGTTTTGGTCTGTTGCGAGGCAAAGTGACAAGTGATGCTGTAAAAATTCAACAAGAAAGAGCTCTTATTCACAGCTGTGTAATTCATTTTAGAAAACAAAAGATGAACATGTTCAGTTTGTTATGTGTAGGCAAACTGCTTAATCTCAATCTACAGCAATGACCTCAAGGGAAGATTTCAACCTCTAACAGTCTGCATATTCATCATAATCTGCACACAACCATACACAGGTAATGAAGCAAAGCAGGACTGAGCAGGTGCTGAACTCCTGGGGGAACATGGAGCACCCAGTAGAAGCGCAGTGGACCCTTTGTTCATTCTACTCCCGTCTGGTAAATGGCTCAGGTTGGTGAAGACCAGGAGTAGCAGATTTCATGACAGTACGTTAGGCACAAGAAGTTAACTCCTGGATCTGTTGAGTTTTTCACAATAATCTGATGAATGATTCCTGATGTGTTCATGCTTCATTTATATGAGCTTCACTAAATTAAATTCCCTACAACGGACAAGGGTAGGACAACAAAGTAAGCTGTTTTTGTGGACCTTGGCATAATATGTTTATGATAAAATTTAAATTACCAGTTACAGTGTTTAGTATTCAACCCCTGCAAGTTTTCAGTTTGTCTTCTGGAATAGCATTGAATCCCAGTGGATTTAATTTGGCTTTTTTCACACTGATCAATAGAAGTGAAAACAGATCTCGGCAAAGAGATTAAAATTAATTACAACTATAAAACATAAACAATTGATCACATAAATATTCACCCCCTTCACGTCAGTATTAGTAGATGCACTTTTGACAGCCTTGAGTCTCCATGAACAAGTCTCTCTGTCTCTGTCAGCTTTGCACATCTCCCCACTACCATTTTCCTCCATTCTTCTTTGTAAAGCTGCTCAAGCTCTGTCGGATGTCATGGAGCTCTTGAGTTAACCACCTTTTTTTATTAAGTCCAGCCACAAATTCTCAGTTTGGACTCTGACTCAGACACCTTAGGACATTCACATTATTATTTTCAAGCCATTTCTGTGTAGCTTTGCTTTATGATTGGGGTTGTTGTCTTGCTGGATCCTCCAATGTGCAGGATCAGGTATTCCTCCAGGATTTCCTCATATTTTGCTGCATTTATTTTACCATCACAAGCTATCCAGGGCCTGCTGCTAAGGGAGCATCCCTATAGCCTGATGCGGACACCACCATGCTTCACAATGGAGATGGCGTGTTTTTGATAATGTGCTGTGTTCAAACATTTGATTTTGTCTGCTGAGCATAGAACCTTCAGGTTCTTCTAAGTCATTTCTGGCAAATTCTATCCGAGATCTCATGTGCGTTTTTTTATCAGTGGTTTTCTCTTTGCTACACTCCAATAAAGTTGAAACTTGTTAACCACCCAAGCCTAAATGTTTTCTGCACAGTCTCTCCAATCTGTTCCAGTGTAGCTTGAAACTCCTTCAGTGTTTTTCAATGTTTCTTGGTGGTCTCTCTCACTCAGTTTTAGTGGATGGCTTGCTCTAGGCAGATTTACAGATTTTCTGCCATACTGTTTCCATTTCTTTGTGATTGATTTAACTGAATATTCTGTGACATGGATGTTTTCTTCTCTCCATTCCTTGTTTTCTGCTTTTCAATTACCTTTTCATGGAGTTGTTTAGGGTGTTATTTTGTCTTCACTGTTCAGGACAGACCGCCATAATAACTTACCGCAAGTTGACCTTTTCGGATCAAGTGTATTTAGAGGGTCGGAGTGGGTGGGCTGGGTTACTTTGTATGCCATGTCTGTCCTGATACATCCCGTCAATTAGTCTTTACTTAATAAAAAACTTGATCACAAAGAAAAAGAAGGTTCTGCTCAAGTGTTGTAATGCATTTGTGAGGCCTCATCTGGAGTACTGTGTCCAGTTTTGGTTTTCCAGGCTACAAAAAGGACATAGCAGCACGAGGAAAAGGTCCAGAGAAGAGTGACTAGGCTCATTCCAGAGATACAGAGATGAATTATGAAGAAAGATTAAAAGAGTTAAGTCTTTACAGTTTAGGCAAAAGAAGATTAAGAGGAGACACGACTGAAGTGTTTAAAATTATGAAGGGAATTAGAACAGTGGCTTGAGACTGTGACTTTAAAATGAGTTCGTCAAGAACACAGGGACACAGTAAAATTTCACACAAACATAGGCAGGTTTTTCTTTCCCCAGAGAACCACAGACACTTGGAATAAGTGAAAAGTAGTGTGGTGGACAGTAGGACTTTAGGCTCTTTCAAAACTCAACTGGTGACCTTTGTTGGGCTAAATGGCTTGTTCTCGTCTAGATTATTCTAAAGTTCTAAAGCCTGAGAAATGGATGATTCCACTGTCTTCTACCCATGGCTGCTGGAAATGTGTGTGAATTTAGCAGAATGCAACAGACATGCACAGACTACGAAATTCTTGACTTTAACCTAGTTAAGGGTTTACATGATCACATAACCAGATCACTTGCACAGAAATCTACATGTGTTAAACTAGTTTCTCAGAGACCAATAGTTCAGTTTCCCAAACCAGAATATGAGTTTACAGCACATTATAGAAACAGTAAGTCTTTGTATGTAAACCCATTAAATGAAATGTCCCACAATCTGCTTAATTTGTAGTATAAAACATTTCCGTTTTACAGATACTTACAATTCATTCAACCAATGACCTGTCAGACACAGCTTCTGCAGCCCAGTTTTTGATAAAAACTGAGTAGTGCATTGGGTTTCAGTCAATTATGTCCGAGTAAACAGTCTGTCTGGCAAAGAAAAGCACAAATAGGTGTCAGGCAGGAAAGGTGGAGGTGGGATAGCTGCAGTACTGAAAGCTTTTTTATGGTAACTCAACTACTGTCAGATGACATTTTGTAAACATATAGGAGAAATATAAAAATGTTTTTTAGAACAGCGTTTTAAAAGGTACAGTAAAATACTCACAATTTAAGACAATTAATCACTTCTGCTTTTTGAGACGATATGAAGGTTAAAGCCTGCAGCATAGTTTGTAAGCAATTATTTCTTATTTGACTGCAGCATTTATATTAAACCATCAACTCTTTCAGGGCTAATTTTTTTTTTTCTTTTGTCCCAGGCCTGAACATTTTTCCAGAAAACTCAGTTGTCTAAAAAGCAAGCAAATCATGGTTTCAGATTGTGGTATTAGCCGACACAGAATGACAACAGAGGCACATATAAAACAAAAAAAAAACTTTTATTTTCTTCACTGGTGGGGCACGTCTTCACTGTGAACCCCACAGGCACAACATAGTCCCAACACAAATAAAGCACCCAAATCACCACACTCTTCTCCTCCACTCCTCTCAGGGCAGCGTCGTCCACCTCCTCCTGACTCTGGCACCCAGAGTAGTGGCTGCAGGCTCCACTTGTAGCCCACCCGGAAGTGCTGCAGGTGCTTGTTGACCTACTTCTGGCTGCACCTCCGGGTATGGCTGCGCTCCTGCCCAGACGGGCTCGTTAAGCCGTGCAGCTCTATGCAGCTCCTCCTGGCAGAGGCCATGCAACCCAAACAAGATGAGCTCTGGTGGTCCATGAAAGTGGCCCTGACGCAACATAGGGGGGCTGCCACCAAGTGTTCTGGGGGACATAGCGTGCATCCCATGGATCCAGTGTTGAAGGGGCATGGGCCCCGGCAATCCGCCACACCATATAAAACAACATAAAATTCTTATGTCACACTGTTTTATGTTCCATGAGCTTCTACAGTATGTAAACTCACACACTTATTACATACCTGTTTGCCTCAGCAGCAGCTTGAAGTAGCCGAGTGGCTGGTAATCCATAGTTTCCAGTAGAACACCATGTCATTTAATGAAGTCCAGTAGCCACCTTGCCCCCCACGGATCAATGTCTATGTAGCCCTTCCCAGACGAATGTAGCCATAGGTGCGTCAGCTGCACGTTCAGCTGATGCAGGCACCGAACTTTCTTTTTGATCTCCAAATTACTTTCATCAAAATCGGAGATCGAGAACTAAGAGTCCGATTCAGGAATAATACACAACAAAATAAATAAATAATACATAATAAATGTATTAATAAATAATATGCATAGAGTATTTTGCTTTGTGCATTTGCTTCCCTCTCTCGCCGGATGTCGATGCCATTCTAGACATTGTTTACTCTACTCACACGCACACACACAGGGATCCAACGTTAAGTCAACAAGTCTAACGGTCCTCCTAGCAAAGAGGGTCTACTTTTTTTTTTTTGTTCTTTATTTCACCTTATACAATTACTTGTATTAGGAATTTGTTAGTTTTTGCATACCCCTTGGGGTCAGAGTGCAGGGTCAGCCATTGTACAGCGCCCCGGAGCAATTACGGGTTAAGGGTCTTGCTCAAGGGCCCAGCAGAGTAGGATCTCTTTTGGCAGTGACGGGGATTCGAACCGGCAACCTTCGAGATACCAGCACAGCTCCTTAGTCTCAGAGCCACCAGTTACAATGTAACTGTGAGTTTTATCGATGTTTACAGCTTTTATCGCCGTGTGCCCCTGGATGTTAACTTTAGTCAACATCCGCCCTCAACCTCTTCTGGTGACAAAATAATAAAAAGTCGACATCTGCCCTAAAAGAGTTAAACTGTTAAGTTTTTTATCACATTTTTTATTAGAAGGATGCCTCCTTTTTGAACAAAATGTGGTCTGTTTCACCAGGATGTTTGCAATTGTTTTGCTTTGGTTTAGTGATATCATATCTTTCTGATAAAGTACCATGCTGAACAAGAAAGAGGGTAAGGGATGCAACGTCTCAGTGACATGACTACACCTCCAAAATGTTGGGTCTCTGAACCTTCTTTCTTGTTCAGCATGGAAATAACCTTTTAACCTTTTTTTTTTTTTTATTTGCTGCTCCTCACCGTCTGTTGTGTTATTTCACCTGAAAAGAAAACATAAAATGGAACACAAATAGCCAAATGTGCTTTTGTATTTTTATTTTTTCTACTGTTCATCATATTTATTTAAAGAAATCCACTTAAAGTCTTCACTGTGTGAGTTGTTCCCTCAGACCTTGACCACCTTCTCCTTATTATTCCTCTTGTTTTTTCCCCTCAGAAATTGACCATTCAGAAAAAACACTCACAAAATTTAAGTCACTGGTCCTGCCCACTCATGCAAATTAAGGACCAATTGGCCAATCGGAGGAATGATGTTCACGGATGTTTGCAGCTTTAGGGGTAGGATGGCAGTTTGCTTGCTTGAAATGAACTAATCAATACTGGGCTAGATTTTGTGGGATTAGGTGGGATTTTTACTGTAATTAGGCTGTAATGTGCCTGTCAAATGTGGCAACCCTAACGGCACTACACATTTGGTCTCCTGGCTGAGTAATTTGACCAAAAAAAAATCAACTCCTGCTTGCACTCACCCGGGGATCTTGATTCACGCAGATACTGTTTAGTGCCACTCACATATTACCAGTTGCCATCACAAAGCTCATCCTTTGATTGTTCTACAATACGTCTTATGTTACTGACTGCTTGTTCCGAGGAAACACATTTTTCCAGCTGAATGAGAATACAAATGCTCATTGCCCTTTACAAAATCATATTATTGCACAGCATTTTGAGGGGGGTCTTGTGCGCAGTGGATGTCTCTGTTCAAAGGAAAACAAATTCTGGATTTTATTTTATTTTTTTTTATCTTTTTTTCCTGCATGGCTAACTTTAATGCTAGGATGAAATCAAGGAAAATGTTCACTAACTTATTGCAATCAGTGGTGTTCCTCCTCTGCATACATTTGTTGTTTATATCACAAATGATGACTGAAAAACATCGACTCTCTGTGTAGATGCATGCTGTTCTTTGAGGTGCCATATCACACTAATTAACGCTTTAATGTTGCTGAATTCTATATGTAAATCTGTGTAAGTGCTCTGAGCAATATATCAAGCAATAACCTGTATGTAGCTATTTTCAACCTTGTTTTTATTTTTAAGATATATTGATAACCCTAACTCCTAAAGGTAAGCCTGATCTTAACAACTCCAAAATTATTGTTTTGAAAACTCTTTGTATTGTGAGTAAAACCTTAATATTTGAGAAACGGGTGAAGACTTAGGATCCAGTCTTTGGGATTCATCTGGGATTTTGACTCCAGTCATTAGGAGAAAAAAAGAGTGGAGATTTATGTCCTAATCACTGAGAATGAAATGGAGATTTGACACCAGTTGCTTAGAAAGATTTACAGGTTTAGGCCAAAGTTATTGGAAGCAAGGTGAAGATTTAGGTACCAGTCACTAAGGAAAGGTGTAGTCTCTGTCCCCAGTAAAATATTAAAAAAAGAAAAAGAGAGAGAGAGACAAGAAAAATCTTATAGAGATAAACCTTAACGAGAAACCCAAGTAAAATAAATAAGAACAAAAAATCTAAAAAATACTTAACAAAACACTCACAAGAGCCAATGCCTCAGTGAGGAGCTGACCACACACGGCCTAAGTTGAAGGCCATTGATCAGTCCCACAGCTGTGGGTAATGTTCTCTTTTAAGGGTGCATGGTAAGCAATTATCCAAACAAAATATATATTAAGGTTCATATAAAAAAGAAAACAAGAACAAAGTCAATAAAATATTGTAGCTGAGTGAAAAACAGAGCAGAAATGTGAGGGAGCGTCAGTTATGGCACTACAGCCATATGGCACAATTCCCTGACGGTGATCCGGCTCGCAGGATCCTCATTCTTAAGGACCCGAGTGGCTGGACCAGGTCAAAGGGATGCCCATGTAACATCTGGCTGAAGCAGATAGAGGATCATTTCTGGAGGGTGGGACTGGACTGTGTGTCTGTCTGGGGGTGTTGCCAACCAGGATCCCAAGCTGTTTCGTCGTGTGGTGGGTCCGGCAATGCGCTGTACCAGTGCATGCTCCCCAACCTGACTTGACTTGACCTGACCTGACCGGAAGGGGCGGGGCCAAATGCCCTCATTGGGCATCTTCTTGTTAATGCGGAGGAAACAGAGGAGGATGAAGTGCCAGCATCCCCTCTTGGCCTGTGGTGGTAGTACATACCTCAGATAAACCCCTAAGAGTGATCTACGGATGCGCATGTGTGACAATATTTACAAAATAATATTTAGAAAACAAAAAGATTTAAACAAAATCACAAAGAGAACAATTCTAACAAAACCACCAACACCAGAGAACATTCAAATGAACCACATTGGACATCAATTTCCAGCATGACTTTGGGTTGTCCTTTAACTGTGATTAGCAGGTGACCCTACCTCTTGGGGATCCACACACAAAATGCAAGCAATATTGTGATGGTGAGGGTCAGCCCCAAACTACTGGGTCCTTCCAGTGAGGCTCTAGAACCCGCTACCGCTGATAACGTACCCGAGGGATGAGCCAGCAGAAGAGGACACAACAACTTATTTAGCAAGGGGTAGGTGTATAAGTGCTGCAGTGTTTCTATTTAAAACAATCCAATCAAATAGTATTTACAAGTGCAGTGTAATCAATCTGTAATAAATAAATAATCCTTAAAAACCAAGTACGTTTGAGGAGGTTAAAATCAATCCAATAAATATTCCTTAAAACAAGGTTAAAATCTCACAGTCAAGGGAACTGTTCTTTTAAAAATCACGGTGCATCCCTTTATCTTGGTGTCTCCTTCCCTTATCCTGACCAGACCTTGAAGGAGGAGAAAACGCCAAACCAACAGGCATAGCCATCCCTCTTAAACAGTGTGTCCAGGTCCCTGTTGCTCCATTGCTCAACAGCATGTCTCCCCATCCGGAAACAGGCCTGGGTCCTTACTGTCCATGGACCATCAGCAAGGCTCACTATCTAAAACTCTCCGACTCCTGGACTTCCACAGAGAGTCACCTATACCACCTGATCACTCTAGCTCCCCTGAATTACTCAGCTGAAGCGATCCTTCATTAGACACCCTAAGCGCTGGTCACCCGCTTCCCTGAGGGGCTCTCCTCATGGCTGCCTGCCTCCACTCTTGCTCGTTCGTTCATTCATTCACTGGCTCTTTCTCCCATCTTCTTGCCTGCTTCTCTCCATCCTGTCTTTTAAGCTCCGGCTCCTTCTCTCTCCTTCTGCTGATCTGTCTTCCAGTCTCTTGTTGGCTCATCCTTATATGCCTCAGTGGGCGCAGCATCCCAAATGCGTACCACAGGAAGCCAATGAAGCAATTGAGACAGACCGCACCCTCACATGAAGGAGCGTCTCGCCTCAAATTCCTCACCAACCTCACGCAGCTGCACGCATACACACCCGCCGAGATCGAGACAGCTAATTAATTAGTTATGTATTAAAATGTCCTCTGATTGTTAAGCCTCGGACCTGCTATACCACAAATATGAGAAACTTTCAAAACAAATGTAAATACTAAATAACAGCCAAACAGAATAAAATGAATAGATAATGCATAATTAAGTAATTAATACATGAGTTGAACAATATTATGACAACAATAAACGATAGTGCAAAAAGAGCAAAGAAGATTTGAGCATTTGCTACCATCTTAAATTGCCACAGTCTGATGACAACTTTGTAAGTCACAGCCATGTGACACAGTGTACTACAGCCAAGTCAGTGGCAACATGCACAGTAGCCCTAAACAACATGGCTTCAGTCATAAAAAAAAATGCACAAAATGGTGTCACTCCTGAACCAAAAAAAATATTCAAATGGTGATGCACCAAGAATGCCTAGGAAAAACAATCCATACTTGAGGGCTGATTGAAAAATAATGAGACTGTCCCTGTTTCTCTTTCATGGAGGTAGACATGGGAATGCTGTGTAGGTAACTGTGAATGGCACACATTGACGTATTTGAATCTGCTGTTGGACACATTTCTTCAGCATTCTGTCACAGCGAGTGGGAGCACTTTGAACAAGTCATTGTGGCATTAGAAAGATGTACAGCAGAGGTGTCTGATTGGATTTTGTGTTAAGATGGCCATGTGATTTCTGGGCAATACCAACGCTGAAAAAACAACTTTGCGGAAAGAAGTTCTCCTCAGATGATGAGGTATAAAAAGGCTGCAGCCTAATCGCGAAACATGATGTCACAAAATAGTCTGTTACTTGTCTCTAAATCGTTTTTGTGAAAAAAATGTTTTCAATGTGTAGGACTTCTTCTTCTTCTTTCGGTTGCTCCCATTAGAGGTTGCCACAGCCATTCATCTTCTTCCATATCTTTCTGTCCTCTGCATCTTGTTCTGTTACACCCATCACCTGCATGTCCTCTCTCACCACTTCTATAAACCTCCTCTTAGGCCTTCCTCTTACCTGGCAGCTCTGTTCTTAGCATCCTTTTCCCAATACAGTGGAACCTTGGTTCACGAATGTCTCTGTACATGTACAACTCGGTCCACAACCAAAAACTTCGCCAAACTTTTGCCTCATTTCACGACCACACACTTAGTATACGAACAAGCCAGTTTCCTTTTCGGTTTGTGCGCGCCAATGATTTCTGCACGTGTTGCATTGTTCTCGGTCAGACGTGCCTGCCTGCCTGCATGTGCGTGCCTGCCTGCTGCTGAGAGAGAGAGAGAGCGAGCCTGCTCGTGCAGCTGAGAATGGACCCTGGGTGTTTTGTGTCAGTGTTATTCAATGTTTTTACATTAGTTTACTATTACACTGTGCATTGTATGGTGTAATTAACTATATTTGTGCTTAATCTTTAAAAAAAACATATACATATAGTTCGTACGGTCTGGAATGGATTAATAGTATTTACATACAATCCTATGGGGGAAATTGCTTCGGTTTACGACCAACTCGGTTTACGACCAGAGTTTTGGAACGAATTATGGTCGTGAACCGAGGTTCCACTGTATACTGAGCATCTCTCCTCTGCACATGTCCAAACCAATGCAATCTTGCCTCTCTGATTTTGTCTCCCAACCCTCCAACTTGAGCTGACCCTCTAATGTACTCATTTCTAATCCTATCTATCCTCGTCACACCCAATGCAAATCTTAACATCTTTAACTCTGCCACCTCCAGCTCTGTCTCCTGCTTTCTGGTCAGTGCCACCATCTCCAACCCACATAACATAGCTGGTCGCACTACCGTCCTGTACATCTTCCCTGTCACTCTTGCTGGTATCTGTCTGTCACAAATCACTCCTGACACTCTTCTCCACCCATTCAACCCTCTCTTTTTCACCTCTCCTCCACACTTCCCATTACTCTGTACTGTTGATCCCAAGTCTGTGGTTTCATCCAATTCTCATTACCTTTCAATCAGCCCATAGGCAAGCAGACAAGGTTAAGGTTCCAATCATAAAGAAAGAGGTGGAGATTTAGGCACTGATCTCCAAACAGGAGATGGAGCTGTGACCTATCTAGGTGAGGACAGTTATACCCAGTCTGGGTCTGCACCTTCATCTCCATTGAGCATTTCACCTAAACAGCAAAACATCTCAGCTTTCTCTAAAACATTTGCATACACTTAATATGTTAACATCCATTACCACATCTCCTGTTACAAAAATGCACAATGCAGCAGTGTGTTACAATCTAATTAGAGAAGATCACGCCAGCACCCCCTGAACAAGCGGCTCCTTTTACCTTTCAGAGAAGTTCTGTTTTCACCAGTGTTTTTGATTTGCCTATCTATCACATGAATGTTTAAGGTTACATAAGCAGTTGTGATGGCGATACTTATGCACTCTCTCTTTGGATCTCAAAGCCAGCGAGCTATTGTTTTGATATGCTGTCAAGCCGGGAAATGAATGTAAGTGACATATGACAAGTACACCAAGTCGTAAAGTGCTGACCGTCTTGAAATAAATTAACTCTTTGACTACTGTGTGAAATGTAGTGGGAAATACAGAAATTGCAGTAAATTCAAATTGTAACAATATTCACTTGGTCCTTGTGCTATATAATGTTACAGCATTTACCTTAATAGGTACTTTACAAAACAAATAAAAATAGAATTCAAAGCAACAGTAGATAACAAAATAGATTATTTTGTGGCTACTGCTGCCAGAATAGGTGTTACCTCCCAGGTTCCCTAAAATAGATTAAATGCCTGTGGGTTAAAACCCAAACAAAATGACACTTAAAGTATTGTTCTCAAACCTGTTTAATTCTACTTAGGATTATGGGAGACACAGTCTAGCAACAGGGGGCCAAGCCACTACAAAGTCCATCAATTATCCAATCGTTCATGTCTTAGGGATGTGGGAAGAAAATTAAAGTATCTGGATAAAGACCCCCCCAAAACCACGGGTAGAGGTTAAGACAGCAGCCTTAAAGGAACACCACCCAAAAATGGTATTTTTTTTTTTTTTTTACTTATCCCAAATTCTTTGTATTTATGGCAGAGAAAAAAAAATAATCTGATGTAGAACAAAGAGAACAAAATTACTAATTGCAATAAATGTCAAAACATCCAAGGAAATAAATATCATATTATTCATTGTTCTGGCACTGCCAAAGTTGTCCCTCTGGCTCAAGTCTGTTTCTTTTTTGTTTAGTCATTTTATTACTTAAAAATAATTTTTCATATTATGTTGTTAATTGTATTTGTGGTTTTTGTTTTGTCATTATATTCATGCAATATGATTTTATTACTTTTTTTTTCTCTCCATATCAATGTATGTCTTATTGTTTTCCTTTTTTTTCTTGTGAGTTGTTGTGGATGAAACAGAAAGAGGCAGGACCACCAAATCAGGAAGCTGAGACCCCACTCAGCAAGTATTTAAGACAAAGTTGTTATAGACAGACAGATGAATATGAAAGACAATAAATAGATAGATAGAGAGACAGACAGACAGACAGACAGACAGGAAAGGCACTATGTGATAGATAGATAAATAGATAGAAAGAAAGAAAGAAAGAACGAACAGGCACTCCAAGATAGATAGATAGATAGATCTATCTACTTTATATATTGATGGAAAGCAACTGGATTGGATTTACTGTCTTTTTGACCTCTGTTTTTGGATTAAGTTACTTTTTCTGTTTTACATAATTGGGTTTGTTCATTGCCTATTTTTGCAGTTTAATTTTTTAATAAATTGTTTAAAAATATTCATTATTTTGTTGTCCAAAGAGTTTTTTTTTTTTTGCTGGTTGTTCTCTCTTTCCATTTTTTGGATATTTTAGACATTTAACACATTGACTGGCACAGTGACAGTAGGTAAATTTGTATCCGATGCCAATGGTAATTAGGGTTTTATTTTAATATACTAATTAAATGTATTTTGTTATTGAACAAAGCTCATGATAAAGATTTATTTTCTCTACAAAATTTCTCTATTAAGTTTCCTTCTTTCCGCGCAGTAATGGCTTTGTACACACTAAGTGTATTTGCACGCCCGCTGCAATGTAATAACGTAGTTCACACCTCATTCACGATAACTCGTCGGGGTCTATCTAGTTAGATCTTGCACATTTCTTTACAATCAAATGTCACAGTTTTTATTTGTTATTTGTTGTTTCATTGAGACACTAATCATTGTGACATATTCAGATAGCTGTGGTTATATTAATTATCTAAATTGATTTTGTGAAAAATCAATGCTACTCAAAATAATAGTGTGGTGTGGTGGTTAAGGCTTTGGACTTCAGACCCTGAGGTTGTGGGTTGAAATCCCACTACTGACACCATGTGGCCATGAGCAAGTCACTTCACCTGCCTATACTCCAATTGGAAAAACAAGAGAAATGTACCCAGTCTTCTTATATAATACGCTACCGTGGCTGTCTGTTTGTCTGTCCAGGATTTTTAATCACCTGTAGCTCACAAACCATTTGACCTATTGACCTGAAATTTGGTACACATATAATACGTGACCGCTACTGTCCGCTTTCGGGGCGATGATTTTTATTACTCTTTTTATTTTTATTTCATTGTATTGTAGAATCAACTCTTGGCAGCAGGGCTGCCTTGCGGTGCATGCGTACAGCTAAATCATTCTTGGGGCAGATTGAACACTTAAGTGCCAGCTTAAGTGAATAATTAAGAAAAATGTACTAAGAATTGCAGCACAAAAACTGACTTAATCAGTTTTGACGTGAAAACATGCCGATGGAAGAAGAGAAGAAGCAGACCGCTAAGGTGGAGAAAAAAGTCTATCTTCAGGCAAGTCAGTGAAGGTGCTGCTCTGGTACTGTAGGACACTTTGTAGGTTCTCATCCCTTTTCACTGTTTTATCAACTTTTCAAATGCGACACCAATGTTATATAATCCACTTGTCGGGTATCGATCTGGATGCCACAAACATGTATTTTGATTAAAATATTTTGAGATAAACCACTTCTAGAAAATTCACTCAGCTACAATGAGAATGTGTTAAAACTGAATTGAATTTTTCAGTTAAAGATCCACTTCTCTCCTTATTCATTGATCTTTAAATCACAATTTTAGTATTTCTGGGTTTTTCATCATCATCTGTTTGTTGAAGCATCTCAGATTTCACAAATATGAGGTACATTTTCCACCTGATAATGTTTTTACTCACGTTTTTAACTTTCAGGCTATGTCCACACTACTATGTTTTCAGTTAAAAACATTTTTAAACAAAAATAATCACCATTCACGTTGGCATTTTCACATCATTTACGAATATATCTCTGTCTACACTATGCTCATATGCTCACTATGCTCAACAAACAAAAACGCATGTGACATAGACATTACCATAAACTGGGCATACATTGTCAGCAGAAAAAAATCCCTGAAGGTATAGGAACACTGTCAGGCATGGGACTTATCGTGAAACTGGAGAAACCAATAAACTATTTTCCTTTTGAACATGTATGCAGAATTCAAACTGTACAAGGCACAATTTGGAGGCATTCAGATAAGCAAGACAAGAAGCTGCATGGAGAGCAGCTCCTCCATGTTCGCTACGTGGTTTCCTCCTGTGAATAGTGACCAATCAGGAAGAGGGCATTGTAATGAGCAGGGTCCAATCAGGGAAGTACTACCTACTAAACAGGAACAAATCAGAGCATGACTACAGTCTGCTTCTACAAAAGTCTACATTTTCACCTGTCCACATTGCAATGCCAAGCTGGCATTTTCAGACATATACTTTGCTGGAAAGTATTTTCAAAAAGTCTCTATTTTCACAGCTTAAAAACACTGAGAAGAAAAGTGAAAACAGAGACTAATGTCTACATTTTTTAAACATAACGTAGTAGTGCGGACATGGCCTTAATCGCTGGTTTTAGATGTCTGTCAGCCCACGGTTCACAATACTGATATCACATGAAGTGAATGGTAGCCAATGAATGAATGAGCTATTACTCGGCAGTAATAGCACTATGCCAAAGAATGAGGTGGATCTTCAATTCAAAAGCTAAATTTCGTTTCAGCATGCTTCAATTTCATTCCTGAGGATTTTTTTTCTGGAAATGGCTTACTCAACAATAAATAAAAGGATAAGTGTACCTTTGTCTGTCTGTGTGTCCGTCTGGTTACTATGTCTCTGTCATTCCAACAAATGGCACATCACAGACATTAACATTATACCAAATGGCATAAAATACTTACCCTTTTATTATATTGTAAGACCCTAGCTCCCCACAACTACACTCCATGTTAAAGACTCTATTAAAACAGACAGAAGTTGGTTGTCTGCTGCTAGATCAGATGCAGGTTCTCAGGGCTCACCACATAATGCGTCTAAGGAACAATGGTTGATGCGGGGAACATTTAAAACTGGCCTTGTGTTCACTTTCTGTCTTCTCTCCAAGGAAGACTATATTTTCTTTTAATTTGAGGACGGGAGCTAATGCAGGATGACGTCAGCGTCAATGCTTGCTTGCTTGCTGTATTTGAGTATGCTGAAGTGACAGCTTCCATTTAAAAATGCTTTCAATTGTTTCTGTTTTCACAGCAATAAAGCAGATTTTTTTGGAAACCTGTACTCGCCTCCTTCTTTCCTGTGCATGTCTGTGGCCCACACATCACTTTACTATATTATATTATACTAGATATTAAGCCCTTTACAATAACGGGCGCTAGAACAGTAGTGCATAAACATTAGTAGGAACAGTCTATATTAAATGGCAAGGGACCTTGTATGTGGCTGTAATATGCGTCACTATATTGTCTGCCTTTAATTTTCTCTTTCAGTAAGACTGGTTTGTATTTCCGTAAAATGCCTGTAATTTTCTCTGACAGTAATACCGAAGTAATTTCCCCCATAGGATTGTATGTAAACACAATTAATCCATTCCAGACCATACGAACTGTATGTAAATATATATTTTTTTAAGTTTTTAAGCACAGATATAGTTAATTATACCATAGAATGCGCAGCGTAATAGTAAACTAAATGTAAAAACATTGAATAACACTGAGAAAACCTTGAACAACAGAGAAAACTAACACTGCAAGAGTTCGCGCTATAGCACTACGAACCGCTCGATTAAAAAAAACTTTTTTTTAATGAGTTTTAAGCACAGGGAAAAAAATGAACATTTGAAAAATCCGTAATTTAATAAATAACCAAGAAAAGTAACATTGCAACAATGCACGCGCACACCTGTGTGTGTGTCTCTCTTGCGTGCCTGTGTGTGTCTCTCTCGCGCACCTGTGTGTGTGTGTGTGTCTCTTTCTCACGCGCCTGTGTGTGTGTGTGTGTGTGTCTCTTTCTCGTGCGCCTGTGTGTGTGTCTGTGTGTGTCTCTCTCGCGCACGTGCCTGTGTGTGTCTCTCTCTCTGCACAGGGAATGCACAGGGAGAGACTGAACACGTGAGGCCCCGCGCATGTGCACTTTACCAGAAGACACACACACACACGGACACCTGGACGCACACAGGGTTTTTTTTATATTATATTATATTATATTATATTATATTATATTATATTATATT
>JANRMT010062827.1:35823577-35842627 GCA_026402145.1 Polypterus bichir lapradei | reverse complement strand
TTATATTATATTATATTATATTATATTATATTATATTATATTATATTATATTATATTATATTATATTATGTTATATTATATTATAGGAGGTTATGATGGCACAGTGACTGGTGTTCCTGTCTTACAGATCCAGTGTTCAATGACGTACGCATTGTATGACACACTGTAAATGTTAACGCTGAAGTCAATGTTGATTTCAGCCCATCGTAGACAGGTAGCACAGCTAGTTTAACAATAATTTAGCAAAACTAGATATGTTCAGGACATTATAGGCTCACAACTGTGCATACAAGACAAGTAGATTATGTGACATCAGTAAACTGAGTTTTTATTTTATGGACATTTTGATATTTTCCGTTGTTTAGCATCTGTTCCCATTGACACCAACCACTAATTTGTTTTTGCTTTGTTCTCCATGAAAACGTTAGATTAACAAGTCCTCTCTGCCATAACTAAAATATGGGTTAAGTAACAGATAAAAATATTATCATTTTTGGGTGGAATATACCTTTAACAAATCCCAAAAAAAAAACAAACTGAAATTCTCAGCATGCAGACACCAACAATAAAAAAGAAAGGAAAGGAGATGAACAGTTAGAAATGATAGACAGCCCAGCAGAGTCAGCATTCCAAGGGAAGGTATGTTTAAAAATAAAATAAATGTAAGGATGGTGAAGCTAAAATGCAAGAAAGAAAGTGTGGTCCTTCAAGTATGATTTGACTTTTATGAGTAGACATAGAGATAACGTTGGAATTCAAATCCTGGCTTGATATCCATTTTAAGATTCCTAGTCTTTTGAACTGTCTGGTTATGTGCTGTTCCAAAGCATCACTAGTATTTTTCATACTTTTCTAAGAGTAGAGAGAGAGAGATTTGTATATTCCAGTGATATTATGATACCATTTAAACATCTAACGTGACCTTCAGCTTAATAATACATTTTGTGCCCTTGTACCAATGTGCCACCAGATTAAAGATGTACATTATGATGAGCCAGCTCAGAGCTAAATATCAGCAAAAACATTCTTGACCATTTGTCTGCCTTTTTCAGAATTCACTGGTGTATGACATTAACTTGTTTTACTGCCAGGTAGGGTAAGACAGTGGTTCTCAACCTGTGGGGCGGGGCACGAATTAACAAAAAGGGGGGGCGCAAAGATGTGAAAAAAAAAACAAGAATCAAAAATATGAAAAAAACATCTGTTGAAACCAAAACAAATTAACGTAAACTACATTCTTGTATTGACCCCCTTCTTTTGACACCCACTGCACGCTCAACCTACCTGGAAAGGGGTCTCTCTTTGAATTGCCTTTCCCAAGGTTTCTTCCATTTTGCCTACAAGTTTTTTTTGGGAGTTTTTCCTTATCTTCTTAGAGAGTCAAGGCTGGAGGGCTGTCAAGAGGCAGGGCCTGTTAAAGTCCATTGCGGCACTTCCTGTGTGATTTTGGACTATACAAAAAAAAAAAACTGTATTGTATTGTACATTCTGATACTAGAACAATAAATATAGAGTTAGATAAATGTCGATAAAAGTTAAGTAGGTATAATAAAATATGCATCTACATTTCAAAAAAATTTTAGGGGGGGGCGCGATTAAAACTGTTATGAAAACTCGGGTCGCAAATATTTAAAGGTTGAGAAACGCTGGGGTAAGATATTTGGGTGAGCAGGTTTGCAATCAATGCTGGGATTTTGAAGCTCAAAAGACCCTCCTTTACCTCACCTCGCCACTCTTGTACAGTGCCCTCCATAATGTTTGGGACACATTTTCCCTTGATTTGCCCCTCTGCTCCACAGTATAAAATTGCAAATCAAACAACTCAGATATGATTAAAGTACACATTGCAGACTTTTATTTAAATGGATTTGCATACATTTCAGTCACACAACACTTCTTCTACATGGTCCACCAATTCTAGGCACCATAATGTTTGGGACATAGCAGTGGCAGGTCTATTAAAGCCATCATATTTAGGACTTTGTTGCTTATCCCTTGTAATCAATGACTGCTTGAAGTCTGAGGGTCTTCTCTGGTGATGCTATGCCAAGCCTCTAATGCAGCCATCTTCAGCTGCTGCTTGTTTCAGGGACTTGTCCCCTTAAGAGTTCTCTTCAGCATATGGAAGGCCTGCTTAATTGAACTGAAATTTGGGTGACCGGTTTAGCAATTCAAAAATACTCCATTTTTTAACTTTGATCAACTCCTGTTTTGCCTCAGCAGTATGATTGGATCATTATATTGTTGTAGGATGAAGTGCTGTCCAGAGAGTTTGGAGGAATTTATGGGATCTTGAGCAGATCAGATGTGTCTTTACACCTCAGAATTCATTGTGCCCCTGCCGTCAGAAGTCCCATCACCAATGAAGAGAAGTGTGCCAGGATCTGTGGCAGCCATAAGACCCCACCACCATGTGTAACAGATGAGGTGGTTGGTATCTTGGGCAGTTCCTTTTGGTCTCCACACTTTGCTCTTGACATCGCTCTGATCAGGTTCATCTTTGTCTCATTTGTCCACAAATTCTTTATCCAGAATTCTGCAGAATCTTTTAAGTCATTTTGCTCAAACTGGCCACCCTGTTTTTGTGGCTAACTAGTGGTTTGCATCTTGCAGTGAGGACTCTGTGTTTCTGTTCATGAAGTCTTCTGCAGATAGTTGTCTCTGACACACACACATCTGCCTCCTGAAGACTGTTTCTGATCTGTCAGACAGGTGTTTGGGACTTTTTCTTAACCATGGTGAGGATTCTTCTGTCATCAGCAGTGGGGGTCTTCCATGGCCTTTGTAATTACTGAGCTCACCAGTGTGTTCGTCTTCATGATATTCCAGACTTAGTTCATACTAAGGTTTTACCAATGTCTCTAATGTTTTTCAGCCTCATAATGGCTTCTTTGACTTACATTGGCACACCTTTTGTCCTCATGTTGAATAATGGCAACTACAGACTCTAAAGGGTAGAAGCAGGCCGCGGTATCTTGGAGGAATCACAAATACCTATAATGCCAATTGTCCCAAAAATTATGATGCTCTGAAATTCGGGGCACCATATAAAAAAAAGCATTGTAATGTCTACATGGTGTGACCGAAATCTATGGAAATCCCCTTAAATGAAAGTATGCAATGTGCACTTTAATCACAATGTCTGAATTGTTTCATGTATAATTTTAAACTATGGAGCAGAGGGGTAAATCAAAGAAAAACATGTCTTTGTACCAGATATTACAGATGGCACTATCTATACTCTCACATTATGAACATCACCTATGTCAAAAATAAATAAAGTTGTGGCCAGGTGCGCCAACCTAGTTGTCTTATTTAATCAAAAAATGAAACACTTCTTGCAGTTATGTTGCCGGCCCTTAGGCAAAATATAAACAAACAGATTTGGCTTTCAGCTAAAGAATCAGGGATCATTCAAAGGAGCTCTGTCTGGTGGGTTGCTCTGGTCACAAAAGACGCCTCCTTCCTGGCACCTGGGTTTCTTATATTGAATGAACCATAAGGGGTGGGGCTAAGTGCCCTCAAAGGGCAGTTTCTTGGTGCTGCAGGGAGAGAAGAAGAAGAGCATGTTATCAACTGTGCCCCCTCTTGGCCTGGCGGGTTATTATATACCTCGATTGAGCCCTTGAGGAGATCTTCTGACAAGGTACAAGGACTGAATTTGCAATGGAAAAAAAAAGGTTTATTACAATGAACGTAATAAATGTCACACACGCACAGTTAATACACACGAACATTTTAAAATAGATTATACCACTTTGGGGCAAAAAGGCAATGTGTGACTGAGCTGAGCTTTTATGCAACTTAGGGCTTTGGGTTTGCATATTTACACCAAATGAAAGACTCCTCATTCTGGTTTGGCAAGTCATATGTTTCTATGTCTTTTTTGAATGTTTTTTTGTTTTCATTGAGCCACTGGGCTGTCATTTTAAATGATCATCCACTTGGGGTTTTTGTCTTTTGTGGCACAGTAAAACATTAAATATTGAATCTCGTACACGAAAGACCCCTGTTCTGATCATGCCTCATCTATAATAACCAATCAGCCCTCAGCTTTTTGTTTAAACCTGACTAGGTAGGTATATAATTATGAGAATTTAAGTTGGGTAGTGGTGTGTGGCGGACTTGCTGTGAGTGCCTGCACTGTAAGGCGAAAACGTGGACCTTGACTGTTATCAGACATTACTTTTTCTCACTTATGCTAAGGACCCTTTGTAAACTTTGCCCCAGGGTGTGCATCGAAGTCATCAAGATGGAAGGTTTGGCCATGTCTGTAATGGCAGGCGCCTTATCTAGGGTTTGTTGCTGCCTTGAACTCGGTGCTGTGTGGATAAGAACTGACAATGAGCTGGATAGTCAGGTTAGAAAAAGCATCAAGGGTGAACGAATAGAAAGGAGATGAAAATTCATTCATCCCTAACCCTAACCCTAAATCAGGTATTTGTTTTCCACAGCTTATCTAAAGCCGGGTCACAGGAGCAACAGTTTTAGCAGAGTGGCCTGTATGTCCTTTTCCCCAGCCCCACTTGCCATCTCATATTGTGATATTCCAAGGTGTTCCCAGGCCAACTGGGAGATATTATCCTCCCAGCAAGCCCTGGGTTTTTCCCAGGGTTTCCTCCCAGCTGGTCATGCACATAAAACTTTCGCAGGAGGTGTCCATTGAGGTATCCTTATCAGATGGCTGAACCACCTAAATTTGCTTCTTTCGATGTCAGCTCTATTGCATGCCTCACCCAGATGTCGGTGCTTCTCACCCTGTCTCTAACGGACAGACCAGCCACCCTGCAAAGAAAGGTCATTTTGGCTTCTTGTACCCACAATCTCATTCTTTCTATCATTACCCAAAGCTCATGACCACAGGTGAAGGTAAGGACATAGATTGACTGATGGAAATTATATTCTAAAAATCTAAATACAATATGTATACAAGCAGATTCTTCAAATTAGTGCCACGTGTAATTTTTGTTTAAGTCTTCCCTTCTGAAAGCAAAAACAAGTAAAAGTGCTGGCATGCAACCCTTTCCACACATGCAACAATATTTTCTTTTGGACGTGCCCCATTCTCCTGCGTCATTATACTTGCCATAAATTCACACTGTTTTTTTTTTTTTTTTTTTTTTTTTTTTTACCTTTTGCCATAATAGAATTATGGAATGGAACCATATGAAGTTGCCCTGCCACAGACAAATGACTCGGTGACAGGCAGCTATTAAAGACAAGCTGGGCCCATGAAATAAATTGTGTGCTTTGTTAACCTGTGTGACATTCTGTAGGCGAGCCATGTCTGTGGTGGTACCGGGCTGATTAACCACACCATTAATCAATTACAGAGAGCAGAAGGTGAAACCGTGGAGATGATGTTTAGACACACAGAGCATGAGTCACGATTGTAAGGGCACACAGACATGGATAACTTAATTATCGGTGTCAGAAAAAGAACATGGGCCTTTTTTTTCCCCATTCTTTCCAGGCACTGTCTACTACAGCACACACACACTGCTCAGGCAATTGTACACACATGAAAAAGCTTAATGTGTTTTCTCAAAATTCCCCTTCAAGAGAATCAAAGGGAAATCATAGCCTTTATGTGTTGGTACTATTCATTTCATGGCTGGTTTCTGCATTTCACCCAATGCTGCTGGAAAATGCTATGGCCCCCATAACCCTGAACTAGGATAAAAGTGTTAGAATGTGGATGGGTGGGATTACCATTGACAAGTTCAAAGCTCTGTTCACATTTACAGTTGCATCCATTCAACAATTCATTTTATGGCCCATTTTTCCAAATCAAGTTGCATTGGGAACAAGGAGAGAAACAACCTTGGACATGGCATCAACTCAATAGAGAGTCAGCAATAAACCTAAAGTGCCTGGCTTTAGTATGTGTGAGCATGAAGGGATTTTCTTATGGTTACAGTTAGCACAAGAAATGGTCCATGAATGCAATGAACTGACACCACTTCTATTTGCCTGCTTTGCCTTGTCCCCTGCTTAGATTCTGGCCCCCCATTATGGCAAAGAACTGGACTGAAAGACTTTGAGAATGTTATTTTAACATTCAATAATTATCTAAGATACATGCATTATTATATATACACACACTGTCACGCATGCAAGTCAGAGGATCTCCTCACCAGCTTCATTGAGATATGTAATTACATGCAGGGATGTCAGGGGGGCTGTCACTAATATTCTTTTCTCCTCCTCCCTCTGCAGTGCTGAGAAACTGCCCAGTGTGGGCACTGAGCCCCACCCTTTCTGGCTTACCAGCTATAAGAAACCCAGTTACCCACCAAACAGAGCTCCTGTCTGACAGACCCTAAATTCTACAAGTAGAGACAAATCTATTTTGTTTTGCATTATGCCTAAGGGCAAGAAGCATAATGCCAAGAGGCATTCTTTTTTTTGGACAATTCAGTTAATTAAGTGGGATAACCTGGGTACCATCCCAATTTTTACCTTTCCATGACCTGTCATTGATGCACCCAGCCATAATATATGGAGGGGGTCAAAAGTAGGTTTACCATTGTATGTGAGTTTATTCTTTAATTATTATTTATTTATTAACTATTGTATTACGTATTTTTATTTTTGTCTTCTTCATATTATTATTATTGTTATTATTATTACTATTGTTATTAGCAAGTAGTCTACAAGAATATGTAAATAATGTTTGCTGGAATTTTGAACACTTATGAGATTGTACCTAAGTGCTCTATGCCATTGTGACATTTATTATTTCTACTTTATTTTCAATGGTGATGGTTTTTCTCTTCTTTACTATATCACCAGCACTTGCATCAGATTTGTGTTTCAGAGACATTCTTGAAGGGTGAAGACAAAAGGTTAAGATGAGCTCTTCTGCACAGCACCGTACACGCTATCACAGCAGGAAGGCACCCGTGATCAACACGTCTGATGTACTGACAAGAGACAACTTCCTGCTATGTACGTAACAGTACAAGCAGGCTTGCTATTGAGAATGAATGGGGGCGGAGTGGGGGATTCATCACTCGCCCACCACACAGTCACCTCCACTACAGTATGCTGCCTGCAGCATCCGCCCACCGAGAATGAACACGGTGCGGCCAAAGGCGGGTAGTGAATTGCCCAACACCAATTCAACAGGCAGCCATCCGAGGCACACTATAATGCTACCCCCGCCACCCCGTTCACCCTCAATGACCTCCGTTCAGCAACAACCGGGTCAGTGCTTACAGCATTACCAGCCGTGTGTGCTGGCGGGCAGTGAAACACCCCCCTCCGCTCCATCCAACCTGCATCCAGTCAGGAGAAGTAGCTACGGCGGCATTGTGGGCGGGCAGTGAACCATCGTCCTGCACATGAGTGATAGCTGTGGCCCTGGTGACTATGGACCACGAGTCACCGCTTGCTGCCGGGAGCCGCCTGAGGGACACTTCACTGCACGAGTAGTGAAATTGCCCC
This sequence comes from Polypterus bichir lapradei, assembly GCA_026402145.1. NCBI lineage: Eukaryota > Metazoa > Chordata > Cladistia > Polypteriformes > Polypteridae > Polypterus > Polypterus bichir. The sequence continues at coordinate 35,835,178 of JANRMT010062827.1, read as the reverse complement.
CCTCCAGATACTGCTTGCAGTGGCCCCAGGCTGAAGATGACGGAGCGGCAGTTACTGAGGCGCATGCGTCGCAGCTGTGGCCTCGTTCGTAAGTCGTAGGTCAGATGTCCGTAACCTGGGGACTACCTATATGTATATATATAAAATCCAAGGCAAACAAAGCCCCAATATGAAATCCCAAAAATTGTCAACATAAAGAACAAAAGGTTAAAAAATTCAGTAAAGCACTAAGCAGACAAAAATTACACAAAGCACAAGAACTCACCACTCATTCAGAGTGCATTCAGAGTGTAACGACAGGAATTATGGTGAGACATATAGGATATAGGATATGGTGGATATATAGGGTGTAGGGCAGTCTTGGCATTGATTGACAGGTGGCCCCGTGTCTTGGGGATCACCGACAAAACACACAGAATATAGCACAGGTAGTTTACATACATTGACAAAATCTACAACAAAAAATAATGCACATTATCAACAAAAGTAACAATAACATGAAAAAAGAATAAAAAAATGTAAAAAACCAATATAACGCATAAATTTGAACCCCAACCAGGAGGGGGAATCTGGCAGAAATATAACAACTACTTTTTTTAGTCTCAAGTTATGTCTGAATTTTTAACTAAGATTTTGATTCTCATTTTCATTTAGGGTACGGTGTAGCAGTTGTAACCAGAAGGGGGCACCACTGAGATCCAAACCACATACACAATGTCACCCAACACCACTTTAGGTTCAAATAAAGCCTTGTATTTTGTCACCAACCTTTGAAAGTGAATACAGCCAATAATTACACAGCACAATGTTCTTGTGCCCTCCTGGTGCGTGTCGCCCACTGCCTTCTGACTCACCGAGGAGATGTGACTGGCTTCTTTTAAACTGGACTCAGGAATGCTTCTGGTGTCACAGCAGTGGCCATCCAGAGCATTTCTGGGTAATATGGAAACCAGGGCAGTCTTCATCCCAACAGCACCCTCTTGCCATACCCAAAGACCGAAACAGGGTTGCTCCTCTACACTCCAACTCCCATGGCAACACTGATGGGGTCATAACTGGGACTAGCCTGGAAGGCCACTGCCACCTATCATGTGACGGAATGAATTCCCTAAGGCATTAGTGTTTTCCCAGGCAATCCATCAGCTTTTTACTCCAACTGAGATAAGAATTTCTAACCATCCCAGCTAGGTTACACTTCCTTCCATGCTGTCCTCTGTCCATACTGGAATGCCATTCCTTTCACCTTGACACTATTCTGGCTTTGTCTGCTTCTTTTCTCGCAATCTCATTTTAAATACCTTCTCTGCTAGTGGACTGGCATAATGGGGAAAGGTTTAGGTCTTTCCAAGTTTCAATTTTTTTGTGCCTAGCTTATGAAAAAGGACTTTATTTGGTTGCAAAATCAGATTTGCACACTGATTGAGGATTTATAACTATCAATCTCTGCCACTCAAAATTCATCTTCTGACTTATTATTGGTTACCTCATTATGAGCTACACTTAGAAAGGAAATGGTACAGTCTAGTGTGCATCTTGTTGACAGACTGCAATGAATATCTAGTATGGGATCTTTCAGTGGTTTTATTGATGATACATACAATCAAATAGAACGTACATTTTGCTTTTCTTTGATGACAATAAGGGGATAAGAAGGATCAGAAAATGTTCGGATGGATAAAGCAATGAGGTTAATAATACTCAGCTCACACAAGCTGATTCACACAGGCAAAACACATCCAATATGTCAGAATCATTTGAGACTCCAATGGAAGTCGACAAGTAAAGTACTGCTGTCAGGGTAACATGTAATCCATAATGGACGAGTTCTTCACATCAGGCCAATGAAGCAAAAAAAGAAAATAATAAATAATAAAGCATAGCAGTGTCTTGGAAATTCTGCCACACATTTGCGAGAAAAATAAACTTACTCGTGCAATAAATTTCCATCCCCTACCTAGCTAATAATCTCATAGTCGTTTTTTTGTTGTAGGCATCTTCAACATTATTATCATTTCACTAAAGCAGTGGCATCAGTGATTAAGTGCCAAGAACCTCAAAGATCTGGAGCATTTCTGGAGGTTAGTTAGCTTGAAAGATCAAGTCCATTTCTCACTTGTGGCAGTTATTAAATTCAAACTTGGGTAGCATTGCTACTTCCTTAACCTTGGGACTCTAACGGGTAGGAAGGTTTTTGCGGTGCGTTCATCATTTTCTCGTTTGGCTCGCATGGCTGTCATAGTGAGTCCCTACCTGGAGCCCTCAAATATATGCAGCACTTACTATATGCGGATGAACTGCATCCTCTCCCCCTCTTCTATTTTTTTTGGACATGTTACATGAAGTATTATGCTCGTCTTTTTGGTTTATTGCAGCCATTCTTTGTTTATAAGTGTTTGCAGCATACTGGTCTCTTGAACGAAATTGTGTTTTTATAAGACTATCTGGACATCTCTCTGATCCTCTATTGGAATACGTTGGTTTAAAAGTAAATGAATGAATGAATAAATCAAAATTATTGACTGTTTAATCAACTTTGGAAGCAAAATTAACTTAAAGGGTAGGTTTATTTAGCATTTTTAAACAGTTGCTTTCTCTTTGCCGTTCTGCCATCAAGCTGCAACTAGTGAAGTCAGTTGTTGTCTGCATGGTCTCTACAGTCTGGGCCACTGCAGCTTGTAACGCCTTTAGAGTTCTCACAGGTCAGTTAATGTTCTCCCTCACTTGCCTTTCTCTTGGACAATCACTCAGGTTTTGGGGGACGTCCTGCTTTAGCAGATTTGCAGATGTGCCATAGTTTTTCCATTTCTCCATGGTTGATTTAAATGGACTCCATGGTGGCTTAACCTACTGACTCACCACAAGCTGGACCTCCAAGATAAGCTGCATAAGCCCGCAATCAATTGAAACCTTAGACAGGCGGTCTCCATTGGACTCATAATGGGACTTCTAGAGCCAATTGACTGTACGAGTGATGATTTAACTGTGCTATATTAATACTATTTGACCAATTATGCTTTGTTTATATTTGTAATTACCGTATGTACTTGCGTTTAAGTTCTCCCACGGATAAGTCAGGGCTTAATTTTACCGTATAAATTTTGGTATTTTATAATGTTGGTCATATAAGTCGAATGCGGAAAACACACGCTATTGGTCCAAGAGATTATGATATGCTAATGCCCACCTGAGAGAGTAACCACAGAGCACACTGCCTTTTTTCTATGTATTGTGACTACGTAACCACGCGGTAACACCCGAACTGTTCCAAAGTGATGTTTGCACTGTTTTGTGTATCTCACACCCTCATACACCTTTATCGTAAGAGCACCCCTTATCTACAATGGAGCGTTCAATCAGAAGAAAATATGAAGCTTGTTTTAAATTAAAAGTCGTTGAAGTGGTGAAAGAAATTGGTAACTGAGCTGCTGCAACAAAATTTGACATGTCTGAGAAACTGAAGAGAAATTGGAGGAAGCAAGAAGATGTAAAAAATAAAAAAAAATTAAGTGTTGAATTTTTGACCGGGCGTATAAGTCAGGGTCTGATTTCATGATCGATTTTTCGGGTTTTAAGACCCGACTTATATGCGAGTATATACGGTAATTTGCAGAGGTCTGTTTCCACTTTGTCCTTAAAGAGTCTTATTCTGTTGATCAGTGTTGAAAAAGGGAAAATAAATACATTCTGATTTAATTTTGTATAACAATAAAATGTAAAGACATCCAAGGAAATGAATACTTTTTGGCACTATATCGTGTATGTGCAGCTTCTGAATTAATAAACAGAAAAGCTCTCTAATGAGTAGATTCCCAAGCACTATGGATTTTTCCATATCCATGACTTTGAAAGCATTCGCATAGTGCACATTAGACATTCATTGGTGAAAAAAAAATAATTCAACAAGGGTCCCCTCATGGGACAAAGAATTGCTAATGACTCTTAAGATTTTCGTTTATATAAATGATTTAAAATGATAAGTAACAACTCTGTTAGTTGAATCTGCAGACGACAGTTAAGAAGTGCAGCCGGATCAGCAGACTCTCTGGAGGCATCTAAATCAATATAGATGGACCTAGACAGGACTGTGAATTGGGCGATCCGATGTGACAAATAAGGCTTAATGTAAATAAATGTAAATTTTTCTATGTAGGGAGGATTTAGATAACAACCTTGTTTCGAGGCTGTCAGCAAAGAACTGTCTGATCCTGCAGCTAAGATCTTACACTTTATTAACAACTGTGATTGCATATTCTGTTTGAAATGTTTAATTGCACTAATGTTCCCTAAAGATATTGAAGTTTTAAGACAAAGAACCATTGGAATTAACTTAGACATTGTAACTTAATACTAAATACAAATTACGAGTAACACAGCAGCTTTTCAATGTGACCATTCATCACAATTTCAAGCATCAGTCAGATGTCAGTCTTTCCCGAGTTTCTCCCTCATCCCTCACCCAGTTTTCAAGCCAGTCGATAATCCATCTTTAATTTTTTACTTCCCATGCATTACACTCCAATTTTTTTTCCCAAGCATTGGTTGAATCTCTTCTTGCCAATCAAACACATTATTTTTATTGTGGGGCACATTTCTCTCCACATTAACTTTGTCTGCCATATTTGTCACTTCTCATTCTTCACTTGTATTTTCTATCAAGTTTTCAATGGGCTTTTTATTTACCCCCGGAGATTAATCCTAAACCAATTATATTCTAAAGATTTTTTTTTTATGTGTTTCCATTTCTTCATATAAACATCAATCAAAGATTGCAACTAAAGAATATAAGCGCTCCAAACAAAATTGTGACAAACAGCAGATTGAATAAGTAGCAGTTTCTGGGTGGATGGTGGTATAGCGGTTGGAAGACTGGGTTTGAATTTGGGTCTGGTATACTGTGAACTTTGCTGATTTTCCATGGGTGTTTTCTATAGATATATTAGTTCCCCCATTCTGAAAAGGTCATGTGTTTTAGAATTCACTTGGGGATCATGCAGGATTTTAAATTGGGCTGTTATGAGAGAGATTGTGTGTTTTGCCTGAACTTCACCTGCAGCTGACTAACTTGTCCAGAGTTGGTATCTGTCCTGTTCTAATTTTCTATAAATCAGACAGTAAAAGAGTAGGGGGTTCTGAGGGGTATCCCTTTTTAATTTGACAGAAAATAATAAACAACAGTAATGATGGAGCAAGCTGTCTGTAGAACTTGTAAGTCTTGATATAGAAATAGGTGCTTCTGCCATGAGCTCTGTTTTCTGCTCAAGATGGTTGAGAATTAATGCCAGCTTACTATTGGGTGTCCTTTTAAGTACCATCAGAAGGGGTGGGTCATTTGAGGATATAATAGGGGTGACATCAAATGTCTTTTGGTGCCTTGTCCTCCATTCTAAGGATTTACATGGATATGAATGCACTGACTGTGCCACTCATTTATGATTCCCTGTTGGTTTCTAGTTGGTTAACAAAATGATGTGACCATAACCCAATATTTTATTACACATCTTTTAGAGGCAATCACTGCAAACAAGTGATTCCTGGAGCTCTCCATGAAACCTCTGCACCCTTCCCTAGGTACTTTGGTCCTAAAGTTTGTGAAGCACTCCCAATACTTGTGTGTCTAACACCGGATCAGGTGCGTATTGAATTAGCATATTTTGTTTTAATTTCACCAGGTACTTCTATTTAAACACTCTTCCCAGAGATATACTGGTGGTTGGCAACTCTAAATAATGAGTCTGTGTGAGTGTTCTCTTCAAAGGACTGGCACACTGTACAGGGCTGGTTTTAGCCTTGAAGTAGGTGTTGCTGGAATAGCCTCCAACTTCTCTGTTACCTTATAGCAGGGTGACATGAGTTTTGCAAATGAGATGAATGCACATGAGACAGGCTTCAATATCCAGCCTGGTCACCATCTCTATAGAGTTAGCATATTCTGCCTACATCAACGGATTCTCTAGTTTTTATCCACATCTCAGAGATATAGGTGAGGTTGGCTGACAATGTGAACCTCTGCGTAAGTGTAAGTGTGAGTGTGGCTGTGCTCTATTGAATAACACCATCTCCAGATTTGGTTCCATTCTTCATTCTGCTAGAATAGTCAACAGCTTAACATGTTGACAAATTGGTTGGTACCCCTCCATAAAAAAATGAAGAACCCACAATTGTCTCTGAAATGACTTAAAAGGGACAAAAGTAATTGGAACCCATCATTGTTTATTCCATATTTAACAAAAATCAAACTCTGCTGAAGAATTTTGGTTTAACAGAATATTTCCAATAAAAACACAAATGAAAATGGCATTGACAAAAAATGGGACCCTAACCTAATATTTTGTTACACAACCTTTAGAGGTCATCTCTGCCAACAAGTGACTCCTGCACTCCTGTCGTTTGGCCCACTCGTTCTGAGCAAACTGATCCACTGGTGTCAGGTTTGAAGGGTTCTTCTCCAAACTTATTGTTTCAGTTCTTTCCATTGATTTTCAATAGGATTTCAAATCAGGGCTCATAGAAGGCCACTGTAGAATAGTCCAATATTTTGTTCTGAACCTGTCTGGGGTGCTTTTAGCTGTGTGTTCAGTGTCAATATCCTGGTGGAGGATCCATGACTTGTGACTGAGACAGAGCTTTCTGACACTGCACTGTACATTTTGCTCCCAAAAGTCTTCATAGTATTGAGATTTTGTTATTCCCTGCCCAGACTCAAGGCACACTGTGCCTCATGCAGCAACAAATAACCAAGCCTTTCTTTGAAAGCTTCATTTTTTGTTCTGTTGATATTGAGTTGATGTGACTTGCCAAAATGCCCCAGTTTTGTCTCATCTGTCCAGAGGACATTCTCCCAGAACGATTGTGGCTTGTCAATATGCATTTTGGCAAACTGCACTCTGGCTTTATGTTTTTTTTTCAGCAGTGGAGACCTCCTGGGTCTTCTTCCATTGAGCCTACTGTCACTCAGAAATCGTTAGATGGTACAATCAGACACTGATAGACCTTGACGCTGGAGTTCAGCTTTTATCTCTTTGGAAGTCCTTGGCTTTGTGTCTACCAATCTCACTGTCCTTCTGACCATTCTGAGGTCAATTTTTCTGTAGCAGCTGTGTACGGGGAGGTTGGCTACAGTCCCATTGATCTTAAACTTCTAAATAATATTTGCAAATGTTGGCACAGTAACATTAAGCTTCTTGGAGATGGTCTTCAAGACTTTGCCTGGTCTGTCATTTTCTTTCTGATCTCCAAAGACAACTCTCTCCTTTGCTTTCTCTGGTTCATCTTCAGTGTGGGACACGCGGTGACACCAAACAGCAGAGTGAAGACTTTTCTACATTTAAATCAACTAAATTACACAATTAGAGACATGTGTGATATGAATTCTAAAAAAAAGACTTTGAAAACTCACTCTAATCCAGTTATTTAGGATCTTTTTTATGGGTACAAACTAATGTGCCAAGGTCATTTTAGAAGATCATTGTAGGATAAGCAACATTTGATCTCTTTTCACACTTGCTTTGCCTTATTCAATGACATGTCAATAGTGTGAAGGTATGCAGGGAACAATTACTTGTCATTTAATCACTTTCAAGGAGGAGACCAGCACTTTTACAAAGAGCTGTAAGGGAAACAGCAAATGTGTCCACAGCTGTATTAGACAGAATGTATTATGTGGATCTCATAAATTGAGATGAAAGTGCTGTATATTACACTGGGTTAAAATGATGATCTTGTTAACATTGTGTGACCAACAACAAGCCTGTGGTTATGATCGATAGACCTTTTATGTCTGAAACTTCTCCTAAAAAAGTGTGTGGTATGTGATTAACATAGTACATGTATTGAAAATAAACATAGCCTGTTGCAAGGAAAAAAAACACATGCTGTAAAACTACATTATACTTTGACATTCGAATACATCATTGGGCTAGTGGTAAATGTGAACACTGCATTGCCACCATCTTATGGCAGTACAGTCTGAGTCAATGTGAGGTTCAAAGACTTGGTAGGTTATGCTCTTGAAAAGATGAAATGTAGAATATGTATTCAGAATAAACAGTGAGTCGTCACAGCCGGTACAAAGGAGGTGAAAAGAACTCCTGCTAAGTGAGATAATGAAGAGCCACACGAGATGCTGCTTTTCTGTGTTCCATACATTTAAAACAGCAAATGTGTCTAACAACTCTGACAGCACTCCAACAGAATCAGGGATGAGGCTGCAGAGCATCCTTCTTCTGACTGAACGTCTAAACGAATAACTAAAGAAAATTAACATTACTGTCCAACATGCCATACCTGCAGATTTTAGCTTTATAACACATTATATATGCACTCACAGGCCACTTTATTACATACTCCTTGCTAGTATCTGGTTGGACCCCATTTTGCCTTCACAACTGCCATAATTCTTCATGGCACAGATTCAACAGGGTGCTAGAAACATTCCTCAGGGACTTTGATCCATATTGACATGATAGCATCACCCAGTTACTGTGGATTTGTTGGCCACACATCCATGATGCAAATCGCCCATTCCACCACACCCCAAAGGTGCTCTGTTGAATTGAGATCTGGTGACTGTGGAGGGCATTTGAGTACAGTGAACTTATTGTCATGTTCAAGAAACCAGTTTGAGATGATTGGAGCTTTATGACATGGTGTGTTATCCATCTGAAAGTAGTCATCAGAAGATGGGGACACTGCAGTCATAAAGAGATGGACATGGTCAGCAACAATACTCAGGGAAGCTGTGGCATTTAAACGATGCTCAGTTGGTACTAAGGGACCCAAAGTGTGCCAAGAAAATATCCACCACACTATTACACCATCATCATCACCACAAGCATGAACTGTTGATATAAGGCAGAATGAATCTGTGCTTTCATGTTGTTGACACCAAATTCTGACCTTACCTTCCGAATGCCGCAGCAGAAATCGAGACCCATCAGACCAGACATTTGTCCAGTCTTTTATTGTTCAATTTGGTGATCCCGTGAAAATTGTAGCCTTAGTTGCCTGAAGAATGGGCCTGAGCTGCCTCAAAAGCTTGTAATCTTTTTCGTTAGCCAATAAAAACTGTCATTTTGCTTGACTTCTCATTGTATCCATAATGGATAACACAGTACAACACCCTATAAACTTTAATAAATAGTGAAAAAAAATTCTAAAATCATGCTTTCAGTTAGTAATTCCCAAGTATTGAACATCACTTAATGTGAGGAAAAAATAAATTTCAATGATTTTAGCATAAGGCTGCAGAACTGCAAAATGTGAAAGGGTCTGAATACTTTCAGAATGCACTGTACAGTATATTCATCTTGAGAAATGATGCCTAGCTGTACAAGACTAGAGAGAAGGTGCAAGCTGTAAATTGAACTCTGATCCATGAAAGTATGAGACAGCAGTGCTACCCATTGTGTCACCCCAACATCCTTACTAATGTGAGAATGGTACAAGTCAAAAAAATATTTATGCGTGTGTATATATATATAATATATATATAAAATATATGTGTATGTGTATATGCTTCTGCTTTATAATACATATTATAAATTATCCTTGATGTATAATTCAATGGTGAGGAAGAAATAGGATGAAGCCTGATGCCTGGCAGGGGGTCTTATTGTAAAGACCCTTCGCTAGAATAGTTGATGTGTTTGCTGCCAACAGTCTGGAGCAAAGTTTTGCGAGAGTTTCTCTTCTGTGCATTGTTAAATAGGGCAGGTAGCGGAGAATGAGTGCCAGTGATGAATTACAAGACCATAATGACTCCATCCTCATAAGTCACCAAGTAGAAGTATAAAAAACACAGACTAAAAGGGAATGGCTGGAGACAATTGCCGAGTGCAATGAGATGGCTTTAACAAAAGGGGGCAAGCAAAGTGGTGCGCATCTGTATTGAATCGCCTCAAGATTCCCCTCAATCTTTTGGAAAAGTTGCTCCCTCTGGTGTGGCAGTTGTTTTTTATAGTACATACTATAGTACAGAATTTATTTCATCCTTTGACGCTTCTGATGTTAATAAATGACTATAATGTACTGAGGGATAACAATAAGCCTCCCTGGAATGCTGCTCAAACTTAATTTAACAGAGGAAGACAGAGAGGCCTGTAAATCAATCTGATCTGTCCTCTGCATGGTTTTCTGTTTTAGCTTTGTGCGCTGTGACTTTCCTTGTTTTTTATAAGAGTGGCTGGCTTCTAAACAAACACAGACAGCTTGTTGTCTCAACAGCATCCTTTTTCAAAACTCTGGCAGCATTTCAAGTTAATGTTTCAGTGACCCATCACTAGTCTTGTGTGGTGGCATAGTGGTCAAGGCTCCTTACTCTTAAATGCTGAGAGCTGGGTTGAATTCTTAGCCCAGCTACTGTCTATGTGGACTCTACTCCTTCTCTCCGTGTCCATTGAAACATATAAAAAGATAAAAGATTAAGGTTTGGGGCATCTTGCAGCAAACCTCATTTGATGGTGTGGCTGGTTGGGCCAAAACAAATAAATAATATAGTCATCATAACTTTCATGAACCACAGATGCTGGTTGGACAACAAACACTGACTTCTTTTTAAGTGGAATTCTATGTTTCAGGATAGGCACTCCAGTCACCTAAAAAAGAAACTCACACTGTTCCAGTGTGGTGCTGAGGGGTCACCCACTGCACTCGGGTCCCAGTCCAGGTGGTTTGTCATGTGGTGGGTGCTATCTGCACATGTTCCTCACCTCTCCTCTCTCCTCCTCTATATACTGAGTGTTGCTGGAGACAGAAGTGACATCAGTCCTCCGGTCAGATGTCTTTGTGTCTGACTGTGAAAGAAGAGAAGGCATTACCGACAGCACTAACAATAACTTCCAGAGCCTTGATGATGACTCCTAACCATGCATCTGAAACCATATTTCCTTCTCATGGTCATCCCTCATAGCAAAGATATGCACTTTATAGTAAGTTGACTGTTCAATGGAGTTGGTGCCATGTGATGGACTCTTGTTGATTTTTCCTTTATGTCCAATGATACTAGTAAAAGATGTTGACTATCTTTAAATATAACATTGAACGGATCACTGGACTCATCTCTTACCCTATGTTCAGGAGACACTTTCTCGGATGTCCCTTTTGCATTATATAGGGGTGAAACTCTAGAGTTGTCCACCTAGAACGGGGTTGGCAATCTTCTAAAAAATCAACACGCTAGATAGAAACAAGTACCACTTTCTGTTCCTCAGGTCACTGATCTCCAATCACAGTTCCACAAAATGTAGGAGCATGTTCTTGGCCCTAAACACCTTACTAAAAGATGACTGTGTTCTATCTGGTTAACTCTCTCTTTTGGTGTAATCCTGAATAACATTAAAGTAATTCAAAATCGTGTGTCATGGTGGAGCACAGGTCAACTGAAGACTTTTTGGAACTGATCATACCCTATATACTGAGACTGCGACAGCCAAGTCAGAAGTTTTCTTTCTTTTCAATGTTTGTCTTTGTTCAGACCAAAGTGTGTGAATATATTGATTGACTGATTAATTATTTTACTAATAAATCCATCTACTGTATAGTGCCTTTCCCATCTATCTATCTATCTATCTATCTATCTATCTATCTATCTATCTATCTATCTAT
>JANRMT010062827.1:35791738-35823567 GCA_026402145.1 Polypterus bichir lapradei | reverse complement strand
TGTCATATAGTGCCTTTCATATCGATCAATCTTTCTGATTGACATGAAAGGCATTATATACAGAAAGATGGATTTGAAAGGCACTATATGATTGTATAGATACATAGATAGTGTCCATCCATCTACAGTACCATTAAAACAGTTCTCTGATTTCCCTTCACAATCCTAAGACATAAATTGTAGGGTATTTTTTTAATCCAAACTGGCCATGTGTGGCATCCAGTGTGTTGTTGGTGTGAACCTAAATAAGGTTAAAGTCATACAATATTGTGTGGCATGGAGGAGTACTGTCCAGGTCATCTCAAGGCTTTTTCCTGGCCACTGTTAAAGATATTTCTGGATTTCTCTGGTGTAGGGTGATTTTTATCATGGCTGGTCATCTTACCTTAAGCCTAATGCTACGAAGACTGTTTCCAGCACCTTGCAATCCTGTACTGCTTGAAAAATGAAAAAGTAAAAGACTAAATGTCATTTGTTCTTACAGTCTTAGATGATTTGACACCCTTGATAGCTCCTAGTTGTTTTCTGTAGCTTCTCTGCTCTCAGTAAACACTTCAATGAATTTGCAAAAATCATTATAAAGCCATTACAAGTAGTCCTGGCAGTCTTAGCCAAGTGCTTAGTGTTTTCTCTTCTGTCAGTACTTGTAAGGCTTTATTGCTATTAACATGTTTTTTTTATATTAATATTTTTAGTTTTATATGAAAAGATATTTTTTATTATTCCCTTGATTGCATTTTAATGGGGTATCAGTAATCATTGCAGCTGTGATCGAACAATCATTGCCAGGTGTATGACTGCAAATGTCAATGGGAGACATAGTGATAATATTTTATTTAAGGATGCATGGCACATTGAAGCTTACTTTATAAGGGATGGCAAATAATCAGAAGAGAGTATTTCAGACCAAAATAAAATAAACAATTGTGGTATCAACTTTTGAAATAAGAATGGGCTCTGCACTAGACCACGATCTAAACTTGTTTAGGAAGGGTAGGCTAAAAACGCAAGAGAGTTTTGTTGTGCAGAATAAAATGAAGAATTTCAGGATGGACATTTTCACTGTCTAGCAATTTTATGTTTTCTCTTTGCCTTGGTGGTAGTGACATTTATCACTACCCTGTTATCGGATACTTGCCTGAATTTCAACAATGTATCTCCATAGGATCTTTGTGTAATTTATGCCATTTTCATTAAAATTCTACATTGACTTTTTATAGAGAGATCTTCACATTCAAAGTATCCATTAATTTGTTTTCTATAACTTCTTAATCTCATATGCAATAGGTGAATCAAGGCTGGGCCTCACACTTGATGGGACACTGTAGTCCTGTGGGTCTCATTGTTTTGGTTTAAGGACCACTTTGTCAAAGTTAATAATATGGAGGACCACCTATGGCCAACAGTCACTCATTAATGTAGATTCTCTGTGTTAATATTATTACATTATTTTTTCTGCATCTGCTTATGTAAAAATTAAAGTAATAACACAAGGTGCAAAGAAGAAGAGTTGGTACACAAACTCAATGAGTAAACCAGAACACTGCTGTTTAACGGAAAACAGCTCCTTAATTGAAGTATGTAAGTTAGTCTGGTTATGGATGTCTTGAGTCATGAGAGAAAAGGCCAATCTCCTCAGGGCATGCTAATGATATTGTGTTGTGCAGCACCATAAAAGACAAAGTCTTTAAAAATAGAGCATTTAGATAAATAGTGAAAAGACACAATATATGAGATTTAATGATGATCAGGGTTCAGAAGTTAGCCAACAGAGAGAGCTATTGAAAAGAGTGGATAAGTACTGTATAAATATCAAGGATCAGTGGTAGCCCAAGATGGAAAACTATATGGAGAGATAATCAAAGAATAAAGGCAAAGTTTAAAGGTAAGGTTTTTAAAAAAGTGGTAAGTCCAACAATGATGTATGGATATGAGACATGGGCAGTAAAGGGGGCACAGGAGAAGAAGTTGGATGTAAGAATTTTGAGATGAATGTGTGGAGTTACAAAAAGGACAGCATAAGAAATGGGACAATCAGAGGAACAAAAATAGAAGGAGCGATATCTTAGAAAGTACAGGAAAGTAGATTAAAGTGGTATGGACCTGTGATGAGGAGAGACAATGAATATTTGGGCAAAAGAGTCATCAGAATAGAAGTATAGAAGAAGAGAAAGCAAGGGAGGCCAACACAGACATGAATGGATAAAGTAAATGAAGATCTGAAGGAAAAGGGCTTGATTGGTGAGGAGGTGTGGGACCAAGCTGTATGGAGAAAGTCAATCAAGCACATTTTCCCCAAATAAAACTGGGAAAACATGAAGTGGAAGAACAAGTTACTCCAGCTGTTATGCTCTTGGAAGGTGCACTAAGAAAGGCGAAAAACAGCACAAGCAGTAGACTGTCAAACTTGTACTACTCCTCACTCTCTTTCTTTATTACAGGCCGATGCAGAAATTGCTACTTTGTGAGCTACCGTGCTGGCTTGGGGTACAGGATTGGAGTAGAATAAACTTGAATAGAAGTAAAAGATGTTATAATCTGCAAGAAAATCAGACAGTGTGCTCCGAGGTCAGTGTCTTAGAGCCGTTTCATTTGCCCTTATCAGTATGAAAGTTCTTGTAAGAAAGATAATTAGGTCAGCCTACTGACCACCTGGCACAAGCTCTTAAAACTCCAGTGATCCAGGGACCATATTTTGAGAACCACTGCTCTAGTCATTTCCGAATTCACATGCACTTGGTGACTGAGTACATTTTTAGATTGTAAAGCAAAGTCAAAACCATGAAAACCTCAGAATTAGGCATCAAGCCCACATTTGAACAGAAAATTGTGCCCTTACCTTGTCTGCCTTTACCTTTAATTTTGTGCCAATGTTGCTGTCATTTTCATTTTTCAAAATTGTTTCATTCTCTGTGTAATTTTATAATTTTGCAACTGTGATCATTTTTTCATGATGTTATACAGTATGATACAATATGATCACTTCTTGTTAGAATACTGTTCATCCAATTTAGCAGTCATTTATTCTTAAACAAAATATGTAGTTCCAATTTGGGGAGACCGAGAATGAGCCAGTCATCTTACCTTTGTATTGTAATGAATGTTTCATGTATTTCAGCAGCCTAAAGGTTAACTTTTTTCCCCATCACTGACATACCTCAATAGTAACAAAGTTTTATGAGCCAGGTAAAATCTGCACTCGGCTATACATCATCCACTACAGGAGGTCTAGCCTGTATGCTCCACTTTAATGAAGTTCATTTGTTAACTTCCCAGGAAAGGCCATGTTGCACAGATGCCCTTTCCGGGATCCAAAGCAAGTGCTGCTGAAGTGCAGCTATAAAATAATCATGTTTTTCAAATGGCACCCAAGCATGTGTGAATGACAAATAAGCTTTCACATTACCATTCTTCAAGTTTACTTCTACATATAATTATTACAAGAAAAGCACTGGCCCATTTGTTCACAGGGGCCTGCTTTCTAATACTAATCACTTGGTTTGTAAACTATATGTCACATTTCTAGAGTGTTAGTTACTAATGCCTAGACTGCATGGATTTCAAGATGTCTCTCGTATATTTCACAAGCTGAAATTCTAGTAAGAGGAAACAAATGCTGTGTCAGTGACATTTAATGATCAGTTAGGCTAAGTAAGTGTGTAAATAAATAAGGTCATGGCATAACAAAAACACAGAATAGTTTCAAGAAAGTTTGATCAACACTTTAGAATAACATTGTCACGCATGCATGTCTGAGGATCACCCTCCAAGCTCCTCCCAGGTATGTGCTAACACCTCGAGCCAAATGAGGGTGATGCCGCTAACTATCTTGTTATTTTCCTCCTCCAAATTCTTGAGTGAGGGCAATTGCTTCCGCCTCTTCCTGTACCTGTGCTTTAGAAGGTCAACCAACTGGAAGGACGCGTCACTTGAACAACAGGTGACTTTAGCTAAGGAACTTGATGAATTTTGAACCAACAAAAAAAGAGCCTGATTAACAGCAGCCACACACCTTAAGTAGCGAGTGTTTGTGTTTTCATTTTAATGCCATTGTGCATTTGCTTTTTGTTTTTTTTTTACTTTTAAAAAATTGAAAATAAACACACAAGGCCTGGTTCGCAACCCAAAATCCTTTTGTAGTTGAAGCATCTTTTCCGCGGACAACCACAGCAGTTTTAAGGACATAGCACTGTTGTGCATCTATCAGTTACTTAGTCATATATTCGCCTGGAGACAACCCTGAGTGAAACTTGCTTAAAAGTGGGTGGGAACAATTAGACAACCAACTGTGTGTCACATTCCTAAACCAATCCAATGCCTCATGAAGATAACACTCAAAGTATGGGTGGTGGCTTTGAACTGCTAACAGTGCTGTTGCCCTTGTTAACCTGATCCAACGGACAGTAAGCTTCTGATTACGATGAACTGTCTATAGCCGAAAGGGCACACATTATTCTGGGGTTCCTCACACCAATACCCTCTGCTTCCCCTCTCTCTCGCTCTCTCTCTATATATATATATATATATATTATATACTGTATATACTAGCTGTCCCCCGCAGCTTCGACCAAAAAGATATCACTACCTAAGTGGTGGCAAGGTATGCTCCATAACGTGGCAATAAGTAGTCTGACTCAAACAGAGCCTGGCGTGTGAGTGAGGAGGGTCCCGCCCGGCTCCCTACTGTTAACGTTATACTTCCTCCCTCCCCTCAGCCTGCAGCCTCTGTCTCAGATTAGCGTGAATAATTCACTCCTGCAAGTGAAATATGATACTTAGCGCAATGAGAGAAGTCGCAAAATCAACTGGACTGTTCAAGCAAATTATAGAAAAAAACCCGATCTAAATCCGTAGACTGCCGTTGAATTTTATATATATAGAGATAAAGCAAGTCATGACAAATAAGCTCATGACAATGTGGTTCATGATGAGCAGCTGTTAAAGAGGAGTTATCTAACCATTGGCTTGACAAGATGATCTTGGTCCATCATGGATGGAGAGCACCCATCGCCTTTTTTCACTCAGTGTAAACTAATGATATTTATAACGCCTTACAGTTTCACACATTTTCCTAATCCACAGTTTTTCCAGTTTCTCCACTGACTAAGCTACTTTTCTAGAATATTCCTAATCATGCATTACTTCCAGGCTCTCACTGTTCAAACTGAAGTGCACCCAGCATTTCTTTTAAAAGACTGGTACTTTGTTTTTGAATTCATTGCCTTTGAATCCAACTTGAGTGTGTTTCTTTGTTCTCTTCTTTTAACAAATATATTCATTGTCTTGTCTTTTTGATTTATTGAAGTCTTTTATGAGTGGAGGCCTCAGGAAATTGTTTACAATTGCACTCAATTGGTTTGTGATTGTCTTGTATTGTTCAGAGCTACTCGTCATTG
The DNA here is from genome assembly GCA_026402145.1 of Polypterus bichir lapradei. Classification (NCBI taxonomy): domain Eukaryota; kingdom Metazoa; phylum Chordata; class Cladistia; order Polypteriformes; family Polypteridae; genus Polypterus; species Polypterus bichir. The sequence continues at coordinate 35,818,171 of JANRMT010062827.1, read as the reverse complement.
ATATTACATGGTGCTTTTGGCATTTATATTAAATTGATCTGTTTCACTTTCATCAGCTGTTTGCACAATGTAGTTAGTTTCGCTATCCTGATTGCTGGCAGCTTTTAAGTTTTTAAGTTCCATTTATGAAACCAGTTTACAAGTAACATGCTGAATCTTAAAATCTCCATGACTCAGAATGGATGAATGAATGAAAGATGAACCACTATGGGGAAAAACTTCATATCTGTGCCTTTGGATTGGAGAAAAAACCCAAGCGTAACAAGTATTAAATTGGATGATCATTGACAGTATGGTAATGATTCTAGTATGGCTTAATTATGGTCAAGAGCAAGTTGTCTCCTTGTCAGTGTATTTGATCCCATTGCAATGAATAAACAGATGGAAGTGAAGATTAGCATTCATGTGGTTTAAAATCTGTATATATCTTGAGTATGTAAGAACCAAACAGAATCTCTAACTGTGAACTCTTAAAATTAACAGTCATCTTCATCTTTTCTTTCACATCCAAACCTCATGGAGTGTTAAGCCTCTGGCAGTACCTGTTATGCTGTTATATTGGGATCTTGTCGTTAATTATTTTCAACCTTTTTATGCAACTATTATTGGGTGTTTGAATTCAAGGATGTTGTTTTCTGGTTATCACATAATGCAATGATTTTTTGTATTTTTAATTTTACTGTTTCCTCTGCATTTTGTTTTCTTATGGGTACAACCATTTGTTTAGATTTTGCTGGATGTGTGTGGCCTATGACATCATAGAGGTGATGGGATTAAAAGTCAATAATTATGGCATGTCTCTCTGCGAGCTTGTGGATAACACCCAAACTCTTTGTGGTTCGGTGCTCAATCTTTTAAATTCTCAGTTATGACCTTCTCTTGCATCTCTTCTTCTGAACATTTCTCATCTATTTTTCCACCTTAACGCAACACATGCATATCGGCAGCCATTGTAGTTTGCTTTATTTGGTTATCTTAAACAGTTGACTGGTAATTGAGGTGCTGCCTGAGAGAGGGTAAGAGCAGATACATGTTGGAAAAACCAGTAGGGCCAAGGAAAAATGTGGAATAAACAAAGGAGCAAATGGGATGAAATGAGCCAGAAACAAAATCAAAATCCAAGTGATGTGCTGAAACATGAAAAAGTCAATAAATGCATGCAAGACGCAAAAGATCAGGCATCAGTGTATGTCAATGTGAAGCGAGGAAGATGCTGCTAATGTGCACAGGCATGGAAGTGTTATGATTGTATTTTGTCTTTATTTTTTTGTTTTGTGGAATTAATTTTCTTTATAAACTCAGTCTGTATTATTTTCAGGACTTCTGGACCTATTCCTAATGTTACTTTTTTGATTTTCATTTTTTTTTCAGTCAATTTAAAATTATTGACATCTCTTTTGGATTTCTTCTTTATTGCCACCATTTTATTGTTCATTTCATACCATGTTAGTAAGGAATTAGTGCCACCTGTGATGTTCTCATCATGACAGCATAAAAGGTCACCCACAGATCATCTGAGAAAGTAAACCTTTGTGTATCGCCTTCCTGGTATAAAGATAATTTCTAACACAAACCTGGACTTTGATATAAGGTTTTTTTGTTTTTTAAAATAATCGGTTAGAACACATAATTATTCTTCTTGCACCTTTTTCTTGGTTATGCTAAGCAGAAAAAAAACTGTGAACTCGAGGACCGTCTACAAGCTAAATGTATTTCTTCCCCGTATTAAAGTTCACTGCTTCAAGCAACCATCCATCCATCCGTCCATTATCCATCCCGCTATATCCTAACTACAGGGTCACGGGGGGTCTGCTGGAGCCAATCCCAGCCAACACAGGGCACAAGGCAGGAAACAAACCCTGGGCAGGGCACCAGCCCACCGCAGTTCAAGCAACCATTGGTTGTCTTATTATAATTTCAATGTTTGCATTCTTATCTTGTAAGATAAAATTGAACTAATCAATAACACACTGACTTTTATGGAAAGATGTTCTCATTTGTCACAATGTTTGGCATGACAGTACCCCAATTTAAGACCTGTCCATTGTACCTGCCAGAAAAAATAGCCACAAAAGTGCTGGATGTGCTAGAAATTCACAAAAATATAAGCAAGAAACAAAAATAAAAGGTAAAGTACCACTTCTGGTTAATGGAAATAACCCAAAGTTGATAGAAATCTACATTTTGTACCTAGTACTTGTATACAAAATTTGGTTGACCTAAGTGAAAGTGTACTCAAATAATCGTGTTTACACACACACACACATATACATGCACACACAGATATAATTCCAAAAATACTATTTTTGGACTCTGGGAGGTCTAAAATGTTGAGATTCATTAAAATCTCATCATCGATTTTTTGGAGGATTACAATACTTTTGCTATATACAATATAGCAATCACATTTTTTTTTATTTAGGAGAGCTTTGTTGTGATTTTAGCTTTGTTTTAAAAATTTCCAGATTTTATTATGCACCCTTTTTGAAATTTCATTTTTGGCCTCAAGGGTTTTGATTCATGCTGAATCTGATTGTGCACTTTATAAATTTATTTTAAACATATTTAAAGACATTTGTTTGTCTTCACATTTTTTTCCAGCACCATATTGTCTTGCGTAGAGCTTCCCCCAATTTTTGGGATTGCACTGCAGTATGTAGTATGACCAGGTACAGAAAAGAAGGTTGAGATAACTGGAAATAGTTGGGACGCCAACCGGGTTATCCCTTTTAATTACTGTTCCCAACTTAAATTGCCCTTCTTTGGGTGTCAATAAGTGGCCCTTCTTTGGGCAGATATCTTAAACAACATCTAAACAGGTCTTGTAAAGCCATCAAAAAGTAGAGCCCTTCACTGAGCTCCATCATGTGGTCTGTGCAAGTTGCAAAAGATGCCTCTTTGCAGGTGGCCCAGCTTCTTGTAATTTGCGGGACTAATGCCATCCATTGGCAGTTTCTCTGAGCTGCGAGGAGAAAAGGAGAATATGAGGTTAGTGACAGTGCCCCCTCTCACCCCACCGGGTTATCGCATACCTTGAGCGAGCCAGTGAGGAGGTCCACTGACGCACATGCATGACTGTAGGTTTGTATCAGTGGTGTATAAGGTGAGGACCTGTGCACTCCCAGGGAATATAGAGATGGAGATGGAACAGAATTACTTTACTTGTGCTGTATGCTTTGCTATATGATCTTTTGACTCGATTTTAAGAATTAATTCTTGATTTTCTTGACTAGACATTTTTGTTTCTGATTTAGGCTTTGACAAAAGAGGGGACTGACTTTTGTCTATGAACTTTGCTCATTTTCTTATGTTTCATCTTGCAATCCCTATTAAAAATCTCTTTGTCCTTTAGGTATAACAATTTTCAATTTCTCTGTTATTTAATGGTGAGAATAGATAGATCAACTCAGTAGGTGTCATGAGGACAGTGTAGTATTATTATAATAGGAAGAAATAATGACAACAGGTTACAACTAGTATAGATAAAATCTCAGAAACTGACTAGTCTGCTAGCCTGAAGGAATACAGATGATTGAGTTGAAAGGACAATCATGTTGAGGATAGTATGAGGCTGAGCCATGCTGAATCAGGAGTGGTATGAAGTAGGGATTCGGCTTATTCTATTGGTCCAGGAGGTACCTCAGGAAACCTGAATGAACTAGGATAAATACAAAGGTTTTACAAAGAAACTCAGTCTTGCTGCACTTTTTCCATCCATGAAGGAAAAAAACAGGTCTCTTTTGGCACAGTATGTTTGTCTGCCTGGCCTAATGCAGATGATGAGTTAACTAAGAAGAGAATCGAGTGTAACTACCAAGTTTATGCGCCACATGAAACTACACATCTAACACAATCAGGTTGTATGGTTTGCAAAGTTAAATTCTATTTATTTTTTTGCTAATAGTTTTAATCTTCAAATATGATAACTAGTGCTATCTATAATATGTGAATACACGTGTAACGTTTCTCTCCTGTCTGTTTTGTTACTCTTATAGCCTTGGTTTATAGATATGAACGGAAAAGCATAATGCTCTGCTGCAATACCTGACAGTATGCTAAGAGTTCGGGATTTAAGTCGTCCTTTTAAGGTCTAAATAATAAAGGGTTAAAAAGGGGAAGCGGTTCATCCTAGAACTCTTACATAACAAAAATATATATAAGACCACCCTATCCACAGCAATATTTTCTAGATTTTCCTGGAAAATTCCTATATGTTCCCAGGCTAGTTGAGAAATATAATCCTTAAAACATTTCCTGGATCATCTTCTTGTGGTTGGATCAAAATGGCTCACTTGAAACATAAAGAAGGCTCCACCTTTAGGAATCTCTTATATATATTTCTCTTCTGGTTCGTCCTGCTTCCACTAACCGGTCCCGCCCACAGGCAGCCGACACGGCATTTCTCGATTCCTATTCGTCCTCTTCCAAACCCTTCCCCATGCTGCCAGCGGTGAGGCATGTTATCAAAAATGGGTCTCACCCCAAACTTAAAAATCAGGCTTCAGACCTTTACATGGTTCATAACAAACATAGGGATTTAAAATAAAAAAAAATAAGTAAATAGTTAAAAAATTGACGGCATGGTGGCGTAGTGGGTAGCACTGCTGTCTCGCAGTTAGGAGACACGGGTTCGCTTCCCGGGTCCTCCCTGCATGGAGTTTGCATGTTCTCCCCGTGTCTGTGTGGGTTTCCTCCAGGTGCTCTGGTTTCCTCCCACAGTCCAAAGACATGCAGGTTAGGTGCATTGGCAATCCGAAATTGTGTGCTTGATGTGTGTGTGAGTGTGTGCGCGTCCTGAGGTGGGCTGCCATCCTGCCCGGGGTTTGTTTCCTGCCTTGCACCCTGTGTTGGCTGGGATTGGCTCCAGCAGACCCCCGTGACCCTGTAGTTACGATATAGCAGGATGGAAAATGGATGGATGGATGGATAGATAAAAAAATAAAAAGAAATGGGAAAGAGAGAGGAACTGTGGAAACCCTGCCTCAAAAACACAAAAGCAAAGTTAATTTATATTTATAAATGTGTTAACGCAAATTCAAGACAAGAATAAAAACAAACACAGAAGCCTTTTTTGTCCTTCTAATTTTCACTTTTTGAGTTGATCTTACACTCATTTTGGAGAGTTTCTAGAGTCACTGAATTTGTTTCTGACCTTAATTTCATTATTAACCAGTTCTCCTGCAAGTTGTTTAATTTTGGCTGCCATTTTGGTTCATTACAGCCTCTGCCATTTTACAAGCCTCTCATTAGGATGGTGCCATGCATTGTCAGATTGTGTCCTAAGAGTTAATGACCTGTAGAAGGGTGCCAGACATCCAAAAAAAGGACATGTCCTACTTTTTAATCTCATGTTCTCTGAGCATTAGTCAAAGCTAAACACACACACATACAAAATGTCTGTCTCTTTCACGCGTACAGCGCAGTATGGGTAGGATATTGAAGTGGGATGCCTCATCCACCCTGCATGATCGAAACTATAAGGAGCAACCCCTCCCCACTCCTCGTTACCATGGGTGTATCTGAGCGTACCCAAAACTCCAAGAGGGAACCCCGACAATCTTCAAAACAATGTAGAATTATCAATGGAATCTTAACTCCAAGGGGGGAATAAAACTATTCATTACAATGATGTGGGTGTCTCTGCATGAGCTCGAAAATCCAATCCACTCCCACCAAGCTAACAAAGAAACCTTTGCTATTATTATCTTTTATTGTCATGTTGATGTATAACTTTGCTTGTTTTTTGACTATAACTTTCCTATTAAAATTCTCTATAATTGGATAATTTTAAATCATAAGAAACGTGTGTACAATGCAAAAATATTATATTCAGAAATTAATTATTTTTGTCAACCAGAAAAGAATTATGATGTAATCAGGTAGGAAGAGACAGACCCCAGAAGTTACCTCAAGGAAGAATCTTCCTGTCTGTAGAAGAAGGAAGAGAGCCTGTTATCACACAGCACCACCCCCTGGTTGGGCAGAGAATTACTACCATCAAAGCCCTTAAGCTGTCTCCTAAGAGCATGTGCATGACAACTGACAGAACACAAATATAGTTCACCAAAGAGTATGCCTGAAAAGGTAACCCACAAAGTATACAAAACCCAGTCCACAATTTCAAAAATCAAAATTCTTATGCAAAGCAAGAGTCCATAACCAAACAAGTCACATCAAGTATGTTGTTTGGCTAACTTGAGCCATGCAAGTTTAGTTATTGTGGTTATTCCTTATGGCATCCTTGGTCCAGCAATGGAATTGCTGCTTTTCTGTCTTTATGTCCTAGGATGGATAACGGGAACCCCCTCTTAAAAGAAGTCAAATGCTGCTAAATGCTTTCCCCAGTAGTCCTGATATCAGGCTTATGTTTCAGCACATGTTATTTTTACTATTTAAAATGGGGACAAGTCTGCCTTAAATTGACATTTATACCCAGATTCCAGTCTGTGCTCAGCAGGAAACGACTGGCAGACAAACATTCTGAGAAAGACGCGGTCACCAATCCGTGCTAACACACATTTCCTGTTACACATGTGATCCAGGAAGTGCTTCTCTTCTCTTGATGCTACCCTTGGCTCTGTGTAACAGATTTCAGAGTAACTTTAATGGACTTCAGCAGATGGACTTCATGATTTTAATCAGCCTTACAGAAGTATCCTCTTCCTTAAAGAGTGATTGTGAATTCAGGGCACATAAGGCTCCAGCTGTTTTGGAGGCCACATTTTACTCTTTAAATGGTCAACTATTCTCAGTGGCTTTTTACTTTATTATATAATGAGAGGATGCATACTCGATATGAGATCAGACTTCTTTTTCCTGTATTAAGTCGTAATTTCTAGTCCGAGGCATTACACAGTCACTCTTGCATTTAAAACAGCATCATGAAAGTTCAACTGTATCCTGTCAAAATTTGTTAATGTGCAGTTTGCTGGTGTTTGTCATGTTTTTACTTTGTAATCAGACATAGAGAGAATTATTTTATAAATTCATGGTAATCTTAAATAATAACAATTACATTATTATTTCAGTTACCTTGGGTATTAATGTAGAAATATTAAAAAAAATGAAATGTGCCAAAGTTGACTTTGAGATAAACATATCAGCTCCTCCTCTCATCATTGCTCTAGAAATTTAAAAAGTCTATAATGTGTAACAGGAGAGGTCACCCTCAAGGTGTCTCTCCATACATGGATGCAAATGTAAGAAAGATGATGTGTTTAATTTGCCAATTACACAGGGGATGCCTAAATAAGGGTGAACATGAATTACAAACAAACAGATAAGGAAAACAAAATCCTGCTGCTCCATTGTGCCGACTTATGCATGTCTTGAAACTCGGCCTGCCAGGTGTGGTCACATACTCACTTTCCCTTTGGAATATGACTAAATATTGGGTGGCTGTATTAGCCAGAAGGCTGGCAGAGTCCCAGGGCATTGGATTAATAGAGTCTCATAGAAGAAAAGGGATATCACAGAAAGAGCATGTGACACAGGAAGATGATCGGGAATACAAATGCAACTTCAATAATCGTGCAGGAATACTTGTGTTACTTTACAAGACGTTTGTTTCCTGTGGCCATATAAGTGGGAAGATGATTCTTCTGGAAGTATGGTTGTGAATCCTACAGTGCTAAATAAAAATACCAGTTATCAGGTTGTATTGTCATTCAGTGTACATCTCGGTCTTTTAATCTTGGAGCCCATAACATTATTATTCCATTGAGTAATTCTGAGACACTTGATAAACATAGTCATATGTGTGGGATTTGAACTCTCTATCTAAGAGACATGAATGCCAGTCACTGTGACACCATAACATCCTATATTTGAATCAACTGTAATATAATAAATTGAATCAACTGTAATATAATAATGTCAGAGGGCACAGTGCTGCACATCTTCATGCTAGATGGATTTTTTTGGGTTGGCAATTGAATTTTATGACATGTAGGGAATGTAAAAGAGGACCAAACCCTAGACACAACTTCACCCATGCAAGTCTATTTGACAAAATGTCTTCAACCAGGCTTCTTCTTCCACAATACAATTCTTTTCTTTTCCAATCTTTCCTTTCTTCTCTTCCAATCTTTGCCACCAGGAACCACTTCCTGATCAGGTGGAACTTCCATGGGACAGGGGAGCCTCCCCCTGGCACCACCCAAGTACCCCAGCAGGGTTTTGCATCAGGACAATTGACCCCAGGCTGCCCTACTGTTGCCCAAATGGAAAACAAACCAGACTGGAGGAACACTTGGTCCCAGTAGACGGTCTCACTCTGTCCTTCTGCTATGACAGCCTCCCAACCGGGAAAGGGAACACCATTAATCCCAGTCATGGTGTCCAAACATCCTTGCCTTCAAACCCCTCAAACACATTTTTTGGAAGACAAAATACGATAATGCTAATATAGAGATAAGGGGAATAATATTTTTTAGAATCAGCTGAATCTTTGCAGAAGGACCGGGACAGAATTCAATCTTGAGCTAATCTGGGGCAGATTAAATTTAATATAAGGAACTGTATGATAGACATATGGCCAGCATGGTGACGCAATATTTAGTTCTGTTGTCTCATATCTGTGCACTCTTGTGTTCAAAATCCAGCCAAGATTCCTTGAATGTCTTTGAATTGCTGTGGCTCACATCATGAAGCATCTCAGTTTGAAGATTTGCATTGCGGTGAACTGCTGGGGGCCAGCCGCCAACCTGTAACATCTGTCTTATAAGTGATCTCCTTGCCACGTAAGCTAAATGTAGAGCTCCTCTAGTCAGCCGCCTGAGACTGTCTCTGCAAACGGAGTGCTGCTTGGTGACATCAGCTGACCTGTCTAAGTCAGCGCTCACCTTTTCCACACAGTGTCATCACTACTTTTCATCTGTCCACAGTGCAAATCCCATCCTCATCACCAATTGAATTACTGTGGAGTCACAACCATGAAGCGTCTCAGTTTAAAGGTTGGTGACCAGCCGTCAACCTGCAACATCTAGCTCGGAAGTGATCTACTTATAGCATGAGTTAAATGGAGAACTTCTTCAGATAGCCATGCAGAGACCTTCTCCAAACACCACGACTGGATCACCACCTGGTGATGTCAGCCCCCACCTGTTCTACACAATGTCACAACTACAGTCCTCCTGAGTGCACTAAATTGGCTTAATGTGAATGAGTGTGGGTTGGTTAATGCCTTTTGCCTGATGTTATTGTGATAAGCTTCCATCCTTAGCAAACCCGGTGTTGGAAGTAGGAGTTTAAGAAAATGGATGAATTTGGGTAGAGCTGGAGTATTAAGTGTTGGCTAGGGTTTAAAGTACTATATGATAGTTTTCTGAAGTGTTGCGCCTTGCATTTTTGATTGAACTCTGCTTTGCTTGTTGCTGTTGTGAAAGTCCGGGTCAGCTCCTCACTCCCTAGTTGCTTCCAGGAGCCTCTTAAACTCAAAACCATGGATAGTTGTAAACCGAGAGGAGCTGGGCAAATAAGGACACACACAATCAGTAAGGGGATGGTGCAAAGCGAATTAGTGCTTTTATTTAAAACAAACAATCAAAGTGTTCAAAAAGTACTGTGCATCAATAACTAATCCAGAAAATCCAATGTAAGTTGGAGGATAAAAGAAATTCTAAAATCCAAATAAAACAGCCCTTTAATTCCAGATAAAACCATATTGGCACTTAGTTCTTCCTCAGCCAGCCCAGTGCATCCATCACCACACGTCTCACTGACTCACCCCAGCAGGTCTTCCAGCTGACAGAGACGCAGACAGTCACGACTACCTCTCCTGACTCCCATCTTGCCTGTCCCGACCGGCATCCTCCGGGATGTGCACAGCCAAATCTCCGTCATCCAATACGCCAGTGCAGAAGGTTATTTTGCCATCTTTGGTACTACACTGATCAATTGGGAACCATTTTCTTTGCTCGCAGGGCCCAGTCGCCGCTGTCATGCACTCTGCTTTAAGTCCTGACCATTCACCCGTCCACCTTTACTCTGGACTGTCTTTTTATACTTTTTGTGTCGCCTCTGTCTGTTGTGCAGGCCCCCTTTATAGCCGTGATAGGGTGCAGGTGCTCTCCTCCACCTGCTCTAAGGTGTGAATGAAGCGCTTGACTGACCCGCTTGCATTTGAATGTGAATGTGTGATCAGTCATCCAATACAATCAACCTCAGAGCAGTGTGTGCATACTCATACGTGTACCTGCACTCTTTCGGAGCCTGCATGCTCTGGGATTCACAATTATTTTAAATCGAGCTTCTCCACTGACTTCTTATCACAGTAGTTTCATTAATACTGTAAATGTCTAATAAAATTTAATGTAAAAAGGAAAATGAATGAATGAATTAATTAAATAGTTACGCAACTAATGAATGAATTACCGTAACAGCATGTCTTTGGAGGGAAGTCCGCACTGGAAACCTCTGAATTGCACCCGTGTGATGAAAGGCCACAGAATTACTTAATCAATGTTTATCTTCTTTATAGTGTCTTTTTTGGTGAACAGTATCACCCAACACCCAAGAAGAATTACAAGACAAGCGGCTAAAACAAAGTATTGGTAGTATAAAAAGAAATAAAACATGACATGGAGCATGCAGTCTGGTACAACCTTCCCCAACGATAAAGAAAATCAGAGCAAATTCAAATGGATATGCAGAAATCAGGTGGATGTAATAAAGGCATGTCTGAATACCACAGAGAGAGTGTTGAGATTCCAGGGTAAAGCTGAGTGCTGACATCTAATTAACCTCGCATACTGTGTGAAGCGGCACTCAGGTGGCATGTGGTTGCCAGGGGCAAGGGCACCACCTAGGTGGCACATGGAAGGAGGAAGGCCTACATAAGACGTCTAGGAAAGAGAGACAGACAGAGAGAAAGTGTGAACAAGACTAGCAACTGGACTGAAATTGCATGTGCCAAGGGTTGTTATTTAAGTGCCACAAACCACCTCTGGTTACACCTTTTTTGTTTTAGAGGTTGTGTGTCACAATTTACTTTGACACGCCAGATTCCAACATGATAGGCTCCAGCTCCTATGACAATGTGTTTACTAAGGGGGTTTACAAAATAGATTAATAGAAATCTGTGTATTAGTGTAAATTAGTTATTGTCTACCATGTAGAGTGAAAAGCCTGACTAATATTCTATTTTTTGTTAGCCTCATGGGGCCAGATATGATTCCCTAAATAAGAATACACACATGTGGACAACCCATTAAAAAGTGTGTTGTGAATAGCAGCGAAATCCTGCATTGCAAAGGCTACACCCACAAAGTGTCTTCTAAAATACTGCTAATTCACTCGTGGCTACTGAATCACACTTCACTTTCTGACACTCTGATGGACAAATCTGGGTGTGACAGATGCCAGGAGAATACTACTTTCTGGACTGCAAAGTACCTACTATAAAGTTTAATGGAAGAGGGCTGTTGGTTTGGATTAGGCCCCTTGGATCCAGTGAAGGGTACTATGAATGTTAGAGGATACAAACACATTTTAGATAATTGTGTAATTGTATGCTTACTAATGTTTGTAAATGTTTTTTGGAAGGCCATTTTCTGTTCCAGCATGACTATGCCTCTGTGCACAAGGCCAGGTCCATGAAGATATGGTGGAACTCTAATGGCCTGCACAGAACCCTTACCTCAACCCTACAGAACACCTTTGAGATGAAGTGGAACACCAATTGGGAGTCTGATCTCCTTAACCAACATTAGTACCTGACCTCACAAATGTTCTTGTGGCTGACAGGAACACAGTTACACTCCAAAACATTGAGTAATGCCTTCCCAGAAGAATGGCGGCTGTTGTAACACCAATTGTAAACTTCTCATCCAACATCATTAACTGACCTCACAACAAATGCAACACATAGGCCCACGGACACACTCCAAAATCTTGTGGAAAGCCATCTCAGGATAGTGGAGGCTGTTATAACTGTTTGGCCTTGATGGGGGCCACTCCATACTAATGCCCATGGTTTTTGAATGGGATATCCATAATCTCATATACAGTAGGTGTGATGGTTGGGTGTCCACAGACTTTTGGCCATATAGTGTACCTCAAAGGGAATGGTAAATTAGGAATATATGCACTCACTGGTACTAGAAGTTGATGCTGCAACAACATGCCAAAGAAGAAGGAGAGGAGTAAATAGAGTAATGGTGGGCTAGACAGAAGTCCCTGTGGACTATGATGCTTGCGAATGTCATTGTAATCTGTAACAAGAGCAGGGAGAGGAATGAAGGTCAGTAGGAACAAGACAGAATACATGTGTATGAATGAGAGGGACGTCAGTAGAATGGCAAAGATGGATAAGTTTAAATACTTGGGATAATGGTACAGAGTTATGGGGATTGTGGAAGAGAGTTGAAGAAGAGAGTGCAGGCAGGGTGGAGTGGGTGGGGAAGTGTCAAGAGTGATTTGAGACAGACAGTTACCAGCAAGAGTGAAAGGGAAGTTCTACAAGACAATAGTGAGACCAGCTATGTTTTATGGTTTAGAGACGGTGGCACTGACAAGAAAACAGAGCTGAAGGTGGCAGAGTTAAAGATGTTAAGATTTGCGTTGGATGTGATGAAGATGGACAGGATTAGAAATGAGTACATTAGAGGGTCAGCTCAGGTTTGACGATTAGGAGACAAAATCACAGAGGTGAGATTGCGTTGGTTTGGACATGTGCAGAGGAGAGGTGCTGGGTATAATGGGAGGAGGATTCTAGGAATAGGGCTGCCAGGCAAGAGGAAGGCCTAAGAGGAGGTTTATGGATGTGGTGAGAGAGAGCATTCAGGTAGTGGGTGTGACAGAGCAAGATGCAGAGGACAGAAAGATATGGAAGAAGATGATCTGCTGTGATGACTCCTAATGGGAGCAGCCGAGAGAAGAAAAAGAAGCAGTGTGGCCTTCCCTCGTGATCGGCTCATTAAAGACAGTAGGAACGTATGAGGAGTGAATCTTCCTTTTCAATGCCTTCACAAGAACTGTTTATGCTTTGTGTTTTAAATTCAGCCTTGATTAATGGCTGGTTTGTATTGATCCTGCAGGCAGGCAATGTGGGGTTGTGGCCAAAGCACCAACCTTAAAACTCCAAAGCCTTTGGTGTGACTCTAAACAATACATTTAATCTGCCTGAACCCCAACTATATATATATATATATATATATATAATATAAAGTCTGTAGCTGTAACATATGCTGTTCTTGTAAGAGCGGTAGTACTATTGTCATGAAATTCTTGCTTAAACATCAACGTGCAGCACATTGCCACTTTCTGTATCCATCATGAACAAGAATGTGTTAAAATGCAGAACTACATTTTAATTAGTAAGTAGCCTTTGCTGAATGTGTTAGCCAAATGTTTAGTAATAATGACAATACTATATAAGTTTTTAAAACTTTTGTGTGTTTTATAGTGGCACTTGTCATTGACGGTTTGCTCGAACGTGTTTCAAGTTCCTTCCTTTGTAATTTTGTGGTGGTTATGTATGGGTAACCTCGATGCTACACACTAGAAACAATGAGCACTTTATACCACAATGTAGCAGCGTCGTCAGTTACAGTGCTTCGTTCATAACAGAAGAGAGAGAGAGAGAGACAGACAAAGGTTTTGTTTTGTTTCGCTGCTCTCTTTATACTTCTAAAAATAATTTAATTTTATAACACTGGTTATATTTTGAAAAGATGCAGTATCCTGACAGTAGGGACAGAATAAAACAAAATAAAAATAAACAAATATCATATACTATAACTGTAACTATAACAATGACAGTTTTTAGGGGGCAATCCAAAGCAGATAGGCATGGTGGTTATTGCAGGACACTGGGCTCCAGTGACTTTCTGTGTTAAGTTTGCACAGTTCTCCTTGTGTCCTAGTGATGTACATGTTAGGTTAACTTTCCATTCTAAATTGCTACTGTGTATTTGTATGTGAATAAGGCATAAGAGGGATTTGTGAACGCTACAGGACTGTTTCTTGCCTTATACCTGTAACAGCTTGTGGGTAACTGTGCCCCATCAAAGATTTCCTCCTAATTGACCGTTATTTTTAGGTGCTTTGATGGTGAAATGTTGAAAGAGGACCTTTTACTCTTCCAGTGGAGCTCTTATACCTGATGTCATGGAGCACCACATAGACACCTGTTTGGTTGGTAAAATGCTGTGCAAGGACTTTTTACGTCTCATAAACCTGAGGTTATGGGATAACATGCAAGGGGTGTTTTGGCAATCTATAAAAAGGGCAGCAACATATTAATGAGTGAACCCTACTGAATTTGCTTTGATTCGAGTTTGGCAAAATTGTAGAAATGTTTTACAGAAATTTCCAAAATGCATTGATGTCAATGAACTAGTTTTTAGTGGAGCGTAATGGTCTTTAAAGTGTCCCTGAAGGCAAGAGAAGTGTTTGTGAACTATGGTGGACCAATTATTGTGGATAAAACATGTGACCTGAGCTGTGAACACTTTGCCACCACAGTGAATATAATTAAAAATGAATAGAATTAAATATCAGAATAGTAAAATTCCTTGCAGGTGGTGGCAGCAGGTGCAGGAAGCATGAATTTGTGGAGGATTTGTCCACACAGATACATTTGAGATAACGGGGAACAGATATCCTGACCAGATTTTCATGGTTCTTAAATGGGGCACAACTCATTAAACCAGTGAATGTGGTAGAAACAAATTAAATCAAAGGTGGAGATCCCCCGTGGAGTTTTGTGCACTTTCTAAAAATGTACATGAAATCGTAGAACTGAGGTGGGGTGTAGGTCCCCCTTCTAGTTTTGACTCTTAAAAAAACAGGACAAATGCAACCGTTTGTTTAGATTCCAGGATACTGCTCATGAAAACAGGACTGTCCCAGAAAAAAAACAGGACATTTGGCCAGACTACGACAGATACAGTACATTTGAGATAAACAGTGATTGCATTTAATATCTTCTTCTTCTTCTTGTAGCTGCTTCCATTAGGGGTCCCCATATCAGATAATCTTTTTCCATATCCTCCTGTTCTCTACATCTTGCTCTGTTACACCCACCACCTGCATGTCCTCTCTGACCACATCCATAAACCTTATCTTAGGCCTTCCTTTTTTAACATCTGAGCAATAAAATTTCCTGCAGGCAGTAGTAACAGGAGCAAGAGGCATGTATTCGTTGAGGCTTGGTCGCCACAGATACGTCACAGATAAACAGTGACAGAATTTAAAATCAGGGCAGTAAAATGTATTGCAGACAACAGGAGTAGGAAGCATGAATTCAGACAGACCTGAACCTCACATCCCCAGTGCAAATAAGAGGTACAGAAAGCGAGAGGGAGAGCAACAGTGGGGGATAAACAAGGGAACCGTCTAGTGCCTGGAATCAGCAATAGGGTGCTGAAAGTCTCCACTGACTAAGGACTCATTCATTTTTATGAATTTCATAGAATGACCCCAACTGCAGCACTGAAGCCCGCTCCGACATAAAGCTGAAAGCCAGAAAACGCAGCTCTATCAGCACTTACTGAGAGAGCTGACAGCTTCGTGAAACAGAACTCAATGGAGTCATCAGGTTGCATAGACTCATGTGCACCAATGCACCCCAGGTAGTCAGTCATCATTTGGTTCAGCCACCTGCAGTGACTATTGCCACCTTATGTCTGGCTGTTTTCATTGAACTTGGATAAAGTCTCTCCACACATCCATCAAATGGCCATCACCACCACTTCTGCTGCTACTGGCAGCTCTCTGATGGAAAAGTGACGTGAATGGTGAACTAAGGCCAGGTTTATACATTCACGTGATGCAACGCATGCTCCAGCGAACGCTACTGCTATGCAAGTGTTGTACTGTTTATGCTTACGCGCATACTTTACGTAAATCTGGAAGATTCCAACAGGTGGCAGTGTGGGATATCATCATGGTGAGAACAGGTTCGGCTTCTCTGTGTTGTGAATTGCCTGAAACATCCATTAAATTCTGAGGACACCTTGCCTTGGATATCTCTGAAAAGGATGTTTAATGATTAAATCCATAAATCCAGGGATGTTTCCAACAGAAACAATCCCTAAATGGGTCATCATCTCATCGCAAGGTGAACAAAAGCACAAGTACACACATACGCATACACTAGCGTCATTTTAGTGTCACCAGATCCCCAAACCTTCAGGTCTTTGGAAGGAAGCACACTGTGGAAACCCACCAGGAAAGCATGCAAACTCCACGCAGAGAACGCAAGGGACGTGACTCCCTGCGAGGCAGACTGTGCCGCCACAACATGTGTAATTATTATCAGTATTCATTAATTAAATGAAGTTAATGAAATATCTATAAAATGTAACATACATACTTTGATGCATTTCATCATGAAAATGATATCAAGTATAAATCTAAAGATTCTAAATGTGCAGGGATTGCTGCTCTCAGGTCAGGAGGAAGCCCCAGAAGCTTGTAGTGATTAACAACTGGGTCAGTTTTAAGATGATGTTTACGATGGTCTACTTTAATGATAAAGTAAACTACTAGGTTAAAGTGGACATTTCGAGATTAAAGCTGAAACATCCACTTTAATCACAAAATAGACCTTTTCACCATGTCCTTATTTTTTTTCTCTGTGGCCCAAATACACTGCTGTACATTCTGATGTTGTGAAGGTGTAAAAAAAAGACGGCGCAGAAGATGGTATGTGAGACCTTTAAAATGTATCATGTCATTACGATGGGGAATATGCACCGGTTGAATATAAAAACACCAAGCATGCATTTGACTGTCGTCATTTTGCTTCACCACATCGAACCATTCATCAAACATCAAAGCAGGCACATTGATCATGGAGGTTTCTCAAAGCAGCTTTCTGTCACATGTAGATAGTAAACAGAGACTCTGATGTCACATTCAGACTTTTATAACACTGCGTCCCCTGACTTTTTGCTGTACTGCAACTCACGCACGTGTCGCATTAATTTCTGAGGACCTGCTCAAAGGACACATCAAATAAATGCTGGGAACGCATGGCAGCCATGATGCGTGAGTGTACGTGTTCTGAACATGAAATATAAATGAGCCCTTAGTCTCATCTGGCTTACTGGTAAGGATGGAACAGAGGTGGCTCATCTGACATTGGCTGCTACAGCTTTATGATATCACACTGGCCTCATAAAACATTATTGGGAAAAAAAAAGTTTGTCTAAGACGACCAAGTTCTGACTTTTCAAAGAAAAATTCTGCAAACAAGGTGTTATGTGAACCCAGCAAATTCGCTGAGAAAAATGCTTGGGTTAATATTGTGAACAAATGCTATTGGTGAAATGTTAAGAGGTGAGTTTTCACCCCACCTAACCCCTTCTACCCAAAGTCACTGTGTAACAGACATTCCCATGTGTGCAACAACATGAGCAATAGGAACACACACATATATATATATATATATAAAAGCCAACTTCTGTCTGTCTGTCTGTATGTCTGTTTTTCAAGAGAGAACTATTTAACAGATTTAGATTGAGTTTTCTTCTATAATTTGCTTGAACATCCCCGTTGATTTTGCGACTTCTCTCATTGCACTAAATATCATAGTTTGCTTGTGGTACCGATTTATTTGCATGAAACCGAGAGAGACACAGCAGGCCGTGGGGGTTAAGGGCTCTCCTCACTCACTCTAGCGCCAGCCTCGGGGCGTATCTTATATCCACTTAGCTAGCAAACGAGAGAACTATTTAACCAATTTAGTTCAGGTTTGTTTCTAGAATTTAAGAATCATAGTTTGCTTGCAGGAGCTATATATTCACGCTAATCCAAGACAGAGGCTACGGGCCAAGGGGAGGGGGAAGCGTGACGTCAGGACTGGGGAGTCGGTCTACCTCTGTGTTTTGGAGTGTACCCTGCCTCTGCTTGGCTAGCGATACCTTTTTGTTTATTGATTTTTATAGTTTGTCCTGTTTCACTACTACTCAGGCGGAGACACAGCTAGTCAATTATAAATACAATATGGAAGCAGCCTTTGCAAAAGATTTAGGATTTATGTTGACACAAGATTTTCATCATCTAAGCAATGTGCCATGGCTACCAAAAGACAAATAAAATGTTTAAGTTATATTATAAAAACTGCTGATAATAAATCGAGGAACTTGTTGCTCAGGCTATATAATATACTAGTGAGACAACATCTGGAGTCCTGTGTGGAGTTCTGGGCACCACGTCACAAGAATGACATGGCAGCACTTGAGGCTGTACAGAAGACAAGAACCAAGTAAGCCACAGGTCTGAAGGACATGTCGTACTCTGACAGACTCCAAGAATTAAACCTGTTTAGTTTCAAGGAGAGGAAACTGCATGGAGACTAAATCAAGGTATTAAAAATTCTCAAAGAAATTGATAAAGCTGACCCAGCAAAATTCTTTCAACTAAAGGGGGGATCACAAACCTGAGGGCACCAGTGAAAATGAAGAAGAGCATTTAGGACTGAAACCAGGAAGCACTTCTTTACTCAAGGAGTTGTAGGAATCTGGATCAAACTATTGAGACATGGAGTTAAAGCAGAAAGCCTGACAGCCTTTAAGAAGTATCTGATTAAACATTAGAACATTAGAACAATCTGAACAGGAGCAAACTTTCAGCCCAGCAAAACTTGCCAGTCTTATCCACTTAATTTTTCCACAATAATAGTCAGGTTCTGAAGGTCCCTAAAGTCTATTACACTACATGGCCACTTATTCCATGTGTCTGTGGTTCTCAGTGTGGAAAAATATTTCCTAATGTTTGTACAAAATTTACCCTTAACTGTGTCCCTGTGTTCTTGTTGGACTAATTTTAAAATCACCATCTCTATCCACACACCAGATATCATGAAGGTTTGGAGCAGCCACCCGTATAATGTATCCTGGCTGCAAATGTAGAAATTTTTAAAGAGTTGTTGACAAGACTGTGTCCAAAACAGAACTGTCCACATTATAGTAAAGATGGCAGATTTAAAGGCCCGTTCAGGAAGTGACGTCATCTTTAGGGCCAGAACCAGAAGTGATGTCCTCGGGACCGAAAGTGATATCATCTTTGGGGCTGGATCCAGAAGTGAAATCATCTCTGGGGCCGGAACCTGGCAGGATTTCCCGAGAATGATCTGCAAGTAACTGAGAAAGACAGTTAGTACACTCAGAACTACTCAGGCCCTTTAGCTGCCTTCTACTCGCACATGTGTGACACCTGACATTCTGTTAGACTTCTTAATGGCTCCTGAACACCACCTGGAAGTTGATAGTGTCGAGTCCACTACGACTCTTAAATCCTTCTCACAAGGTGTACTTTCAGTTTTCAGACCTATCATTTTTACTTCTGACGTGTAATACTTTACATTTATTTACATTAACTTTCATCTGCCACAAATCTGGCCAAACGTATGCTGTCCATGTCCCCCTGTAATGATTTAACAGATTCATGATTATATGACAGTCCACCTAAGCTTGGTGTCATCTGCAAATTTAAACAGCCTGTTATTTATATTCATATCTAAATCATTTATATGGATGAAAAACATCAACAGCCCCAGCACTGACCCCTGCTGGACACCACTCTTAACATCAGTCAGTTTTGATTGGGTTCCTCACACCATCACCTATGCTTCCTGTGTTTTAGCCAATTCTTCACCCATCTACACACCACACCCTGAACTCCCACCTCTTTTGATTTAATGCCCAACTTTTCAGGTGGCACCTTATCAAAAGCTTTTTGAAAGTCAAGATAAATAACACCATATGCATCACTCTGATTGTATTATTTTGTTGTGCATACGATATTATGAGATATTAGGACAGCTTTGCTATTGGCTCAATAAACAAGCTTGATGGACTGAATAGTCTCCTCTCATTTGTCAAATATCTTATGTTCTTATGGAGGGTGTACAGATGATATGAATAAAAGGACGCTTATTATAGTGGGGTATTTTTTACCCCCTACCTGACCACTAGTCGCGGGTAAGATGTAGGAGTGAATAGAAGATCTAAAAAAGAGCACCTGTTTTATTTGTGAAGTGTCACTAGGGGACTTTTTACCCCCTATGTGGTCTCTTAAACCAGAGGTCACAGATAAAATGTCAAGACAATCAAATAAAAGGCATGTATATTGTGGGTTAAATGTCGAGAGGGGATTTTCTATCCCCTACCTGACCTCTTAAACCTGAGGTCATGGGAAGATGTAGTGCTGCACTGGAATTGGCCTTGACTGAAAGCTTCAGTCTTGTCATTGCCACCCGCGAAACTTGATGTGAAGCGTTCATTATTTTCCAGCGACCTTTCCAAACACTTGAATCGGTCAGCCTGGATCGTGAAAGTTGCAATACCAGTGTGTCACAGCGCACATCACGAGCAGCAATACAACACAAAATACACTTGGCAAACTCAAGGCCGCTCCTTCAGATTTAAACTGGCAGTCGAACGTGTTGTTCCCACCTTCCACGACTGTGATCCATCTCGATGTGTCGCTCGGACGACCTGCTGGGTTTTGTTACTGCCCCGCACTTGTTTCCCGGGAGACCTCAATGGAACAAACGGGGCCATTTGGGCACCTGTCAAGTCCGATTTCATCGCTACGTTGACCAGATGTGAGTCGCGGCAAGCGGAATAATTTGAGCGACCAGGTAGTAGAAGTGTTGCCGGTACGATGTGGAGAAGATAGACTTTGACTTTTAGTATCGCCCTGACGCGACACCCTATTCAAATTTGGGACAAGATCCTTTTATTTTATTTATTTTATTTTTTTTGCACCGTTTTAAGTTACAAAAAAAAAAAGCTTCACTTACAGTTCTTTGCCACCTCTCTCGATTGCATTTGCACTTTGTGTCTGCTACAAACAAAGGCAAAAGAAAACATAAAAGCCACAGCCTAGCTGTCGGCGTGCCTTGCATGTCACCTGTCATTTGCCAGTTAACAGACGCTGGGTATAAATTGCTCAGAAAGTCGAGTAATGAGTCGGGAATCTTTAAAACATTTTTTTATCTGCGAGAAAGGAAAGTTCTTTAGCGTTATAGATAGATTTAAAAAAAGAAGGGGTAACAAGAAGAATTAGATGCTGGCATATTTGCACCAAGTGACAAAGCTTTGTGGCGGTGGACGGTGGATCTGCTCGCGCACAAATGCACACAGGCTGCTTTTCGCCGTGAGACAGACTGCGGTGCATAACGATTAATTTTTCAGGGATTATGCTCCTTTAAGAGCTGGCATCGGTTTGTGTAGGGATTAATTCATGCATAATAAAGCAGGGCTTTCTGTGCATAAAAGAAGCGCTTCCTTTCCTCTCAAGTGGCAGTGATGCAGTGTGGCCGCACATCAATGGCAGCAAGTCATCGATAAAAATGATTAGTTCAAAATTTAAAATGTCAGGACCGAGAGGGGAAACAGAGCCCAATTAAGTTCTCGGATCGGATTGGCGTCCTGTCTTCTCGTATGTGTTTTTTTATTTTTTTGTATGCTCTACACATGGCCCCTGCTCCTTTAAACACCTGGAGCCGGCTTTTGGCTCATCTGACTATTAATTAACATTTATTGAAGCAGGGAAGTGCCTTACGCTGGCAGGGCCTGCACGCTTACAGTTGCATCTGGACGCTCGGGCCCCACGGCTTGCACTGCATTCCAGGGGGCTGCCGCTGTCGTCAGGCTGATTCTTTCTGACAAGTTTGAAAATACTAAAGCACCAGGCTTCTATTGTGATTTCCTTTTCAGTGTGGAGAGATTTAAAAAAAAAAAGATAGTTGATCGCTGTGCGACTGCTTGGCCAGATGCAGAAAGAGAGAGAGAGAGAGAGAGAGAGAGAAAGCTACTGCGCTGCCATCAGTGGGAAGTGGGCCAGGCGGCGTAGTGAGGCATTTTCGAGTCGGCTCGGCAGTGGCTGCCTGCTGTGCCAGTCAGAGTCAGGGGGGCGGAGAGCAAAAAAAGAAAAAAAGAGATATTTGAAGTGATGTCAGAGTCACATGGATTTTCATGTGGTCATGCACTGAGGCAGAGACAGAGCTGTGCTGGCCAGCTGCTGCTGAGACAGCAGTGAAGGGCTTTTGCTCTGGTGCTACTTTTCTCATATGGACTTGGAGCTTAATGATGTATTTTGTGATTTCAGCTATGAAAGGTAAGGGAAGACCGTGCGCGATTTGGCAGTGGAGCCTTTGACAGCAAGCGTAACAAGTGGCTGAGGGTAAAAAAGGGGGGCGGGGGTGCCAGCATGCCAGCTTCTAATGCATAGGCTGGAGGAAAAAAAAAGAGAGGGAGCACTTCTCATGTCTACGTTTAGCAGACTGTGACAGCTTATTGCTTTGAACGTTATGACGGCACACTCCGGCTCCGACATTGGAAAACTTTGCGCTTATCCTGGAGCCTTTTTTAATTTTTTCTGCAGTTATTTCTCAAAAGTCTTAATCTTGGTCGTACTGAACGGAGTTGCATTCTGTCGTGCGAAATGTTGGGAGAAGTTGTGGTACACTTTGGGATGATTTGGGGGCACAAAGGCATGAGTGAAGTAGGAATGATTTGTGAATAAACAGAGGGGGGAAAAAGGTTGAGAATTCCTTGCGTGGTGAGCTCGCAAGCTGCGTAGTGCACTCCTGGCTCTTTCAGTGTTACTTTTGGCAGGCATTACACTTTTATTACTTAATATTGGTGTGTTGTGCTCCACTGACCTATTTTTTCAGCTTCAGGGCTTATGCACACGCACATCCATGGGAACAGGGCTTGTTTATCCTTCGTGTCTTTATAGATCCAGCACACTGGACTGAGCATGCTTAATTCCACTAACCTGGCCATGCTTGTGAAAGAGATCAGGCAGCTGTCATTCTCCATAAATGAAGACGAGCTGCCAGGGAAAAGCTGGGAAAACGATGCGCTGTTTTCATGAGGGTTCTTGGTGGCTTTCCGCCTTTGCTTTCACACTTTCCACCCGTCTGACTTTCAAAGTACTATTTACCTCTTGTCTTCTTTGTCAAATGCTTGTGCACGTATTAGGGACAGCATTAGTGTGCTTTCCTTAATTGCGACTGCTAAACGTGAACCGTATGCCTGTATTTTATCAGCGTTGAGAGGGTTAGAAGAAAGCACTAGGCAGAATACATACATCTACCTTCAGTTTTAACGATATTATAAAATGCCTTAGATAAAAAAAAGAGTGGAAACAGAGTTTGGAAAGTTAGACTTCTAGAACCCTTACGTGTATGTGTACAGGAGTTGAAAGTGAATAAATTAGTAGACACTTTTATGTCCATACTGTAAGCAGAAGAATAAACAAATTAAAATAAATATATTTACATGCACGTCAATAACTAAGCATGCTATATGTGTATGGCATGTTAGGCAGTTTGTGAACATTAATGTATAATAATTAGTATTTTAAAGTTGTGTCTTGTGCCTGTACATTGATACCATACATCTAAGAATAAAGAATCAGTATTTCAGTGAATAAAAGTATACATGTATATACTAATAAGTACTGTAGGAAAAACAGTATCGCAATGTATGTATTCTGTGCCTTATTAAGGTACATCTATATTGTATAAATAACAGGAAAATATATATAGCATACTATATAATTAGTGTCTCTATCTGTACAATATATACATTATATTATGAATTATAGAGTATATATTAAAATATGTATTGGATTAATCAATTAGTATATGTATAGTGCACCATATACTTTCTAATTGTAGAAAAATATGGAAACAGTCAGTATCTCAATACAGTAACATACTTTTGTGTACCAATACTGTGTAAAAGAAAAACTTATTTCAATTTTTGTATATAGTGCCTTTTAGGTACACTTATACTGTGTATATATAGAAGGGTGTGCATGTATATATGTGTGTATGTATGTATGTATATATATATATATATATATGTATATATATATGTATATATATATATATATATATATATATATATATATATGTATGGATATATATATATAAGTATAATAACATTTATGTATGTACACTAGCACTCTATAACAGACAATGATTATTTCTATGTATGTATATTAATGTACACACACACACACATTATATATATATACTGTATATATATATATATAGGTTTACACTATAGGTGTACGTATGTATAAGGTACTCTAAGTTAGAATATATATCTATAATGGAATAATCAATTAAAAATGTGTGTAGTGTACCATATGCTTACACACTATTTCTGTACAATAATACGTGAATAAATAGTGTCTCAATATGGTAACATATTTGTGTACACTAATACTTTATAAAAGAAAAAAGGAATTAGTGTCTCAGTATATGTATAAAATATTTTATACTGTACATGTAAACTTACTTTACACACATATATATACATACACACAGTATATTAGACAAAGTAATTAGTATATGTATAAAATACCATATACTTATGCATTAATTGCACAGAAATATGTGAATAGTTAGTCAGTATTTAAATATAGTAACATAATTATGTACATTGATACTGCATAAAAGAAAAAATAATATATATTTCAATTTGCAGTATATACTGTATGAAGTATCTTATACATGTAAATTGCAGGAATAATCAATTGGTATCTCAATGTATGTACAGTGCATTATTAATTTACACTAATACTGTGTATAAGTAGGGGAACAGCAATTAACATCCTAATGCGTACAGCCAGTATTTTACACAGGTATTGCCCAGGGATTGTTCCTGCGTCATGCCTGATGCTTGCTGGGATTGGCGCCAGCTTCCCTGTGACCCTGCTCTGAATAGATGGGTTTGGAAGATGGGTGGATAGATTAAAACAAATATATTGTTTTTCAGTGTAGGAATATGAATGAACCCTTCATTGTGCTGTATGCGTATAGTGACCTGTTCGTGTACACTAATTGTGTATATAAGTAAGGGAATACCAATTAATATCTCAATATGTTTATGTGGTAAACATATGCTATACAGAAATATACTGTATGAATAATCATTACCTCAATACATATACATCATTTTATACATATACGCTAGTACTGTGTATAATCTAGAGAATAATCAATTAGTATTTCATACATGTGCAACAATATTGTACACCAGTAAAGGAATAATTAATTAGTGTCTTAATATATGTACTGTATAGCATGTCCTATACACTGCATTAAAACAAAACTATAAGAATAATCATTTTGTATCTCATTATATGCATGGCATATGTTATACTTGGTACGCTAAAGCTATATACTGTATAAGAATGAGAGAAATCAAATAGTTTAATGTGGAGGAATATATTAAAATACCTTGTTTATAATATCAATTAGTATCTCAGTACATGTCTATAGTATCTTGTAGACATACACTGATACTTTGTAGACTTAAATGTATGCAGTGAAGATATGTGTAAGTAGATTGCTGAATTAATAATAAAAAATAGTTTGGGTGGGTGGGTGTAGAGATTAAAAGATCATGATGAGCTAAAGATAGACAAGTAATTTATTTTTTTATTTTTTTTATAGTCTAAGTTCAACTCGCTGAACTTTTCTTTTGCTAGAAATCCTAGCAGATCAGCGCATGCAGTCCCTGTAGCTTTGTGAGCTCAACTATAAAGATATAATCAAGTTTTCCTCCCCTTCAGCTTTATTAAATCCTGTTCAAAATGACATAACTGCAGATGTTATTTATCCAGCGCTGTATCGCCGGAGGCCACGCTGACTGTTAATCCGATGCCCCTCAGAGCTCCTCTCTCTGTCATTGCATAATCAGCAGCGCTGTCATTGTCTGGTCACTGTTGGGATCCACACTGCTAGGCAAAATTCTTTCTTACGCTGTCTTCCTCGTTAGCATTCACACAATTATTTTGTTTGTGACTTTCTTGAAGAATTATGCTTGCCGCATGCCTCTGTGTGAATACACGCATCTAAAAACATTTCACATTTCTCCAAGGTTTGCAGTCACTTGTGAAAAGAGCTGCTTTGCACTATACAGCTAGTACAGCAAGCTGCCTACTTTAAACTTAAGGCACGCAACACAATGATGGAAAGAGGAACAAAACAACAATTTTCAAAGAAAGTCTTTTTTGTTTTATTTATTTAGCCTGTTTATTTATTTCATTTATATACCCAAGTCTGGATGGAGCACCAGCCTAATCACAGGGCACAGTGGCACACACACTCACACCAGACCAGTTTAGAATTGAGTGGTCACATCTTTGGGACATGAGAGTGAAGTTCGGATTAGAAGAACTGGCGTGGATGCAACGTAAAAGGTGCGAGATCCACACGGACAGCGAGTGAACACAGGATTCAAACCCAGGAATGCTCTCACTGAAAGACAGCAGTGCTAATAGTTGTGCCATTTGTTACTGATGAAGATGTGCGGAGATAAAAATGACATGCAGTGTGGTGTAGTGGCTAAGGCACTGAAGTTTGAGGTTTAAAGCTGTCGGTTTTCTTCCCACCCTGAACTCACCGGTTGAACCTAAGCAAGTCATTTAACCTTAATCTTAAAGTTCTACTTG
>JANRMT010062827.1:35756619-35766738 GCA_026402145.1 Polypterus bichir lapradei | reverse complement strand
GTGACAGATGGCTGGGACCCATGCCTGGATTGGATGCCCCTTCACCACATCTGCCAGGTGGACAAGGATAGTGCTTGTGTGTTTATTTGTGCTTGGGACTGTGTTGTGGCTGGAGGGATTACGGGGAAGACGTGTCCTCCAGCTGAAGAAAAATAAAGATTGTTTGTTTTACACGTGCCTCCCGTACAATATAGCGTCTTTCTTACAATATATATATACAGTATATGTGTATATATATATATATATAGAGAGAGAGAGAGTGGCTAAATGTATGAATAGAAGGTTTGGATACATTGGGTCATTTCTTTTATTGTCATTCGACAATGAAATCGAAACAAAAACAAAAGAAATAATGCTTGCAAGCATGGGTCCCATAAGTGGGAATTCAACAACAGGATTTGGAGTGGCAGCCGCTCTAGCAGAGCTTCATTCAGCAGATTGTTCTGGCCAGTAATGACATCTCCTTCCAGGATGCACAGGGTTTTATGATGGCTTGACCAGAAGAGGCAGAGTTAAACGCCTTCACTGGGTGGCATCTTGGCACTGTGGGGAAGAAAGAAGATGACTGAATTAGTGGTTATAATATATATATATATAAACATAGAGAGAGAGATGAGTAG
Organism: Polypterus bichir lapradei; assembly: GCA_026402145.1. Classification (NCBI taxonomy): domain Eukaryota; kingdom Metazoa; phylum Chordata; class Cladistia; order Polypteriformes; family Polypteridae; genus Polypterus; species Polypterus bichir. The sequence continues at coordinate 35,766,118 of JANRMT010062827.1, read as the reverse complement.
ATAGCCTGCTCCTCCAAATAACCAATCATGTGGCTGCAACTAATTATACATAGTCGACTACTTTAGTTGTTGCTTGGCCAAATGTGAATAATCAAAACATTTGACCCAAGTGACTTTCACTGTGATATGATTGTTGAAGCCAGACATGGTGGATTCCCATCTTGGAAACTGTATATGTATATGCCATTTTCTATTCTTGTTTTTCTAAAATCAGGAAAGAAATCAAGATCGGATGTGCTGTCAGTCCAGCTCTCTCATAATCACTTATATTAGGTCAGCCCAGACTTGCGAGTGTTGATCTGTTTGGAATGTGTCTCTGTAGAGAAAATGTCCACGCAGACACAGGGGAACATGAGGAATACTCTAAAGTGGCCCTGTGCTGGTTTGTGAATTGTCTCGGTGATAGACCACACAAGTTGGTTCCTAACTTGCGCATCATGCTGCTGAGACAGGTGTCAGCCACCTGTGAGCCTGATTTGAGTTAAGCAGGTCAGAGGATTTTATATCATTTAATTTGTTGTAGCTTTGATAATATTTCTTATGTCCACATCACTTCCTTGCTGCTGGAATAGACTCTAACTCACTGTGCACATAAAAAGTGTAATATGTAACTCTAGGAACTGATTTTATTTTTTGGCTATTTACATCTATAGGATGCTACATTCTTGCCATCAGTGGAAATGCAGGACATTTTTTTTCATAACACAAAGCCCTTAAGACAGCTGCATTGCAATCACCACAATCCTTGTGTTCAAAGTGGTGTTGTGTTTCAGTTGACTTTGGTTTAAAGACCCAAACCGTTAATGTGATTTTTGTATATCTGTTCTCCGAATTTCTAAGCCAACTGAGAAGTTCAAAGGTACTCTCCAATTGTGCATGATAGACCTTAACTAGAAACGTTCATTAAAAGAGGTGCTTCTGCCCTAACAAGCAGATGAAATAATTTCATGACTGTGCTCTCCTGTTTTGCTTTAGGTTTGTCTGTTGGAAAACAAAGATTAGCCTGTGTAGATATGCTTTTTAATTACAAGAGAAACAAAGGAAATATTTTGCAATTCCCTGATGAATTCTGTTAAATAAATATCAACTACTTCACATTCAGTCTTGGTTAGCTGATATGTGTCACTTATCCCTGTTTTCCCATATGGTGACGCCTGTCAGCTTTGAATAACATAAGTAAAAAAAAAAAAAAAAATGGTATTTCATCTAGCCTACTGAGAAATATTAAAATTTCCGAGTGAACAATAGGAAATCATCTGAATATAAGAGAGACAGAGAAAAAAAAGACCAAATTCCAAATAGCAGTTCACCGTGCTTTTCTGCTTCTTGTCAGTGCCGCATATGTAACAGCAGATATGACATTATCAGCCCACATGAAAACAAATGGGCGCCTGCTTTTGTGCGCCTTTCAGATGTGTGTTGGAGGCAAGTAACGGATTATAGGAAGCTGTTTTGTGCAACAGAAAATTATGACTTTTTGATGAGGCAGAGAAATGGCAGCATATTATACGTGATATTTGAAAAACACTCAATTACATTTGCAAAGCAAAAGGAGATCTTTTTGATCTGATCGATGGCAGTGGAGTGGTTGTGCAACCTTTCTTACATGTGCTATGTCTCAAAGACACGTTGGTGAAAAGCTGAGCAGGCATTTCTCTGATTAGCTGTTTTCACAAAATAAGAAGGACGTAAAAAAAAAACAGAAGATCAAAATGTTTAATTGCCTCTTTGGACTGTTTATATTTCATTGCCATGGGCCCAGTGTGACATAATGAGTATTCATATATTAGACATAATCGAGAATATTGGAGTTGTTGGTTAAAAATACAACTAAAAACTTTCAGATGAAAAAGATCATACATCCCACATGTGAGACTCTGATGTAGATGGCCTCAGAGAGGAGTTTTTTTTTTTGTTCTTTATTTCGCCTTATACAATTTCTCGTATTAGGAATTTTTTAGTTTTTGCATACCCCTTGGGGTCAGAGCACAGGGTCAGCCATTGTACAGCACCCCTGGAGCAATTGAAGGTTAAGGGCCTTGCTCAAGGGCCCAGCAGAGTAGGATCTCTTTTGGCAGTGACGGGGATTTGAAGATGCTGTAGACAGAGTGATATGAAAGGCACACATAATAGATAGAGAGATATGAAATGCACTATATAATTAGGGGTGTGCGATATTGGGGAAAAAAAAAATCTCGATATTTTCTGGGACTTTGACAATAACGATAATTCCAAGATAATGTAATGTATTATTTGAAATTATATTGAGTTATATTTTTGTCATCTATAGCTTTATTTATCAGGTCTTTTTGTATTTTTAAACGTCATAATAAATAAGATCAATTTAACCTAAACTGCATTTTATAGAGGAACCCCAAATTACTCACCAATCACAATATGAAGCCTATGCCCAAAACAAGGTAGCCTCTTCCAGTTGTTAATCCATAGTGCACTGACAATGTTAGCCCCGCTGTCTGTTGTCATGCAAACCATGCGGTCTTCTCGCAGTGACCATGATGCCAGCGCATCTTTCAGACCTTGCACAATGATGTCGCCAGTGTGATCTTGTGGAAAGTAGGATGTTTGCAAACAGAAGCTTTGCAGTTACCAGTTTTCGTCAATGAAATGCACCCTCAGGGAAAGGAACGGCTCAGATGTTCGGCTTGACCATAAATCCGTTATTGTGGCAAAATGTGAAACCTTTTGCAGTTTATGCTACAGAGTTTGGTGACACGAATCATACAACTTAGGCAGAGCTGTCTGACTGAAATATTTTCGGCCAGGCAGTGTGTACCTTGGGTCTAAAGTATTCAAAAGTTGTTTAAAACCATCTCTCTCAACCACTTGAATTGGCACCATATCTTTTGCGATGTAATTATTGATGGCGTTTGTTATGTCATGCCATCTGTTGCTTTTCTTGTTGTAAGGCACTTTTTTTGCAGAATGAGTCCGCTAAAGTTTGCTGAGTGTGTTTTTGTGCTTGTACCATGGTTACTTTAGACTTGTGCTGGACAGTTGACTCCTTAAGCTTTTTGTATTCTTCGTATTCTGTGCGGTGGTTAGTTCGCAAATGGTAAAACAAGTTAGTTGTCGAGCTGTCTTTAACGGCAACCGATTTACCACATAGTTTGCAGATTGCCGTCTTTTGAGCAACATCAGTCTTTTCAAAACCAAACGACTGCCATGTGAGTGAGAATGAACCACGTCCGGCAATTAACTCTGACAACGTAGATGGTGAGGCTGTTTTATCATCTGGCGCTGTTTGTTCACTCATTTTGAGGCAGGGAGTGACGCTAACTTGCGGCTTGCTGGACGTGCACGCCTACGCAATTCACTTTGCGCACGCGCAGTGGTCTATACTGTTGCATTAGTGAATGAAATCTATTTCTTTTTTTTGCAAAGGGAGTTACATACTCGATAATTTAATCTTGCACATCGTTAAAAAAGCAATTAAGATATAATCGTAAACGATGTATATCGCACATGCCTATATATAATAGATAGAGTGATATGAAAGGCACAATATAATAGATACAGAGATATGAAAGACACTATATAATAGATAGAGAGCTATGAAATGCACTATATAATAGATAGATAGAGAGATATGAAATGCACTATATAATAGAGTGATATGAAATACACTATATAATAGATAGGGAGAAATAAAATGCACTATATAATAGATAGAGTGATATGAAAGACACTATATAATAGATAGACAAGAAGAACACTCTATAAGACTGAGAACAGTCCTGTATGACACAGGTAGATTGATTAAGAGAACAGAGAACATTTATGTAGAGTGACAGAGTAACTATGTGGATATGTACATGAGCACGCTCTTTTATATGATCGGTTCCTTACGTTGTTTCCTTGCTCTAATTTAGGCTTTCTCATACATAGAACAGTCTCATTTGTAGCATCAGATGTAGTATTGGAAGGGAGATATGTGATGGTCATGGGCAACTTATCTAACTGTAAAATGATTTTGATAAATGCTTATGCACCTAATGTCGATGATAAGGAATTTATACAAAATTTATTTGCATCCATTCCCAATGTGAATACTCATAAAATTATAATGGCTGGGTGCTTTAATTGTGTTTTAAATCAACTCTTAGATACGTATGACTTCTATCACAGGGTGGACGACATCTAACACTACAGAGATAATTACAAAGTTTATAACTAATCACAACTTATCAGACCCCTGGATGTTTTTAAACCCAAACTCAACAACATATTCTTTCTACTCACCAGTACATCATTGCTACTCAAGAATTGATTATTTCTTTATAGATAATAATTTCTTGCCTACGATTAAATCTTGCAAATACGATGCTATTGTTATTTCCGACCATGCACCTTTGATCTTGGAGCTAAAGTCACTATGCCCCACACACTCACCTCGCAGATGGCGTCTCAACCCGCTTCTATTAACAGACGAGAATTGTACAGAATTTATATCCAAACAAATCACTTTCTTCCTAGAGACAAATACATCCTCAGAGATTTCTGCAGGAATACTCTGGGAAATTCTTAAGGCCTTCTTAAGAGGACAGATTATTTCATATCTTTCCTACACAAATAAATTAGAAACCAAGAAAGTATCATAAAAATATAATGCACACATTTAGAGACTACTATAAATCCTTACATTCTACTGAGTTTAAAGAAGACAGCACACAATCTAATACATTTCTGGATACATTACAGATACCACAGATAGATACTTTTAGTGCAGAGGAACTGGATAAACCTCTGGCATTATCAGAATTACTAGATGCTATAAAGTCACTTCAAGGCGGGAAAGCAGCAGGCCCTGATGGCTACCCTGCAGATTTTTATAAGAAATTCTCCGCTCAGCTAGCTCCCCTCCTATTAGCAACATTTACAGAAGCTAGAGACAATCAAAAACTTCCTCAAACTTTTCGCCAAGTATTAATCACCATTTTTCCTAAACAAAATAAGGACTTATTACAATGTGCATCATACAGACCAATTTCACTTTTTAATAATAACGTTAAGATACTCTCAAAAATCATCGCTAGAAGGATGGAGAAAGTGCTCTCTTTGGTAATATCACAAGATCAAACTGGATTTATCAAGGGTCGACACTTATCTTCCAATCTTCGACGCCTGTTTAATGTAATATACTCACCAACAAAGTCAAATACCCCAGAAATATTATCATCATTGGATGCAGAAAAAGCATTTGACCTGATTGAATGGAAATACCTTTTCACTACATTGGAGAAAGTTGGGTTTGGCCCGAACATTTGTGCATGGATCAAACTATTGTATACCAATTCAGATGCTTCAATTTGTATCAACAACATTTGTTCAGACTACTTTAAACTAGAACATGGTACCAGACAAGGATGCCCCTTGTCACCGCTGCTATTTGCAATCGCCATTGAACCACTGGTGGTTCACTGTCGTAATACAGATCAGATAAAGGGGATTATCTTATCAGTCTTAACAGCACTCACAGAATTTCAAAAGATCTCTGGTCTCAGAATTAATCTGAATAAAAGTGTACTCTTTCCAGTGAATTCTCAAGCATATAATATTAGATTAGACACCCTACCTTTTATCATTGCAGAACAGTTTAAATACCTAGGGGTAAACATCACAAGTAAACATAAAGCTCTTTATCAACAAAATTTTGCCGTCTGCATGGAAAAAATTAAGCAAGACTTGCATAGATGGTCAACCCTTCATCTCACTCTAGCTGGAAGAATTAACACTGTTAAGATGAATATTCTTCCTAAGCTCCTTTTTTTATTTTTAAACATTCCAATATACATTAATAAATCATTTTTTAAGCAATTAGATTCAACAATAACCTAATTTATTTGGAACTCAAAACATCCACATAACCAAAGAGCGACCCTACAAAGACCAAAAGCAGAAGATGGCATGGCTTTATCTAACTTTCAGTTTTATTACTGGGCAGCAAACATACAAGCTATAAAAACCTGGACACAAATAGATGAATGTACTCAGGCCTGGTCCGCAATAGAAGTAAAATCCTGCAGTACTTCTTTATATTCCCTGCTCTTTGCCCCAATAAATGCAAGTTATCAGCAATATACTAATTACCCAAAACCCAAGAATTCACTCAAGCTCCATATGTGCAAAGCATATAATTATACAACTCAAAATTATATATCGAGCACATCTGTCTCACCTAAAACTCTCCAAAATGTTTCCAGGGCAGGATCCAACCTGAGAACGCTGCAATCAAGTCCCAGCCTCACTGGGTCACATGTTTTGGTCCAGCCCCAAATTAACATCATTCTGGACCAAAATTTTTAATTACCTTTCAGACAGCCTTGGTCTCACAATCCCTCCTAACCCATTAACAGCTGTGTTTGGGGTTCTTCCAGATGGGTTTAAAGTGGAGAAGGACAAACAAACTGTGATTGCATTCACTACACTTTGGGCACGCAGGCTTATTTTACTAAACTGGAAGAATCCAAACTCTCCTCTTTTAAGTCAGTATAAAACCGATGTTTTATACTATTTGAAATTGGAAAAAATCAAATACTCATTTACATGGTCTGTACAGATTTTTTTCAAAACATGGCAGGATCTAATCAGTAATATTTTAGAATAAGCTCTTAAAGCACAGAGGAAGCAATTATTTCTGCATTTTATTTCCTTCTCCATTCATCTCTATTGGCTTATCAAACTCATCAATTTAGGTATGTTTACAAGCCTTAAGTTTTACTCCATTGGCCATGCTCTTTTTTTTCAGGGGTGGGGGTTGACTTGTTCTCAATCCTACTATTTGTAAAAATTGATTGATTTGTATGAAATGATTACAATAAAATTAATAAAAAAAATATAAAAAAAAATAATAATAATTTAGGCTTTAGTGCCTCCCTGTCCCTTAATTGAATTCGGTAGCTCTGAAAGTGTACAGTTTGCAGGCATCATGGTGGCACAGTGGTAGTGCTGCTGCCTTGCAGTAAGGTGACCGGGGTTCATGTTGTGAGTCCTCCCTGCGTGAAGTTTGCCTTTTCTCCTCGTGTCTGTGTGGGTTTCCTCCAGGTGCTCCAGTTTCCCCCCACAGCCCAAAGACTGGCAGGTTGGGTGGATTTGTGGTATTAAATTGGCCCTGGCGTCTGAGTTGCATATTTGTTTGACCTGTAATGGACTGGCATCCTCTCCAGGGTTTATTCCTGCCTTGTGCTCAATGCTAGCTGGGATAGGTTCAACTATCCCACACACCCCTGTTCAGGACAAAGCATGTTAGAAAATGACTTACTGAAAATGCATACAATAATATTAATAATAGTAATAATAATGATGATAATCTGTCAATAATAAAAATATAACCAAATAATAACAATATTAATAGTTATAAACCGGTACAACATCCAGGATTCAAATTCAAGTTTATTGTCATGTGTAGTGACAGTAATATAATATCGTCAAAAAAACATCTAACAAGCATATAAAAGCATGTATACTGTGCATTGACTGAATTGATGGTTTGCTCAGATTTTTTAGGTTTCCATTTGGGCTTTAGAGGGTGCCCCTTACATTTCAGTGGGTACGTCCACATTCTGAATATCCGGATGAATATGTGGATGACATTGTCATTTTCAGTACTGACTGGGAAACGCACTTGACACTCCCTCGGGCAGTATTCAAAAGTTTGAGGCTGGCTGGTTTAACTGCAAATTTCCAAAGATCTGCAAATTAGACATGTCAGAAACTCACTGCTTAGGTTATTTAATGGGTAAAGAGCTAATCAAATCACATAAGGAAAAAGATTGGTGAGGTGTGTGTGTATCCATGTCTAGAGACCCAGAAACAGATCTGTGCTTTCTTAGGTCTGGCAGGTTATTTATTATAAAGCATTCATTCCTAATTTTGCTGATAAGGCTGCTCCTTTAAATGATTTGATTAAAGGTCATAAAAATTGCAGTGTTGTATGGTTGAATGATTGTGAGAAGGCTTTTTTTCAGTTTGTTATTGAATTGATTAAAAGCATGTAACATTCCATACAGTCAAGTCAAACTTAACAAAACTAAATTCAAAATTGTGTGAAGGCTTCTACCGATTTAAAAGAAGCTCTTTCTACTACCCTTTTACACAATCCTGGACTTTGGGAATTTTATCCTGCAAACCGAAACCAGCACATATGGTTTGGGACCTGTGCTCTCCCGGTTTTCGATGGTTAGGGACTTCCCATTATGTATCTTAGCCTTAAGTTGTCTCTCGGGGGAACGTAAATATCAACAACTGAAAAGGAATGTCTGGACATAAAGTGGGAAATTTATTTTGATAACCAGCCATGCACTGCTGCAATGGTTCATGAATTGTAGATTCACTAGATGGTTCATTCAGTTTCATCCATTTCATTTCTCAGTTCTTCACTGTCCTGGGATACAACACATTAATAAGGACGTTGTCTGTCGTCTCGCCAAGCCTCATGTGGAGTGTTGCTTCCTGATCAAGAAAGTGAACAAAGCTGAGGGAAGAAGTATGACTGGTCAGGCAGCGCTTTCATTTTCTAGGGCTGGTGCAAGTACAGAGAAAACACACAGGCAATTTAGCCATGCAGGATCCACCGTTGGTAGCTACAGCCTGGCACTCAAGTTGCATGTCTCACACTAGCAGAAACCTATAAGGCTTCACAGCTTGCTTTAACAGGTATACTGGGTCCACTGCTCAACTGATTGTTCTGTCCTTTAGATTTTTCATGTAGCTTGAGGGTGCTGATGGAGACACCAGACCATATGGTTTGGAGATGGTAGCACTGACTGAAAGACAGGAGGCAGAGCTGGAAGTGACAGAGTTGAAGATGTTGTGATTTTAGCTAGGAGTAACATGGGTAGACAGGATATGGAATTGAGTATATTAAAGGGACAACTCATACACGACCGTTTGTTGACCAAGTGAGAAATTAGATTGAGATTGTTTGGGCATGTGCAGTGGAGAAATGAGTGATACATTAGGAAGAAAATGTGGAGGAGGTAACTACCAGGCAAGAAGAAAAGAGAAAGGCCAAAGAAGAGGTTTACGGATGTGGCAAGGGAGGACATGAAGGCAGTCGGTGTGTCAGAAAATGACGTAAAAGACTTGGATAGTTGGAGACACAGATGATCCTCTATGGTGACCTCTAAGTAGGAGAAACTAAAAGAAGAAGAAGATTGAAGTCAAATGAGCTAATTTTATTGCGTTTGCAGTCTGCCTTTAGATGACTCCTTTATACCAACAGCAGTACGTCTCCATAAGTACCTCACTCTGACTGTGACAGCCAATTCAAATATTTTCTTTCTTTTGATTTTTTTTGCTTTACAGTAATTCCAGTGTGTGTTCAGACCAAAATGTGTTTATATTTATTTATTTACTTGTCTACCTATTTATGTACTGTATTTATTTAAAGATCTTTTGTAAAAAGCCAAATATCCCCCTGGGGACAAATAAAGTATCTATCTATCTATCTATCTATCTATCTATCTATCTATCTATCTAT
>JANRMT010062827.1:35727440-35756609 GCA_026402145.1 Polypterus bichir lapradei | reverse complement strand
TATCTATCTATCTATCTATCTATCTATCTATCTATCTATCTATCTATCTATCTATCAATCAGTTGGTCTACAGGTATATTGTTCTTTCAAGTTCAAGAATAACTCCGTACCTGTAAAGCATCAATATGCATGGCTATAAAGTAATATCTGTAATAATAAGTTCTGCTTAATAGGTTCAATATGCGGTCATTTTTTTGGTCATAAGAAAGGCGTTCTTAAAAATGAATATGTAAATAAATTTAATTGAATTGTCTGGGTTTCATAATTCCATTCGTTTCTTGAAATCAAATTTTTATTAAATACTACAGTGCTAAAATAAAATGCCACAAAAGGCTAGATATACTGTAAGCAACAGTAAACTTTCCGCCCGTTGTTTAAAAACGTTAAGAACTCACACTTGATTATGAATTCTGAACACGTATGAATGGTGTCCTAGGGGATTATCAATAGAAGGGCTTGCAGGAACTTTGCTTTATCTACAAAACACTTTTCTGCCCACCAGTAACGTGCCCACCACTACCTGATTTGTTTTGAATTTCCAGATGTTATCGGGTCATTAAGGCCAGGGTTGTGGTTCTAGCCCCAGTAGTTCACATGACAAACAGACGCACAGACATTAACATTTTAGATGTTCATTAAATATAGAAGAAAACACAACAATGTTTTGGATCTTGTTAACATCAGAAAAAATGGAAACCACTGAATTAGCCCTTTCCTTATTTTCAATTACGATTTGCTTCAGTATGTGAAGGAGTAAAAGAACACAATGAAGCCTGTCTACCACTTAAATAAACTCCACATTATTCATTGAGAGGGGTACATTACTTGTAAATTAATTTAATCAGATTGTGTGAATTGTACTTGGCTGTGATAATATATACTTTTTTTGTGGCATAGGATGGTGAAAATAACAAAATAAAAGCATAATTAGACCTGGAAGAAAAATTTAAAAATCTCTAACTGCTTTTCACCAAACGAATGGGGTTTTAACCTATACACTTTCTGAAAATATATATGTGAAATAAAGTTTCATGCATTTTATTTAGCTACAGGTACAGAATGACCCATATTTAGTGTAGTGAGTATAAAAAATATTTTTGATTAAAGTACTTTTAACTCTGAATGTCCTGCATGCTCTTTTTCCCCCGGATATAGAAGTTCCTTTTGGCTGTGAGGCTGACAGGTGACATATACGCAGTGCATTTGCTTTTTTTCACAGGCTTCCCTGCTAAAAAGCGAAACAACTGGCAACTCTGCATTATAGCAGAAGGAGATGAAGTCAGTCTCTCAAGTGTTACGTGGGTGAAACTTGCATAATACGGCACATCTTGTGCAAGAGAGGAATCAATCATCTGCACGTCTGCTCTTCTTGCAGGTGCCCTCGGTGCTTTTTACCCTAACACTTAGGCTTTGGAGCAAAAGTGAAAGAAATAAAGTCGCCTCACCGACTCTGTGTCTAAACTGATCTGTTGTCCTGTGAAGCCGAGGAGTCGCTACAAGGTGAATGAGTAGCTCTGGAAGGTGGGCGTTGAGCCGACAGTCACTGTTCTCCATACAGACACACAGAAAAAGTGACATTTGAGGGCATGTAGACAGCGAGTTTGTCACCAGATCGCAAAAAATGTCACCTATATTACTTTAAGGTTTTTATTTTCCCTGTATTTTTGTCAGTTGTGGTAAAGTTAATCATTTTTTTTTTCTTAATAGTGAGACTGCTGTGGTAATATGGACAGACTTTGTAATATAGAAAGTAATTGAGTAGCATAACGACATTACTATGTGTCACCCATATGTGTCATTGAAATTTATTGATCTTTAGAAGCAAACACACTGAGGGAATGGGGTGGGAAACGTCCTGGGTTGTCATCCTTACATTCTATTGACATTCTCAAACTTGTATTATCCTCATAATGCATCAACAGAAATCTTTATAAACTTTCTTAAGTTGGGGGAAGGAGAAGGGAAACTAGAGTGTCCAAATATTTATATTGTGGTCGTCTTCAACCCCTGGTTTGGATTAAGTGGGTTAGAACATGACATAATAATAATAATAATGATAATGATGGAGATGGACTAGCTCCCTGTGTGCAGTTTTGGTCTCCAGGCTACAAAAAGTACATAGCAGCACTAGAAAAGGTCCAGAGAACAGCAACTAGGCTGATTCCAGGGCTACAGAGGGTGAGTTATGAAGAAAGATTAAAAGAGCTGAGCCTTTACAGTTAAAGCAAAAGAAGATTAAGAGGTGACATGATTGAAGTGCTTAAAATTATAAAGGGAACTGCTCAAGTAGATTGAGACTGTTATTTTAAAATGAATTCATTAAGAATACGGGGACACAGATGGAAACTTGTTAAGGGTAAATTTTGCACAAACATTAGGAAGTTTTTCTTTACACAAAGAACGATAGACACTTGGAATAAGCTACCAAGTAGTGTGGTAGACAGTAAGACTTTAGGGACTTTCAAAACTCAAGAAAGAAGTGGATAGGATGGCCTGTTCTCGTCTAGATTGTTCTAATGTTCTGTCCTAGGGTTGTTACTGCCTTGCACATTTGAAAATATGTTGTTTTTGTCATTATTTGGTTGATGACCATCTTTTTAGGTTTCTAGAGGGTGTTTAACTTAACATTTTGTTCCAATCTGCCTGTCTAATAGTCACTATGGAAAAGAGCACATAAACCCGATTGGCTGGTTGACTGACTGATCGGCTACAGCAGTTTCACCCATTCAGCATTCACAGTTTTCACCTTTGAGCTGTCGGCTCTTTAAATCTCAGACTATAATGGCACCTGCTGTACTGTGTTTTAGGGTTTATTCTTTTCCCGACCCTGTCATCACTTGAATTTGGTTTTGATTTGTTGGCTTAGGTTGCCAGTCTCTTTATTGTAGTTATTGTGAACTCATTGGAGATGGGCATTGCTTCCAGGGCTGCTGCATTATCACATGTTTATTGTTTATTTTATAGCTTTTAGTACATTTAGAATGATTTAAATCCATGAATGCTTATTTCATAAAATGATTTAATTGTGTGGATCACAACTAGTGAAATTACAAGACTACACAATGCGGCACAGGCGGCCATTGTTTGGCTGATCTGTACACTGTACTCCCTTTCTCCATGTGCCTCTCTCTTCAGATTTCTCAGACTTCTGAAAGGTGAGCAGTTTAAGCTGTCATGGTGTGAATGAATGTCAGTGGGAGTGTGCAGGAGTGCACTGTGCAGTGTACTGGCACCACAGTTAGGGCTTGATCTTATGTTGTGTCTGATGCTTCCAGGCCTACATTGATCCTACAAATTGAAATTAGCTGCTTTGTAAAATAAATGAATGATAATGTATACAAAGTGCTTTGCATTTATGGTAAATTTTGACAGTCAAATAATAAACCACAATAGCCAGGTAGAAGGCATCATGTATTATGTATTATATATAGCTTGTGACCACTAAGGAACATAGCAGCACCCCAAATCCAAGACACAGATGCAAGATTTGGGCTCAAATGCAAGGTTAATTGACAACAATACTTTACAAAGTCTTCTAGTCGTTGCATAAACACAAGTATTCTCTTCTCTTTCTGTCTCATTTATTGCTCCACTCCTCCCAAGCAAGCTTTGTCCTCCTTCCACCTGACTCCAACTCCCCTGGATGAGTACTCCTTTTATCCTATACATCCGGTGCTAGGGCATAGCCCATTAGAAGCACTTCTGGGTCAAACGGAAGTCCCACAAAGTGTAGGGATCACAAATCTTGACAGCACCCCCTGGCGATACCATGGAACCAGGCAAAGCTGCCCTATGGGTCTACACTTCCCAGCATGCCTTGTGGGTGTTCATACTGGTAGCACTGCCAAGGAATGCTGTCACCTGACGTGTCTGGGGAGCATGTAGCTCTGATAAGTTGTCTCCACCTGTGCCTCGGTCCAACCCTGCAGGGACACCAGCATACCCACTTCTGTAACTGGTATCTCCTGTCTGTCTGCTGGCTGAAGCAGGACAATGCTTGCCTCCTGTCCAGGTAAAGATGCTTGGCTCATCCTGGCTGGGTATCACACCCACCCATGCATGATATCCATAACATGGAATACCCATTATAAAATGTTATGAAGTGCAACTTTTGGGTAACATGAAGGCCAGCAGAAGGATCCTCCTGCACTTTCAGACATTAAGAAGCACAAACAAGCATTCTGGAGGTGTCTGCACTTCTAGATGTGTAGGTTAGTAGCAGAAACATCCATTTAAATAACCTGATGAACATTTGCTTGCCTCATGCTTGCCTTTGTTTTATTCATGTTGTTTTTAAGGACTATTATTTTTGACATGAAATCATTTTGATTAAAGTCTTTTTAAAACCAGAATGGCTCTTGCAAACCTACACCTCTCTGATTCTGATTCTGGATGCTCCGCTTATAAAGAATTGCAGCCAAAAAATTACTAGATATTAAGCCCTAAATTGTGCAGGTGCTCTCCATGTTCGACATTTTACAAACATTGGGCAATAAAAATGCTGAGGATGTCTACAAAGCTCTATAGCTTGTATAATGTTATAAGTAAGGTTGGATTTGCTTTAGACGCCCATAATGTCTTTTTGTTCACCTGGAATCAAATCCCCCAGCTCTCACACACCAGCCGCAGACCAGACAAACAAGCCCCCCGGCACGGCTAAAAGTGGTCTACGTTAGCATTAATGCTGTCTGACATTTAGACTACAATCAAATGAAACCCCAAACAGGTGACTGCCACTGAACTAATTGTGTGATGTTTAAAACTAGTTGGCTGAATCAGTGAGGATTTAAGGCTGTCATATTAAAATAGGTGAATACTTAAGTGATCCATTATTTCGTTTTTTCATTATCCTTATTGATTTAGACCACTTTGCAGAGATATGTTTTCATTTTGACATTATAGATTATAGATTGAACATTATTTGTCCACAGTGGAATGTTTGACTTTTTACAGAAGCTCTTTAAATAAACAAATACATAAATAGGTAGATAAGTAAGTAAATAAATACATAAATCAATATACACACCAGAATGACTGTAAGGCAGGAAAATTAAAAAGAAAGAAAACTTCTGAATTGGCTGTCACAGTCACAGTTAGGCATTAAAGGGTCTTTATCTGTTGATGAGTGTCAAAAAAGCCTAATTATTTAATCCTCTGTGATTAAATGTTGTATAACAAAAGATGTAAAAAGGTCCAAGGGTGTGAATACCTTGTTAAGCACTATATCTGTACTGTATATATTGCATGATGTTTTGCTTTTTGTTTCAACATTGTTTTCTGTTTATGTTGCATTGTTTCGTAGTATATTTGTAATTATTGTTGTACTGAGCTTATAATGTGAATAAACAGAAAAGAAAATGTAAGAAATTTGAAAATGGGGTAGCAGCCACATACTGTATACCCCAGTATAAATATTCCACCAAATAAAGAAAAAGAAGAAAGGCAACAGTGAAGTGAATAGCATTTCATTTCACAGCTCTAGGAGACTGGATTCAGATGCCAGTCCATTTACTGTATGAGTGACATTTCATGTTCTCCATTTTGTCTGTGTGGTTCTTTCGTTTACCCCAGTTTCCTGCACTTTTATGACCCACTAGAATTGTTAAGCTGATTAGCAGTTCTAACTTGACTCAGTATAAGGGACTGGGTGAGAGGAGAGGGATTGGCTGCTCACTGTGTTGGATTGGTGGCTCTGATCTGAAAGTCACGTAGCTTCCAGTAGTACTGGGAATAAGGCAAAAAAACAGTTATATTGGTCACTGGCAGGAAATTTGCTCGGATGATGCCATCTTAGCCAGTTGAGTCCCTTTTCTGTAGTTACTCCAGTTCTCCAATTACGCTTCTTATTGCAAGGTTCCCTTTCCTATATTATATTATATTATATTATATTATATTATATTATATTATATTATATATAAACGTCTACAAGTTGAAGTGTATGTGTCTGTCTGTCCGGCCCGGAAGTGTGAGGCTACAGCATGAAGCTCAAAGAGCCAGCAAGGCAGCCCCAAGTTAACAAATTGGAAGAAGAAAGATGTACGAGGCTATAGTATGACGCTGAAAGAAAGCAACCGAGTCGCCTAAGTGAAACTGCTGAGGAAAGACAAACGAGAGAGAAACTTGCTTAGTCGCTGGTAGACAAGGGGGGCGAGCACGTCCACAAAACAAAACTGCCAACTATGTGTTTCAATTTTTTTTCTGATGATTTCAATACTTTCTAGGAGCCCAGGCTTTTTACAGCACGGGCTTACACAGCTAGTTATATTATATTGTATTATATTTGGTTGCAATGGATTTAACCCTGTCTAGGGTAGGTTCCTGCCTTGCACTCAGCACTTCTAGAATAAAAACCCTGAACTGAATAAGTTACCCAAACTAGTCAAGCAGGGTCAAAAATGGATGTATATCTACAGTGGGTACGGAAGGTATTCAGACCCCCTTCAATTTTTCACTCTTTGCTATATTGCAGCCATTTGCTAAAATCACTTAACTTAATTTTTTCCCTCATTAATGTACACACTGCACCCCATATTGACAGACAAAAAAAAGAATTTTTGAAATTGTTGTAGATTTATTAAAAAAGAAAAACTGAAATATCACATGGTCCTAAGTATTCAGACCCTTTGCTCAGTATTTAGTAGAAGCACCCTTTTGAGCTAATACAGCCATGAGTCTTCTTGGGAAAGATGCAACAAGTTTTTCACACCTGGATTTGGGGATCCTCTGCCATTCCTCCTTGCAGATCCTCTCCAGTTCTGTCAGGCTGGATGGTAAACGTTGGTGGACAGCCATTTTTAGGTCTCTCCAGAGATGCTCAATTGGGTTTAAGTCAGGGCTCTAGCTGGGCCATTCAAGAACAGTCACAGAGTTGTTGTGAAGCCACTCCTTCGTTATTTTAGCTGTGTGCTTCGGGTCATTGTCTTGTTGGAAGGTAAACCTTCGGCCCAGTCTGAGGTCCTTAGCACTCTGGAGAAGGTTTTTGTCCAGGATATCCCTGTACTTGGCCGCATTCATCTTTCCCTCGATTGCAACCAGTCGTCCTGTCCCTGCAGCTGAAAAACACCCCCACAGCATGATGCTGCCACCGCCATGCTTCACTGTGGAGACTGTATCGGACAAGTGATGAGCAGTGCCTGGTTGTCTCCACACATACCGCTTAGAATTAAGGCCAAAAAGTTCTATCTTGGTCTCATCAGACACCTGAAGGACTCTGAGATGGTGAGAAATAAGATTCTGTCTGTACATTAATGAGGGAAAAATTTATTTAAATGATTTTAGCAAATGGCTGCAATATAACAAAGAGTGAAAAATTGAATGGGGTCTGAATACTTTCCGTACCCACTGTATTATGCTAATACTGCTGATATACAATACAGGCTTACACATGGGACCAGAAATCTTACAAACTGCTGGCCACCATACAACCTCTAAGAGCTTGAATAATGCTCTAGTATGTCCAAGGTAGTGGTGTTGTAGGAACTTGTGCACAATCAGCTTAGGAAGTACCAACTGAAAATGGTAGCCCCAATCTTTTGTTGTTACACACCAGTATAGTGCCCACTGGAGTCCCTTATAATGTAAACAGCTGGGTGTGTCCCCAGAGCCCTCTTTCAGTCTCTGACATACAAGACCGGTGGCTTAAGACTGGACTATGTTCTGCATGTTCAAGAGAAGACAGCTATCGCACATTGCTGTATTATATTATATTATATTATATTATCCATCCTTCCATCCATCCATTATCCAGCCTGCTATATCCTAACTACAGGGCCACGGGGGTCTGCTAGACCCATTCCCAGCCAATACAGGGTGCAAGGCAGGAAACGAACCCCGGGCAGGGTGCCAGACCACCGCAGGGCAAGCACACACACACACACACCAAGCACACACTAGGGACAATTTAGAATCACCTAAGCACCTAACCTGCATGTCTTTGGACTGTGGGAGGAAACCGGAGTACCCCGGAGGAAACCCACGCAGACACGGGGAGAACATGCAAACTCCACGCAGGGAGGACCCAGGAAGCAAACCCAGATCTCCTTACTGCGAGGCAGCAGCGCTGCCCACTGCGCCAACGTGCCACCCTATATTATATTATATTATATTATATTATATTATATTATATTATATTATGGAGCAGGAATGGCAGGCACCTGTGTTGAAATTTGTCCCAAACATGTATGTTAGCTAGACTGGCGACTTTGGCACATCCTTTGCTGATGCTAAGCTGTACTAATGCATATTCAGGTTTTTTTTTTTTTTTTTGTGTGTAACCAGAACCCCAAACCATACCCCCCACCCACCGCCGCCATTCTCTCACCGTCTGTCCCTGAAGCTGTTTCAGTCCAAGTATTTATCGAGTCTTTTGACCTATTCCACTATTACATTGCAATATTCATATTTTTAAGCATTAATAATTGCGCATTTGTGTCATTTTAAATTGTGGATTGAATGTTTTGTTTTATACTTTCCGTATCTGCATATCATTAAAGTCTGGCTCACGGTATTATTTAGCAAAAAAAGAAAAATCTATGTTCCTGTCAGTTCCAGCCTTTGTTGCCATTAAAGTTCCATTAGCTGTAATATGTTTAAGAATACTTGACTCAGCTGCCAAGCAAGAAACTGAAGCATAGTCTTCATTTAATGAATGGAATTCTTTTGTATGCGTCAGAATATGCCCAGTGATGGGATGGCATCTTGTCCAGGGTGGGCTCTTGACTTGCACCTAATGCTGCTGCGATGGGCTTTGGTGCCCCTGAGCATACAAATTGGATTAAGTGGATTTACAGATGGATGAATGGGAGAGACATAATTGCTGGGTGTATTCAATGTGTCTTGTCTATAATCATTTTTAGTTTAAATATTTTTCTTACCACTTTTGAAGTGAAGGGGAGAATTTCTTTAAGAAAACGTCTGCAGTGTCCTAAATTTTGAACATTGCTTTTATTTATTCATTTATTTTTTCTTTAGTCAGGCTTGGCCTTGTCCGCGGTTTAGGACTGAAGATTGGCATAGCTGAGTTATATTTCTGAGGCCTGTGCGCTCTTTCATGGGCATAGTGACTTCAGACATTTTCAGGCAGCTGCTGTGTCTGCAAAAGTCAACGGGACTGCCCCCATTTTTCCATGCAGTACTAGTCTTTTGAAAAATCTGAATTTTATGCAGTGTGTGCCGAGAATGTGTTTAATTCAAGCAATGTGTGTTTAAAGTGCTGTCTGGGGCTATAAAGAGGCTTGTAGGGCAAAGAAGCAAAATCCTACATATAGATTTATGATCGGCCATACTGTACCGTGTGGCAAATGGCTTGTGGCATTTTCATAAATGGTGACAATAAACAGAAGAATAAATGCCCAATATAAAATGTTAGCCATGGCTATACATGCTCTGTATGGTAGGGAGACTTTTTCCATAACTGTTGTGTTCCTATGACCCAGGCTAACAGGAGGAGACAGTGTGCATGATTCCCAAGCTTCAATTAAGTATGCAATAAAAAAATGCTGATTATTATTCACTGCCTGCCTTTGCAAGTGGAATTATAATTTTCAGTGTTTTTTTGTGCAACCATATATTCATAGAGAAAGTCTACTTTAAATGCAAATACTCAACAGGATATCATTCTTCTCATCCATTTATGTCTCAAGCATTTTGAGCCAGATCTTCTGTTTTAAACCATTAAATCTTTTAAAAGCATTAAGCATTTCTTGCTCGTCTGCATGAAGCAATGTGATTGAAACATGCAGTTATTCAATCTTATTCTATCAATAAGGCATCTTTTTGCATTTATATGTAAAATATATTTCAGTTCTGATATTCACATTATGAATGCATGATAGGAATTAGTAGAATGAGTTACAAAAGCATAAAAAAACAAAATTTAATTAAAAGGGTGACATAGTTGTTGCCTGAAAAAGGGTATCAGTTAAAATACTGACCTGCTCATGTCCGGTGTAGGAGTTGTTTCGGGGCTGTAGCTATCAAACACATCCCAAAGATGAGCAGGCCAGATTGTTCTGGTGTGATGGAGTGGCACGGCATCTATATCTGGTTTGTTCCTTATGCCCTGTACTTCTCATTAAGCTCCAGCTCCTCCAACCATTTCTTGGAAAAGCAATTTAAGAAAATTAATAACATTAATAGAGGTCATTCACTGGTAAATTATTGATTTTTTTTATTAGATCACTACAGTATGTTCACATTAAACAGGTTTATATCTCTGCATGTCTTTCCAAAAAAAGTTTTTTTTTTTTTCGGTTTGATATAATTATTCATTAATCCCTGAGGAGTAATTGTCCTTTCGCATGAACTTTGGGGATCAGAGCACAGGGTCAGCCACTGTTCAGCACCCTGAAGCAATTTCCAGGTTAAGGGCCTTCCTCAAGGGCCCAACTGAGGAAGATCCCTTCTGGCAGTAACGGGACATGAACCAGCAACCTTCCAGATACTAGAGCAGATCCTTAGCCTCAGTTTTCAGCACACTTGTCTTAGTAAGGGTTATGATGGCAAGTAAGATGAGCCAAAAAAGACCGGGCAACAATGACCAGCACCTCCTAGACAATTCCTAGATGCTATAATCCCTCCAGTGTGTCCAGAGTCTAACTTCAGCCTGGGCAATATCAAATGAATATTTTGATAATGTACACATTTAAATTAGTAACGATATTTTTGTATTAAGTCTAGTTCAAAAATGGCACATTTTTAACAGTGTTTAGTGGTCATGGCACCCAGATATGTAAACTTTTATATTACATGATATGCTGAAAGATTAGCCAAATCTATTTAAAGCTGCACACACCTCATCTCGAAGTTGTAATTTGTGTAAATATAAACAAATATGTTTATTTACTATTTATGAAACAACATTTACAAATGCACATTTAAAATTTGGAACAGGCCGAATATTTATGAAATGCAGACTAAATTTGCATTTATAGGGTTGTTAATGTCACAGTGGAATGCTACTTGCTTGTATAAATAGTTGATTTGTTTTATTTTATTTTAAATAAAGTCTTTGCTCTATAAGGTTTATGTATAATATAACATCAGAAAATACTTTATATACCCACATATAAGTCGGGTCTTGAAACCCGAAAAATCGATTATAAAATCAGATCTTGACTTATACAGCTGTTCAAAAATGCAACAATTTTTTTTTTTTTTTATACATATTTCCTCCTCCAATTTTGCATCCGTTACTCAGACACATCGAATTTTGTTGCAGCAGCTCAGTTACCAATTTCTTTCGCTGCTTCAACGACGTTTAATTTAAAACCAGCTTCATATTTTCTTCGGATCAAAAGCTCCATCGTAGGTAAGGGATGCTTTTACGATAAAGGTGTGTGAGGGTGTGACATACAAAAAACACAAATCAGTGCAAATGTTGCTTCGGAATAGTTTGGGTATTACTGTGTAGTCACGTAGGCACAATACATAGGAAAAAAAAGGCAGTGTGGCTCTGTGGTTACTCTCTCGGATCATAATCTCTTGGACCAATAGCGTGAGTTTTCTGCATTCAACTTATACAACAAACATTATAAAATACCAGAAATTATATGATAAAATGAAGTCCTGACTTATCCACGAGTATATACGGTAGGTGGTGGAGGGCGAAACAGCTGACCTTCCTTTCTTGTATGGTGCTGTGAAGTTGGTTCATGTGATGATCTTGCAAACATGAAACTCACTAAAAAGTGTGTCTTGTGTTTTTTAAAAAATGTATGGGAGGTTGAAAGAAAGGAACATTGTTACTTATGGGTTTGGCAACACCATAGACCCATTTTGACCTGTGTATCTCTCTGAAAAAGGTTTAAGCACACTATTATTAAGTACTTTCAGACAAACTATTCAGCAGAAGTGTATCTTGCAAAGCCAATGGGGCTCCTTGACACCGATGGAAATATGTCTATATAGTGCCTCACTGAGACTGGGACTGGAGTGTTTAACTTTAGCCAAGTCCCAAGGTTTTTTTTTTTTTTTTAGCAATTCTGGTTTGAATTTAAGGTGGGGTTGCTATTGTTTGTTTATCTATCTATCTATCTATCTATCTATCTATCTATCTATCTATCTATCTATCTATCTATCTATCTATCTCTCTCTCTCTCTCTCTCTGTCTGTCTGTCTGTCTGTCTGTCTACAGTGTTCTCCATAATATTTGGGACAAAGACCAATTTTTTTCCTTCATTTCCCTCTCTGCTCTAGAGTTTAAAATTACCAATCAAACAATTCAGAGAATGTGATTAAAGTGCACATTACAGACTTTAACTTAAGGGGATCTGCACACATTTTGGTCACACAACGCTTTTTCTACATGTTCCCCCTTTTTCACGGCACCATAATGTTTGGAACACAGCAATGTAAAATTCAGCATGGCTAAATATAACCTACTATGAGACAAAAAGACATAGTCTTAGACAAAAGCTGTAACTCCAGTAAGACAATGAAATTGTTATCCAGATTAGGTAAAAAGAAAATGCTGTGCCTGAGGTCTTAGATAAGATCCCGCTTTGGCTGGTGCAAAATTTTGTGCAAACTAATAAACAAGTCCTCCCATCAGCCCCAGCACCCTCCTATTGCCTTATGGGAAAATCGCATACAAAATTTGATAACAATTGGTTCCACTCTTTTGGTGAACAAACAGATAATCAAACACAGTATGCTTTTATTTATATAGATTGTTGTTTATGGCTGCCATTACTGTAACTATTCTAAGGAGACATGTGAGCTAATAATTTTATTGTTCTATGCATGCATGGTAATAAACTTGAATTTAACATCAGCAGATAGATAGATAGCATTTTAATTGTTCCCAGGGGGAAAATTTGGCTTTTTACAGACACTCAATAAATAAATATACAGTATATGATTATATTGTATTAAAACAAATGACAACCTCCATCTCAAATATACAGCAGAATGACTAAAAGAAAAGAAGTCAGTACTCAAATAACCATCAATTTGTGTAAAACGCAAGCAATCAGCAACTAGTAAAACTCCCAAGCTGTTTATTGTTTCCCTAGTTGTGACTCTAACACCAAGAGTATGGACACCTTCCCTGCCTCCTATCTTTTCCCTTTTCCTACTTTTATGTGGGGTCGATGTGCTTGATCAACGCTTTCCAAACTGCTCAGTCCTGCACCTTCTCACCAATCAGACCCCTTTTCCTTCAGATCTTCCTTTACTTTATTCTTTCATCTCTGATTTGGCCTCTCTCACTTTCTCTTCTTCTGTACTTCCATTCCGATCATTCTTTTCCCCACATATTCATTGTCTCTCCCCATCATAGGTCCCTGCCACTTCAACCTACTTTCCTGTGTTTTTTTAGCTATCTTTCCCACTTTGGTTGTACCTCTGGTTGTCTCATTTGTCATTCTGTCCTTTTTGTAACTCCATCTCCACATTCTTACTTCCAACTTTTGCTCCCTTTTACTTCCCTGTCTCAGCTCCACACATCTTTGTTGACTTATAAACCTTACCTTTAACCTCCATCTTAATTCTTCGATCACACAATATTCCCGAGATCTTCTTCAGATTGTTCCAGCCACACTGCACTCTGTGGGTTATCCCTGCATGTAGTTTTCCATCTTGGGCTACCAATGATACTCAATATTTAAATGTATCCATTCTTTTCAACAGGCTAACTTCTCAATCCTGATCATCATTAAACCTCAGATATTTTGTCGTCTTCTTGTTTATCTTCAATTCTGTATCTTCCAAAGCCTTTCTCCATTCTTCCAGCTTCCTTTCCACTTCCTCTTTTCTGCTACTACACAACACAATGTCGTCAGTAAAAATCCCTTCCTCCTAAACTGGTTTTAGTTATCTTAAGTATTTTAAACATGCAAGATATTTTGAGATAATGATCTACAGCCCTAATAAATGATGTAAGGGTAGGGCACACATTTGTGAAAAGAAGGGGTTCTAAATTTAATCTGAAGCATCGGCAATAAACCAGAACTGAATGAGGTGTCAGTGGATCACAGGACACATTCCTTCACCTGCTCACTTTCATTCACACAGGACCCATATATGGCTACCAATTAATAAACAATTTACTTTTGTATTTAATGAGGAAGCCAATGTACTCTAAGAAAACCGACTACTTTCAACCACCACACCAATAGTAACCAAGCTGTGATTTGAACCTTAGTCTTCAATCTGTGAGAAAGCCTCGCTGACCACTGTACCACCAATATTATTCTACAGCATATGAATTGTTGCAGAGGTGTTTTAGGCTGCTTTGTGCTTCTGTGTCACTTTTTCCTCAAAGGACAGTTGGACATCTGCAAGACTGATTTACTGTAGGCTTTCATAGTTGAAGAAGGCTCTGGAGATGTTTCAGAGCTTGAAAGCACAGTCGTGGAAAGTGCACAGTATGCCTCCTCACCACTAAATGCTAGGGCGAATATATTTAACAGTCCAGTAACCCGTCATTAGTGGTGCAAAAATGAAATATGTGTGACCCACCAGATTAGATGAATACTTTCCATATGAAGGAACGGTAAAGTGGACAGCCGGAGAAATACAAGCAAATTGACTTGTGCTTAAACTGAAAAGCTTTACTGTATATCCGGTGCTGTTAAATGGGTTGGTTTTAGCTTCTGCTCACTTATTAATTACAAGTTTAGCTTATTTCTTTTTTGTTATTGGTGTTATTTGAGGAAAATAACATTGCGTGCAATCAAGTCAAACTAACACAACAAATGACTTCAAACTATACTACTCAAAAAATCTATGGGAATTAATTCTCTCGCCAATACCAATCAAGCTGCATGGTGATGGGCTGTGAGCACAGGTCCCAGTAGAGGAAGTTAGACCCTCATGGATTCCATTTCTGACAGCTTGGTCAGAAACATGAACACCGGTAGCCAGCTGGAGGACATTTCTTAGGTCTCTGGAAGTGCTCTTCCAGTTCCTCCTTACACAAAGGAGTAGATGTCGGTCCTGCTGCTGGGTTGATGCCCTTTTCCTTCCCTGTCCAGCTCTCTGTGTATAACAGCCCATCTCCTGGTATCTTCTCCATGCTCTTGAGACTCTGCTGGGAGTCACAACAAACCTTCTTGTGATGGCACATATTTAATATGCCATCCTGGAGGAGCTGGATTGCCTGTTCAACCTGAATCAGCTGCAGGTATTACCTTATGATACCACTAGTGACAAGGAGACCAGCAAAACTAGAGAAGAATCGGTCAGAAAGGATAAGGAGAGAGCAATTGTCTCTGTGGCCACCACCTGTAAGACCATTCCCTTTTTGGGGGTGTCTTGCTGTTGCCTCTCCAGTGCACCTGTTGTCACTTTCATTTGCCCCAAAGCAGGTGAACTTGATTCACAGTCGCTTAGGCTTATTACCTGGACAGATTGATATCCGTGAAGCCTAACTGACTTGGTGTGAGACTGTCATGATTAAGTGTTCTCTTCATTATTTTGAAACAGTGTAAAAAAAAAAAAAACAAAGTGTAAAAAAAGAGACAAAACTGAACAAAACAGAATTCAGCCCCCACCGGAGAGACGAGCCTAGGCAAAAATAGTTACTGAAAACAAAAAAAGAAGGCAAAATGGCATATTCCCGTGATATACATGCTTATGCTAAAAAAAATTTTTATTAAATCTTGCCATATTTTTTTTTAAATTTTGAACAGATACTCAAAATGAGAATTAGATTTTTTTCAATTTCCAAATAGTATAGGACATTAGTTATTCACTGACTTAGTATCTATCTATCTATCTCTTTGTCACCAGGCAGTACGTCACAAACACTTGCTTACAGTGTGCCAAGTGAGTGTAGGAAAAGTGGACAACTGCTGGTGGAATGTGTTGTTTCCCACAGATGGAAAAAAATTAAAATCAAGCATTCCACGGTCACCTGATTTAAACCCTCCAGACAGGCACACAAGAAGCAGACTAAAGATTTTGATGTAATGAAAACCGATCCCAAACTACATTACGCAAAGGGTGGAGTAAAATCTATGAATATATGTATTTTTTCCTATTCTCTTCTACTTTTCAAACATGCCTTTTTTGTATTTTACATTATAGTTTGTAGATACTTTGCAAAGCATTTTGATAAATAGATTTAAATTAGATTATAGTAGATGTTATTAATCCAATGGGGAATTTCAGATGCATATAGCAGCAGAAACATAAAAAAACAAGAATATGGACTCATTGGAGAAATATTACAGCCAAATAATCAATCAATAAACTTAACGGGTACATCAGGTGGAAACATTGAATTACGGACAGCAGTGGGCAGAAAAGACCCCCAGAGGCGTTTCTTAACACACCATGGTAGAGTGAGCCTGTGGCTAAAAATGCTCTAAGAGTGCACATCCTGTAGGGCATGGAGGGGATTTTTCATAATGGCATTGAATTTTGCCACCATCCTGTTTTCCACCAACAGCTTCTAGTGTATCTGCGGTTGGACTGTAATAGCACAGGCTTTCCTGATAAGTTTTTTGAGGCATTGTGCTTCTGTTGAGCTCAGGTTGCTTCCTCAGGAGACCACAGAACACCGCACTGGCTACTATGGACTGGTAGAACATCATTTCCAGCAGCTTGCTGCACACATCAAAAGACCTGAGTCTCCTTAGCAAGTCAGGCCTGCTCTAGCCCTTCTTGTACTGAGCTCTGCACCCCTTCTATGTCCTCCCCCTGAATGATGACTGGTCTAAGAAGCTCCTTGATAAGTCAGAAGTCCACTACCAGTTCTTTTGCCTTGCTGATATTGAGTTGCAGGTTGTTGTCCCTGTACCACAAGACAAAGTCCAACACAACCTCCCTGTACTCCAACTCACCTCCATTATTAATGCAGCCTATGATGGAGAAGTCATCTGAAAATTCTGTAAAAGGAGGCACTGGTTTTGTGCTTTGTTGACGGTGAAGAGGAAGGGGGTGGGACAGTTCCCTGAGGTGCTCCAGTATTACACACCACCGTTTCTGACATACAGAACAGCACACAATATCATACGAATATGTATTTCCATCATAGAATTTTTCATTAAGACACCACATATTGAGCAGTTCAGTATAGAGTTTTAAGCATATTTATACATTTTTATGCATAAGGCTAGCAACATATGCAATTACTAAACCTCCTCCATGCGTCTGAGAGTAAGGATTTCCTTTCTTTCTCATTCTGTCCTCCTGCACTGCCTTTTTTGGAAGAAGAAAAAATGTATTAATTTTGGCATTTCCCAAATCCCCAGCTCTGCACATCTTTCCAGCCTAATAGTTTTACTATGGGGATGCAATTATCACATTCCCAGAAGTCTTATGGAAGTACACGACAAGGTGTTACTAGAGAAATCATCAAAGAATGATTTTAAATTAAGTGTCTAATTAAATGAAGACTAAGCTTCGGTTTCTTGCACGGCGGCTGGGTAAGGTATTCCGAAACTTGTTACAGATACAGGAAGCAGGCTTATTTGGAACTTTACTGGCAAGATAGGCTGGAACTGAATTTAGATTTTTCTTCTTTTTTTTTTTTTTTAAATTAATACCAAAGCCAGGCTTTTATGATATGCAGATGCAGAAAGTATAACAAGTAATTCTATGTACATTTTAGGATAACACAAACACAGAAAAAGTATTGATGCTTAAAAATAGTCATATCAGAATGTAGTAGCAAAATGGGTCACCAGGCTAGATTAATACTTGTGGAGAAGCTTCAAGGACAGACAGTATGCTTTAGTAACAGCTTAGTACCAGCAAAGCTTATTTTTTTGGCATTTCTTGACTGATGTTCAGTACCCTTATAATCATGTCACTGCTTTTTGCTCATGAAGTGGTTGGCTTCATTGGCTGTGAACTCCCGCACACTTTGGGACAATTTGTGTGGAATGTGCAGGGATGAAGATGAGCACCTCCAAATCTGAAGCCATGGTCCTCACTAGGAAAAAAGTGGAAGGTCCTCTCTAAGTGAGAAGTGAGTTACAGCCTCAAAGGGAGGAGTTTAAGTACCTCGGGGTGTTGTTCACAAGTGAGGGGAAAAGGGATGGTGAGATCAATAGATGGGTTTGGGCTGTAGATGCAGTTATTCGGTCACTATACTGATCCGTAGTAGGGTTCCCCATAAATTGCTGCACCAAAAAACTACTTGAGCCAAGGCATGTGTGGAGTTTGTCCATTGTCCCTCTGTCCACAAGGGTTTGCTCCAAGTCCAGTTTTCACCCCAAAGAAGTGCAAGTTGGATTAATCGTCCACGTGGTGTGAATGTGACCTGCTGTTAGGTGTAGCCTTGAGTCCCATGGCCCTGAATTTGAACAGATGGAATGAAATACAACCACTGCAAGAAATGCCAGACTAGAACTTAGCAACCTCAAAATATGCTACACAATGAATATTCTCATAAAGCCAAACATAGAAGTATCACCAACAATTCAACAACAGCGTTAACAAATTTTCATTTTAAATTCAGCAAAAGGTGGGAAAACAGTTTCATGGGCTTTGCCTCAGCCTAAGGTACATACTAATATTGTCATGATCCCTTTATGTTTTGGACTGATTTGGTATGAGTTATGGTTGAAATAAGGCACTGCAGGTCCCAGAAGAGGTATTGGGGCATCAAGGTGATTGATCCTGTTTAATTAGAATGCCAAAATGAAACAAGTAAGGCTGCTATGCGTGCATCTATTAGTAGTTATAAACACAATAATCCAATCTCTTCTGGCAAAAAGTTTTCTTAAGATATTCGGAAATCCATCCTTCAGCCCAGTTGAGTCAAAACTGACTGCCTCCCTCTGGCAACAGTGAGTTTTAAAGCCGGAATACCAGAAAGGGCGGAGTTGATTTCCCTCACACCCAATCTTAGACCATGATTGCATTACCTGTTTTAGTTGAGCCCAGAGAGTGATCCTCAGACACACATGCATGACATTATATATGTAAAATGCCGGGGTCTGTCCGTCTGTCACATGATTGCTCTCAACCTGCTTTGACTATAGCTTAGATCTTGGTCTTGCTCAAAAGCTTATAAGCTCACATGTCCTGGAATTGCCAATAATTGGGTAGTGGCAACTGTAGAAACCGATCTGAGCTCATAGGTTTATTAAGGCAAAGTGGTAGGCAAATAACATGGTATAATGGGAAGGATAAAAAAAAAAGACATCTGCTGAGCATCAAGCAAATTGTAGAGGCCGATAATGTCATGAAGAACACCATAATAGCAGGAAGAAGAAAATGAGAAACATTTCATTTTGAGCACTTAATTTTGAATTCCTAACATGTATGTGATGATCACAAGCATCTTTCTGTCTGTGTTGTTCTTGCATTCAGCATCCCACTGTCCATGAATTTGATGATAGCATGTGTTTGTCATTCTTGTGGCTGAAACACCGGTGATTAAGGAGAACACCATAATAGGAAGGAAGAAGAAGGAGGATCTTTATAAACTGACATAATGAGTAAGTCATAGCATGAAGTGAACCTGAATTTAATGTAGTGAGACGTCTCCAAGGGATCTTATCCATTATGGGAGTTGATAAAGAGTAAGCAGCAGAGGCCAGGCCAGGAGCTTTTGTCAGATGGAACCAGCCTAACTACCTTAATCTTCTTAAGAGGTGGCATGATTAAAAGTTTATAAAATTATGAAAGAAATTAGTACAGAGGATCCAGGCTGTTACCTTAAAAAGTGTTCTTCAACAAGAACACAGGTTCACAATGGGAATATCGCACAAATGTCTGGAAGTTTTCTTCCCACTGAGAACCATAGACCAAGTCAATTAAATTGCCAGGTTGTAGCAGTGCTACTATTAGTTGAAACTGCATCTCCCAGCAGTCCCTGCAGGGGCTTTTGGGGACAAAGGTGGTCAGAGGGGTTTAAAAGGAGGGCAGGTGTCCAAGGGAAGAAAAGGTGTTTTTTTGCTGTTGTATTTTGTGTTCCATTTACCTGTCGGACTGCCTCCTGTTGATTAAGCCGTATTTAGTCTTTGTGTCCTGGATTGTGTTATTGTTGGGGTCTGGATCATCTTCTGTCTACCTGTGTACTGAGGACTGATATTGGATTCATTGGCTTCCCCGCAAGAAAAGGAACCATCCATCTGTCCTCACCCTTACAGTGTCTACCGGTAGGACTGTTTTTTCATTCCCTTTCAGCGTGCAGATCTCTGGACTCACTATCGTCATCTTTCATTGCATCCGGTGTTGTTTCCATGGACTTTGCTGTGTGGAGTTATTTGTGTTTAGATGTTTAATGTAATATCACCGCAGGGGTACAGGGTTGGTATTATTGTTTTCATTTATATTATTTAATTTCATTATATTCTTTAATTGTTGTTAGTTCCCAGTGTACTTTATTTTGTCTCTGTTTTTGAGTGTGTGCGGGTCGGCCCAAGGCTGGGAGCGTCCCTGGGATCTCCTCTACAAAAATAAATAAATCACCGTCATATTGACAGTGTGAATCTTAGCGACACCTGACCGCTACAAGGTATTGTGGTGGAAAGTGTAACTTTAGGGTCTTTCAAAATTGAATGCAATGTTAATTTGGAGGCCGATAGGATTGGCGAACCTTGTTGGGATGTGTGGCCTGTTCTTGTTGAAAATTTTCTGATGTTCAAATGTTTTGTTATCTATCCTTATATATACTGCATTTGGACCAGAAATGAGGAAAAAACTGGTAATATTTCTAGACTTCATAAATCAGTTTGATGATGTGCAACTCAGGGTGATCTTAGGCAGTGATAGGATGGGGCCCCTCAATTGTTATCTTAGATAAAAAATGGAATTCAGTCATTCATAATTTACTGTATAAATTTGGCTCAGTGGTTAATGATCTGCACTGGTATCTATAAGGTTGCAAGTTGAAATCCCATTACTGCCAGAAGGATCCTACTCTGTTTGGCATTTGAACAAGGTCTTTAACCTGAAAATTACTCCAGGGGTACTGTATCATCTGTGGTGGGCTGGCGCCTTGCCCGTGGTTTGTTTCCTGCCTTGTGCCCTGTGTTGGCTGGGATTGGCTGCAGCAGACCCCCGCGACCCTGTAGTTAGGATATAGTGGGCTGTATAATGGATGGATGGATGGTACTGTATCATGGCTGACCCTACTCTCTGACCCCAACACCCAAGCCCACCCAACCTAAAGACAATTTCCCCTCAGGGATTAACAAAGTATATCAAACCAAAAAAAATCAAAAATTAAACGAAGCATTGATGGTAGTGGGCAGCACGGTTATTATAGTTAACTAAAACTAAAATCAAAACTGAAACTATTATTAAAAAAACATTTTCATAAACTGAAATAAAATAATTAACAAAGCCAAAATTAAAAACTAAAACTAAACGAAACTATTAAAGTAGCTGGAAAGACTAACTGAAATAAAATAATAATTTACTTAAATATTTTTAGTTTTAGTTTTTGAATGAATATTCTTGCCGTTAGTCTTTAACCCTTGTAAGTTTTGCAATCCTACTCTGATAAACAGTTTTAGCTAATGTATATATTGTTCTTAATCTCAGATGCTGTCTCTGTCATTTTGTGCCTGTCCGTACTCTTATTACCTGCTCTTGCTCTGCTCATCATGGGTTTACTGTTCTTATGGTGGGCTATTCAAGACTCACCACCCCTAACCTTGACACTACATGCTTGTTGTTCTTTGTTTCCCTCAATACAGCTAGGTGGGTTCTGCACACTGACTCAAGCCTAAGAGTCCTGTTCTTCCTAAGCCCTTGTGATTTTCATGAGAAAATATTTTAAAAATTATAAAATTGTGTAAAATTGTTCATATTCAGTGTCTAGTTTTGATTGTTTTTTTTTATTAGACAAAAACAAAACCAGATAGTAAACTAGGCAGTGTAGTAAGCTTCCACTAACATTAAACTCATATCCAAATCTGTTAAGTGTGCAGTTCTATCTGATTGTGACACAAAAGTAACTCCGTAAGAGCTCCATGCCATAATTACTAAAACTAAAACTGAAACTAATATATATAAAAATAAAATAGAAATACCTTTGTGAAATAAAAACTAAACTAAAACTAAAAATACACAATGAAGGAAAACTAAAACTAAACTGAATTTCCAAGTAAGGTCAGAAAAAATATAGAAATAAAAACTAATATAAAAAGGCAAAACTATAATAACCTTGGTGGGCAGCACGGTGGCGCAGTGGGTAGCGCTGCTGCCTCACAGTAAGGGGACCTGGGTTCACTTCCGGGTCCTCCCTGCATAGAGTTTGCATGTTCTCCCCGTGTCAGCGTGGGTTTCCTCCGGGTACTCCGGTTTCCTCCCACAGTTCAAAGACATGCAGGTTAGGTGCAATGGCAATCCTAAATTGTCCCTAGTGTGTGCTTGGTGTGTGTGTGCACCCTGCGGTGGGCTGGCACCCTGCCCAGGGTTTGTTTCCTGCCTTGCGCCCTGTGTTGGCTGGGATTGGCTCCAGTAGACCCCCGTGACCCTGTACTTAGGATATAGCGGGTTGGATAATGGATGGATTGGTGGTAGCAGCATTAGGCTTTGGGGATGCTTCTCTGCATCAGTCCCTGGAAGGCTTGTGGTGGTAAATCCAAATGCAGCATAATTCAGGGAAATCCTGGAGGAAAACCTAAAGCAGTCTGCAAGAAACCTGCAGATTTGTTTTCTAGAAAGACAGCAAACCCAAGTATAAAGCCAAAGCTACACAAGAATCCCCTAAAGTGACAATGTCAATGCCCTGGAGTCCAGATTTCAATCCATTTGTGGCTGGACTTGACAAAGGCTGTTCACTCATGACCGCCATAACACCTGACAGAGCTTAAGTAGGTTTGGCAACGAAGAATGAAGACAAATGGCAAATCTAATATTGAGAGAGAGGTCCGCTTACACACAGTCTCTAGACTATGATGGCTGACAAAGTTGCATCTACAAAACACTGACTTGAATGGGTGAATACTTGTTATACCATCAATTATTATGTGTTTTATATTTGTCATTAATTTAGACTACTTTGCAGAGTTCTGTTTTCACGTGGACATTAAAATGTCTTTTTTCGCACCAAGAAAACCAAATTCATTCCACTAGGATTCAATGTTGTATAACAATAAAATGTAAAAACCTCCAAACGCGTTGAATTCTTTTTATGAGCATTGTATATATTTATATTTATCTAATAAACATGTCGCTTGCATGCACAGTACAAGCTGTAGCATGTTATGTGACTTTCTGTGGGTCGGTCAATGAGACAGAAGCAAGATCTAAAGCTGCTCTCTTGTGGTTACGACACCCAACCTGCCGCAGGCGCCCAGGCCTCAAATCAACAAGTGTGTGTTACACAGCAGGAGGGAATGGAAAGAAATCTGCAATCTAGCTTTGCTAACTTACAAAAAAGAGTCAGTTATTTTTAGTTCAGAACTTCATCATGTTGCCGCCATCTAGCAAGTGATCATTTACAGCATGAAATTGAGAGATGCGTGTAAAAATGAAGCACGGCCTCTTGTGACGAATACCTGGGGGAGAGTCGCCTGTTGCAAGTGTGTTCTTTTTTTATTTTTGTGCTACACCTTAATCTATGTTGCATCCTTTGCAGGCAACTGCTACAAAAAAAAAGAAAAAAAAAAAGGTGCCACATTTACAAAACTATGCAGATCTCATGAGTAACACAGTGCTGGAGCTGTAACTTTATTATGCAAAACTTCCTACCGGACTTGTCATTCAAACTGTATGAGAGCTTTGATCTTATCATGTCTTTAAGAGGTGTGAAGAGTAATGAGAAAAACTGAAAGCACTGAGATTTATGGCACTACTTGAACAAGCTGAAATAAGCAGATCTGCAGGTGACTGTAGGTTTCAGTTATTGATATCGCCATCATGTTTGTCACCTTCTTAATCATACACGACTGTGTAAATGTCACATTACTTACTGTACTGTACTTCAGTAGGGGTCATGAACAAATTGTTATGTACTTTATTGGGTTTGAAAGTAATTATTCATTCACCCATTCTCAAACCTGTTTATCTTATTTAGATTCATGAGAGGCCTGGTCCTATCTTGGCATTATTAGGTGCAATGCAAGAACCTGGGGGTGCTAGTCCACATGAGCACATAAGAAATCTGACAAGCAAGAAGGGATCATTCAGTCCATCAGCTCGTCTGTTAAGCTAAGAGCTAAGCTCTCCCAATAGCTCATCCAGATTCTTCTTAAAGGAGGTCAAGGTGTCTGCTTCAACTACATGGCTTGGTAGTCTCTTCCAGATCTCCACAACTTCTTTCTAAAGAATTGCTTCCTGGCTTCAGTCCTAAATGCACTTGCCCTTAATTTAATTTCAAGTGGTGTGTCCTCAAGTGTGTGATTTACCCATAGGTTGTAGGAATTCACTGGATCTAGAAATTTGAAGACCTGGATTAGGGTCCTGTGCAGACTTCTTTGCTTGAGACTAAACAGTCTGAGTCTGTCAGTGTACAACATGTCATTAAGTCCTGAGTTGCTTTTGGTTCTTGTCCTCTGCACAGCTTCAAGTGCTGCTATGTCTTTCATGTAACATGGTGACCAGAATTGCATACAGCACTCCAGATGGGGTCTCACCATTGTGAGGCCTCCAAAAGGATTCTCTGAAAGGTTTTACTGGACAGGCCAGGCCTGTTTTGCCTGTCTGGAAAAGCCTCACTCCAATGGAGCCTAATCTCAGCCTCTCTGGCCAGCCTCCGGCCTGTAGGCCCAAAAGGAACTGAAGCTTTCCAAAGAAACTTTAATAGTTCTCAGAATACATCACAAAGCCGCCCCCAAGTAGGAGGGTCAGTATAAACCTTGGCTTACAAACCAAGGGCCAAAATGAACTTTATAAAAAGAACAATTTATGAAAAGAAAAATTGAAAATATCAAGCAAGGTTCCACAGAGCAAAAGAGGCAAAAGCAATCCCAAATAAACAAAGTTCCAATACGTAATCAAAAAAATGTATTTTTTCTTTGTAAAAAAATACAAAGAAAAGGCAATAATCACAAAAACTTGTTACAACTACACCGCGTAACTACTGCGTCTGACTTCTGGCTGGAACTAACGCTGCATTTTAGACATGACAACATACATTTTGCGTCTTTTTGGCTCGTTGGTTCCTGCTTTGATACAGACTATAGAATTCTTTGTTAACATGTGTTGCTGAAACATTAGATTTCATGGGGGCATCCACTTGGGAAGCACAAATGCGCGGAGGTCACAACTGATTGAATTGTGACTTCTGACTTCCCAGCTCTACCATTCGAGGAATTCAGCATTAACAGCTAGTAGGAAAGCCTAGCAGTTGTCATGGCAGGGTGGACTGGCCTCTTGAGGCTCCACCCACAATATACATAAGGACAGGACATAATTAGCAAAATATTACAAATAATATAATAATATGACACACTAGCTGAAATACCCAGCGTTTCCCGGGAGGAAAATAAAGTGTCTTTTTTTTTTTTAATTGTTTGAGAAAAATATAATAAAAAAACCACAACTTTAAAAATAAAAATAAATTAAAAAACAATGAAGACCACTAATGTGCTTGTCTTGCGGTCTTGTATGTATGTGATCATCCAGTTGATGCTCAGAACCTGCCAACTATATTTAATTTCAAAATCAACAGGGGGCGGTGCTGCCCAAACATAAAGAATGCTGGCATTCACCTCCAGTTCGCCCTCTGGTGGTCATTCTGAGTGTCAACTGGATGATAACATGCATAGAAGACCGTAAGATCACCCCCCATCCTACCCAGAAGGGGGTGGGTTAGGGCTGATTTCACCCTACAGTATTTTTAGTCGACCAATGAGAAACATGTGTACGAAGTTTCATGAAAATTGTTCCAGCCGTTCAGAAGTGCTGATGATGCTGGAACATTCATACATACACACATACATAGACTTTTATATATATATATAGATAAGAATTCATTACTTCTTTAGAAACAGTTCATCCTGAGCTGGGTGGCACATTGGGTGCCAAGCGATCACCATCGAACTTGGTCAGCAGCAGTGGCCTCAGTTTCATCCCATGCCAAGTTGACTGCACAAAGGTCTTTGTGAAAAGTTTGCTGCAACGTTTGCTTTGGTTGCCCTTGCATCCATTTCCCAGTGCACTGGCATCCACAGCATGGCCACTTTTGTTAGGCATTCTGGGGGTATGTGGAAAATGTGGACTGCAAACTGAAATTGGCATTCAGTGACAATTTTGGCTAGAGGGCAAGTGGTGGTTCGACAATATACTTCTTCATTGCTGACATGGTTACGATACAAAGGATCTGTTGGAGGCACTGTTGCTGAAACTTGTTCAGGTGTTTTGCAATGGTTACAGTTGTCTTCCACATTTCACTGGCATAAATAGCGGGAGGAATTACAATTGAATTAAGAAGGTGAATTTTAGCTGGTAGGGTGATGCTGTTGGATTTCCAGATAGGCCCAAAAGCTGCATAACAGCAATCAACTTCCCAATCTGACAAAGGGTGTCTCTGTTGGACCCACCATGTGCCGCCACAATGCCACTTCCTCAAGGCACTGTGGACCAACATAGACGGGGGTGCTGACATAATAATAATTCAAAACAAGAACCATATCTGGATGGGGCGAATAATGACCCACACCACACTTGCTCATACGAGAGTTATTCAAATGCATTTTATTGTAATGGCTTCAGTGTCGTTGTCTGCACTGAAGTTGATTTGGGGGGTGAGGTGGGGAGGGCCTCTGGTAAAATACTTTGACATCAGTCAAGTTTTTATTATGGAAGATATGTGATTTACAGATGTCTAAAATGACAGATGGGATTAAAACAGAATAGCTAAACACTGCTTCAGACAGGCTGTCTCGCAAAATATGATCAATGAAGTTTTCCGTATAACATGCAAGTTAAGAGGGGAAGAGAGCCAAAGGAAGTTTATTTTTAAGTAACTTGAATTTCTCTACCATAAGTCATACATAATATAGGTGAAAAAATTGAACGCACCAACAACATTTGAAAATATTATGAAAATATCATTAAGAAGTTTAAGGTCCATAGGACTGTAGCCAACCGTCCTGGACAAGGCTGCAACAGGAAACTCAACCCCGAATGGGCTGAATGATAGTGAGAATGGCAGTCAAAAAGCCAAGGACAACTTCCAAAGAAATACAAGCTGAACTCCAAGGTCACAGTCCATAAGTGTCTGATCACACCGTCCATCTCTTTTAGAGTGACAGTGGGCTCAATGGAAGGAGGACTCCCCAGTTGAAAGAAACTCATAAAAAAGCCAGCTCAGAGTTTGCTAGAGTGAATATTGACAAGCCACAGTACTTCTGGTAGAACGTCCTTTGGACAGATGAGACAAAACTGGAGCTTTTTGGCAAGTCACACCAGCTGTATGTCCACATACAGAAAAAATGAAGCCTTCAAAGAAAAGAAACACATAAATACAGTGAAACATGGAGGAGGCTCGTTTAGATAGATAGATAGATAGACAGATAGGTAGATAGATAGATAGATACTTTATTAATCCCAAGGGGAAATTCACATGTTTTGTGGTTGCTTTGCTGCATCTGGCATGAGGTACCTTGAGTCTGTGCAGGGAACAAAGAAATCTCAAGACTATCAAGACATTCTGGAGCAAAGCGTACTAACCAGTGTCAGAATGCTCTGTCTCAGATGCAGGTGATGGTTCCACCAACAGGTCAATGAGCCAAAATACACAACTGAAATGGCAAAGAACAAAACTTTGGACTATACTGAAGAGGCCTTCTATGAGCCCTGATTGGAAGTCAGAAGAAGTGAAACATGTACTCTGGAGAAGACCTGCTCCTATCCTGACACCACTGGAGTAGTATGCTCAGGATGAGTGGGCCAAACTACCTATGGACAGGTGCAGAAGTCTTATTGAGAGCTCCGGGAATCGTTTGTTTGCAGTGATGACCTGTAAAAGCTGTGCAACAAAATATTAGGTTAAGGGTCCCATCATTTTTTTCCATTCTGTTTTCAGGTACAGTGGAACCTCAGTTCATGAACATCTCGATACGCGTACAAATCGGTTTACGACCAAAAAGTTTGCCAAACTTCTGCCTCGGTTCACGACCACACACTCGGTATACGAACAAGCCAGTTTCCCTTTCGGTTTGTACATGTTCAGTCTCTCCCTGTGCATTTCCTGTGCAGCGAGCAAGAGAGAGAGAGCGCAACACACACACATGCAAGACACACACACACACACACACACACACACACACGGGACAGAGAGAGGCACACACACACACAGGCGCGTGAGACAGAGAGACACACACACACACACGCACACAGGTGCGTGAGACAGAGGCACACATACACAGGTGCACGAGACAGGGGCACACACACACACAGGCGCACAAGACAGAGACACACACACACACAGGCGTGCGAGACAGAGGCACACACACACACACACATACACACGGGATAGAGAGAGGCACAAACACTCAGGATGAGTGGACCAAACTACCTATGGACAGGTGCAGAAGTCTTATTGAGGGCTCCAGGAATCGTTTGTTTGCAGTGATGACCTGTACAAGCTGTGCAACAAAATATTAGGTTAAGGGTCCCATCATTTTTTTCATTCTATTTTCAGGTACAGTGAAACCTCGGTTCACGAACATCTCAGTATGCGTACAAATCGGTTTACGACCAAAAAGTTCGCCAAACTTCTGCCTCGGTTCGTGACCACACACTCGGTATACGAACAAGCCAGTTTCCCTTTCGGTTTGTACATGTTCAGTCTCTCCCTGTGCATTTCCTGTGGAGTGAGCAAGAGAGAGAGAGCGCAACACACACACATGGGATAGAGAGAGGCACAAACACAGGCGCGCGAGACAGAGGCACAAGAGGCACACACACAGGCACGTGAGACAGAGAGACACACACACACCCAAGAGACAAAGGCACACACACGCACACAGGCGCGTGAGACAGAGGCACACACACACGAGACAGAGGCACACACACACACACACGGTATAGAGAGAGGCACAAATACAGGCATGCGAGACAGGCACAAGAGGCACACACACGAGACAGAGGCACACACACGAGACAGAGGCACACACACACACACACACACGAGACAGAGGCACACACAGGCGCGCGAGACAGAGGAACATACATACACACACACACAGGCGCGCGAGACAGAGGAACACACACACACGCACACAGGCACACATACACAGGCGCGCGAGACAGAGGCACACATACACAGGCGCGCGAGACAGAGGCACACATACACAGGCGCGCGAGACA
>JANRMT010062827.1:35697893-35717880 GCA_026402145.1 Polypterus bichir lapradei | reverse complement strand
TATCTATCTATCTATCTATCTATCTATCTATCTATCTATCTATCTATGTATTGCTATGTGACACTATAGTATCTATATATTGCCTTTCATTATCTTTATACTTCTCTACTGCTATCTATATAGTGCCTTTTATTATCTTTCTGTTTGTTTACTAATATGTGACACTCTATATGGTGACTTTCTTACCTATCTGCAGCAACTATCTTTTAGTGTACTTTTTATTATCTACCTATCCAGCTATATACTGTTATATGACACTATCTACCTAAATATATAGTGCCTTTCATTACCTGTCTATTTATTGCTCTGAGACTACAGTATCTATACAGTGCCTTTCATAATACATCGATCATACATAGTACCTTTCATTACCTATTTATATCTTTATATGTCTATCTGTATGTTTCCTCCTGGCTGCTCCCACCAGTGACCATAACAGGGCTGCCAACTGGAACTACAATTTCCATGAAGCCCTGCAGATGTTCAAATGGCAGGTCCATCAAAAAGATGTTGCCACCCAGTGTATTGGGGAAACACATGACCCCAATAGGTGGTCGCCTGTATTCTTCCATTATATTGGCTTCCCAACCGGGAAAGAAACACCAACCATCCATCCACCCATGCTGTCAATCACACCCAACTAGTTTATCATGGTGGGAAAAGGACATCCTATTTTTATTAAAATTTGAACAGGTAAAATTCACTTTATGATGAACCGATCAAAACCTGTTAGAATAAGGTAGCCATTAATGATATTCTTAGTTAACCAACGCATGCTGGACCTCTCCTGACTCCTGAGGTTCTGTCAAATCTGCTGTAGACAGATAGATGTAAAAACCACTATATGATTGATTGATTGATTGATAGATAGATAGACGGATAGATAGATCTAATGCATTTTAACATATTGATTGTGGAACAGTGCTACAGTGGTTAGTGCTGGTCTCCTTGATTTGACTCACACACTTGCTCTTTGTCTTCTTGCATGTTCTCCTCATTTTTGTTATGGGATGTCTCCTACATTCCCCAAGTATGTCTGTTAATTTATCGGTGATTATATTTTAGCCATGCGGTTGTGAGCATGAGTAGATCCGGCGACTGACTGTTGTTTGTTCAAATGCCCAGTTCTTCTGGGTTAGACTCCAGCCACCCCCACCACTTCCCTGAATTTAATTAAGTAGGTCTGAGGATGTTGTGCACAAAAAATTTCGAACATAAAAAAGAATTAAACAAAGCTGAAGTTAATGGAGTTTAGAAATTCAAGGCCAGATGCTTACCTGTTTGATAATCCATTGATTATTTAGGATATGGACTTTGTTGCTGAGTTAACACCTTGAGCTTGCTGGCTTCTTGTGCCACAAAGAGCGTTTGTCACTTAACATTAAATGCCCTGTATCGAGTTGGCTTTGGCTCAGGGATGATGAGCTTGGCACACGTTCGAGCAGTGGTCAGTCGAGTTCATGGTTTTACTGTATGGCTGACCTGAGTACACCCTGCGCTTGCTTCTTAATTTAACTTTGCTGTCTTGTGGGCTGCACACCAGTATTTTCTAGTATTTAGGAATAATGGAATATTTGGATTTAGTGATTTAGATTTTTGAATTAAATGAACATGCTGCTATAACCTAAATGCTTTTGTGGTTATGCTTGACTTTCTGTACTACTTCAATATATTGTGATTTTATTTATTACTAGCCACGGTACCCGTCAAAGACAAGTAATAGAATAATTTTTAAAATATTTGTCATCTCTTGCCCTACATGTACCTTGAGTGCGTTTCCTCTGTTTTTACTTGTGTCCAAATCATTCCTGACTGGCGTTCCTCCTGCTTCTCAGTCATTATTCTTCTGGCACGTTTCTCGCCTCCTCTCCAGTATTACATTTGCTATCTTTGAAGGGGACTCTGTCAGCATACCTGCTATGCTTTTTCTCCTTTTTGTGTGGACACAGCAAGCTGGACGAGCTCTGTCCAAATGTTACATGCTTTTAAATATAAACTGGTTGCACTACTGGGCAGATCTGACCTTATTCAGCCTGTTATTGCCAGCAGCAGCTTTCCACAACTGTTTGAACCTCTCTTGTCCGACGCTCCATCTCTCAAACACATTCCCATGAGGCCTGCTTCTCAGACTCTGCCATTAATTTTGAGGCGCTGCCTATCTCGTCTCCTGCCCGGTTTTATACTTCATGTCTTTGAAGACAACTCTCTCAGCGTGCCTTCAATGTCATTTCTCCTTCTCCTCCTTGTGCATCTCATACTCACACTTCCTCTTTCAATTTGACCAATCACACCAAAGCCAAACAGACCAATCATATTGCTCTGAGAAATTGGACACATGCACCTTAGTGTTTTATTGTATATTAGATTAACCAAAGTCACTTATAAGATGGGGAGTCAGTACAATTTAGTGATATTTTTGCTCAGATGGGGCACAGACTCAGGGTCAGTCAGCCAGCCTTGTATTTTAAGGTTCAGTATGTTAGCCGCTATGCCACATTGCTTGACTTTTATTACAGACGAACATTTGTATGTACTTTACAGCAGGGCCTGTGTCTTTTCTCTTCAATTTATTTTGCCTTACTAATTCTCACATTTCATTGCCGATGTCTGCGATTGGCATCACAGGAGGGAGTTTTTCAGGTGATGATTCATCACTTAGCATTTCCTGTATTTTGGATTTTCTTGTTCAAGAAAAGGTTAGGGTCTGAAAGGTTACATACTGCCTGGTAACTTTCCTGCAAGTCATTTGTCTCCTTTTAAATGTTAAAATGACTGATCTGGTTGTCTCATTTTTGTAAAGTCTCTAACCAGTGAAAGTGAACAGATCAAAATTTAAGGTGCTCGGTACTTATAAGTGGCCTGGTTGTATTCTGTGTTGAGTTTCCATAGTACATGGACAGACTGTCTGATGATAAATGTGGGTTCTTCTTTTATAGCAGCAGTCTCATGCCTGGTCGCCAGCCACACACCCTGCTACGGTACATACAGCACATACATAATTCTTGTTATCTGTGAGATGAACTACATGTACATGAGACACACTGCTACCACACAGACTCAAGACCAGAGGTTTGATTATCAGCCAAGCTGACAAACTGTGTTGATTTTGCATGGTCTCTACATGTGAGGAGCCCTTATTTCCTCTGATACTGCAAAGATGTGCATATTTTACAGACATGGACAAATCTGTTGGTACCCCTATAGCTCACTGAAGAAAATGCTGTATGCTGCCTAAAAAGTGATGAAATGAAAAGCAATTATCCCATGTATACCTTCATGCCCTCGATATGTCATCGAGTAAAGCAAAGCAAGTATGAACTGAGATCAAGTGTTGCTTATTCAACAAAGACATTCTAAAATGGCCTGGGTACATTTGTTGATCCCCCTATAAAAGATCATAAATAATTGGATGTGAGTGATTTTTCAAACTCTTTTTCTTGAATTCATATCACACATGTCTCCAATCGTGCAATCAGTCATTCAGCCAATTTAAATGGAGGAATGTCATCACTGAGTTGTTTGGTATCATCAGGTGTCCCACACTGAACATGGATCAGAGAAACAAAAGGAGAGAGCTAGCATGTTAAAGACAAAGGCTAAAAGACCATCTCCACGTACCTTGATGTTCATTTGACAACAGTTACAAATATCTTTAAGATTTTTAAGGTTCATGGAACTGTAGACAACCTTCCCAGA
Source organism: Polypterus bichir lapradei (assembly GCA_026402145.1). Lineage (NCBI taxonomy): Eukaryota > Metazoa > Chordata > Cladistia > Polypteriformes > Polypteridae > Polypterus > Polypterus bichir. The sequence goes on along the minus strand of JANRMT010062827.1, from coordinate 35,714,184 downwards.
CGTGGCTGCCAGAGGAAAATCGACCCCAGAATTGAGGTCCATCAATGTCTGATTGTACCATTTGTCTCTTTTTGAGTGGACTAAATTGAAGAACACAGAGGAAGACTCCATTGTTGAAAGGAAAAATAAAAAAGCTAGACTGGGATTTGCTAAAATGCATATTGACAAGCCAGAGTGCTTCTGGGAGAACATCCTTTGGACAGATGAAACAGAAATGGAGCTTTTTGGCAGGTTGCATCAGCTCTTTGTCAACAGATGAAAACAAGAAGCTTTCAAAGAAATGCACACCATAGTTACTGTGAAACATGGAGGACACTCGGTTATGTTTTGAGGCTGTTTTGCTGAGTCTGTGTAGGGAACAATGAAATCTCAAGACTTTCCAAACATCCTGGAGCAAAGCGTACTGCGCAGTGTCAGAAAGCTCTGTCTCAGTCGCAGGTCATGGGTCCTCCAAAAGGATAATGACTCAAAACACACAGCTAAAAGCACCCAAAAATGGCGACAAACAAAACTTTGGACTACACTGAATTGGCCTTCTATGAGCTCTGATTTGATTTCAGAAGAACAGAAACATGCTGTCTGGAGAAGACCCCCTTCTAGCCTGACACCACTGGAGCAGTTTGCTGAGGATGAGTGGGCCAAACTACCTGTGGACAGGTGCAGAAATCTCATGGAGAGCTCCAGGAATTGCTTGTTCATAGTAATGGCCTCTAAATGTTGTGCAACAAAATTAAGGGTCCCATAATTCCTGTCTGTGCCATTTTCATTTCTGTTATTGTTTGAAATATTTTGTTGAATCAAAACTCTAAAGCAAAATCTGATCATTTTGTTAAATACAAAATCAACAATGACAGAACAATTACTTTTGTCACTTTCAAGTTCTTCCGGAAACAATTGTGGGTTCCTCTCTTTTCATGGAGTGGTACCAACAAATCTGTTCATATCTGTTGGCCTGCGTCAATATATCCTCAGACAGACTGCCATCCTGTCCTGATTGATCCCCAGCACCCAAGACCCTGAAATAGAAACACAAGAGCCGGTGAAATGGATTGATTGGGGGACTTTGCATGATGGAAAAGCATCCACCATTGTGCCTTCATTAGATGTGTTGATTCATTATGTTTATATGGCATAGATTTGAACATTATGTAAGCTTCTATTTGTGAAAGTGATTTGGTTTGTTTAATAACTTAAAGAACAAATCTGTGTTCATTACATTATAAAAGCTCATCATTTACATCCCCAAATAACAGGATTTTTTTTTTCCTCCTAATGTTGAGCTTCAATATACAGGTACATTTTAAAAATAACCTTTAAACCTTTCACAAGAGGTTAATCTGGAGTTAACCAGCTGCTATAATGGCAGTGGTGCGCCTGACGTCCATCTTGTTCTGACCTATTCGTGCTTAGCAGTAAACATGTGGCGACTTTTCAGATGGATTCATAGCATCTTGGTAGTCGGCACAAATAAGTTCTGTGTGACAGACACACCAGTGACTTTGAAGTCATTAAAGCTGTGAAATCCAATGCCATCCTAATGTATGCATTTTGGTTCTTCTCAAAACACAAAAAGAAACATCCATTTGCACTACGTCCGTTATTAATCCAGTTTGGGGTCATGGGGTGCAGCACCATTGGCTGCAAAGCATCTTGGATGGATGGACATTTATAATGTTTAATTGTTAATAATTGGTGCTTATGTAAATATGAAGAAGTGACCAAGCTTATGGATAAGCTGCCAAGTCAAAGACTTTTTTTTGTATGTGTGTTGTCACCTTTTGGGGGGGTGGCAGGGGCACTCTTGCGGTCCCCAAACCTACAAAATGCTCAAAAAAAACCCCTAAAAATATAAAGGAAGGAAGGTTTTATTACAACTGAATAGAGAAGGTTATTAGGATTTGGAGACAGAAACACAACAAATGAAGACAGCAAACAAAGATGAGAAGAGCCTTCACACCTCCTCCTGCCTACACCTTCTACCTTTCTCCCTTCTTGCTCTTAGTGTCAAGTTAACTCTTATCCACACTCCACCCGATTCCAAGTTCACCAAAGCAGTGACAACTGACCTCTTTTACATTCAATCCGTGGACCACTTCTGGGATCACTTCTGATCTCCTACGAACTATCTCTAAGTCAGGCATAACCATACAAAACCCCTGGAGTTGTCTGTCCAGAAACTTCCTCTGACGGCCCCAGGTGTCCTTGTCAGACTGCTGGCCCATTTTTAACCAAAGGTCTAGACCAGCCTACAGGGACCTCAATGGGAGCCTCCCAGTGCTAGCAGTTACAGGACTGATGGCTATGCACTCTTTTATTGTGCACTCCACACTGTCCTTCCACTGTGTTCACACCCCTTCAGTAATTCAAGGGATGCTTTTGCCTGCATTTCTACCTGGCATCCCTGCCGGGGCAGGTAACACTTGGCCTTCTTTCCAGGATATGTTCTGATGCCTGTTGATATATGCCCTAACCGTGGTCACCATTACAGTATATATATTACAGTGTCATACGTACTGCAGTATGTGTGAGTGACTATGTAAACTTGTACCCTTGTGTTTAATTTATATTTAGAAGTTAACGATGGATGCACAAGTGTATGTTGTGCGGTTTATAATCTTATGCCAGCTACAGTACTTGCCTTTGTTCATCAGACATTCCTGCCCTGTTGTGGAAGTCGGATGACATTACTCCCGGTAAGGCCATGGACGGATGGCTGTCCTATCGGTTCTTATTGGCTTTCTTCGATGGACATTCCAGCCCTGTTGTGGCCAATGTGATGTTTGGGCCCACGAGTGAGCTTTACTATCTTACACCCGGCTACTTGGATTTGTTTATCAGACAACTCCACTCTCTTACAGATGCCGGGCGACAGTATGCTCAGCAAGGGTACGGACACCAGACGGATAGAAGTCTTAACGCTTCTTACTTACTTTATTCATTAGACATTCCGTCCCTCTTGTTGACAACATGATATTGAGAAATAGGAACATATGGCGTACGGTTTACCATCTTATACCGGCTACTTGCCTTTGTTCATTGGACATTCTAACCCTCTTGTGGATGCTGAAGAATATTATGTCTGGCATGGGCACCGACACCGGATGGATGGATGTCTTATTGCCTTTTTCCATCTGGCATTCCATCTCTGTTGTTGCCAACATGATGCCCAGTTTACTGTCTTACACCAGCTACTTCCCTTTGTTCATCGGACAGTCCCGTCCTCTCGTGAATGCCAGATGACATTATAACCAGCAAGGGCTTGGACGTCTTATAGCATGATTGCTTCGAGCTTAGGTACATGTTATGTAAAGCAGGGCTTCCCAACCCAGTTCTAGGAGACCCCCAAACTGTTGAGTCTTTTACTTGATCGTAGCACACTTGTAGCAAGCAATCAGTAATAGTGTACTAAGCCATAAATTGGGGTTTCCCAACCCATTTCTAGGAGAACCCCAAACTGCTCAGGCTTTTACTTGATCGTAGCACACTTGTAGCAAGCAATCAGTAACAGTGTACTACTCCATGTGATGGATACCATAAGAGCCACTTTGTATGTGATCCATTTTATGCCCATATGAGCTTGCTTCCTGCTAAAAAATTAATTTACTAGCGTTGAGAATGTTATGTTATTTAACATCAGTTTACAAATGTTTCTCACAGCTTCAGCCTAGACAAGTGAAATGACTTGCTCAGGGTCACAAAGTGATGCACAGGCGACAACTGAACTGCCAACCCTGGGTTTTAATTAAACGACCAGATCGCACAGCAACCAGCCATTTCTCCTACTGCGTTTTAGTCGATGTTCCCCTTCTATTATTTTGCATTCTTGTCACGCACTTTTTAATACACAACTTTCTGTGCGTCCATATCGTTTTATCACATGACAGCCCTTTACATTAATTAGATTCCTAAAATTAGAGCCGTAATGAAGGTCCTAGACTGTCCAGTGTGTTTTTGTTACTGTGAGAGTTCGCCGCACCGGTTTTCATTCCTACTGTACCAGCACACTGTACTAATTATTCAGTGTGATCAGAAAGATAAACGACATTAGCGCCTTTGTTCGAACGCCAGTACAAAGTGCACCCTGCAGATTCCGTCGTCTTACCTATCGCAGCGTCGCCTGCTTTCGGGATAATTAGCGCTTTACGCCGGGCGGCGGGGTGGGTTTTTCTTTTAAGATCGCCTACTATGACGGTCTGTCTGGAGAAAACCATTCTTGCTTCAAGGTTTCATCAAGCACCAAAGGAGAGAGAAAAAAATATGCACAAAACAACAAAATCAACATATTTTGTTATCTCTGTGCTGACTCCTTGTTTTGTTCCTAATGAGAGACGGAGCTTTCTTTTCTGCTCCTACACATCAATACAGCGCTTGTCAGAGGTAAGCAGCGACGGTGTATTTGATATGTTTGCCGTCCCCGTGTGCCTCAGTAAATCCCATGGTGATAAGGCTTCTGGCTCCGCGGAGGAGACGCCGTAAGCCTTTCATATGCAGAGCAGAGATAAGATACAGCCATTTTATCAGCAGAGCTGTCGATCACCTAGCGCAAGTACGCGGGACTCCAGGAACACCTCCAAGAGCGCCTTCGTTTATTGACATGGGCCCCTCTTGGCAAGATCGTCCTTTTTTTGCACGGGAACGGAACGCTTTGCCAAATATGCAAAACACCAGCGTTTAATCCGAAAATATGCACATGCTTATTTAAAAAGTGGATTTGCATTTGTTGGGAAGTTTGTTTTCAGAGACACAGAGAGCTCTTTGCATCTGCCCAGTTCTGTACCTTGAATTACTCTGCAATAGAAAGAGTAACGTTATGTGTGCATAGGAGATGCCATCCCATCGTATGACACCCTCTGTAGCAATAAGAAATACATTCATGTAATTCTTCCGATCCCTTTTCATTCAATATATGGAAACAGGGAGACAGATCCAATAACAGCAGCATCGGGTTCAATGTAAGAACAGACCACGAATGGGGAGATGATGATAATAATAATAAAGTGAATTTATGTAACACATTTCTAACCTACTTACAAAGCGTTTTACATACACAGTAAGGAGGCACTTCAAACACCAGCAATGTGTGCAGCATCCACCTGGGTCATGTAATGACAACCATTCTTATGCCAGGACGCTCACCACGCATTAGTTTTTAGGCGGCAGGGGGGTGAGTGGGGGGCTATAATAACCAGGCTTTGGTGGGCAGTTTAGACAGGACATCGGAATGCCTTACTCTTTTAAGAAAGATGCCCAGGAATGTTTCGTGACCACAGAGGCATCTCTTCTGTAAGATGAAGCCAATTTTTGCAGCACAGTTTCCGTGTCACTGCACTGGGATATTGTGATGCACACACCACTGGGTGAGCGCCACCTACTGGCCACACCAACATCTTTTCCAGCCGTATCCCAGACTTTTCTCCTAGATCAGGGGTGCCTAACTGGGTAGAGGGGGTAAATTTACATAAAAAAGTGAAGTTGCGAAGATCTTGATTAGTTTCTAAAGACAACATGAGACTTGTTCTTTCAACGACTGCACTAAGAATGTCCAAAATCATTGCACTTACTGATGTGTACTGATCGACTCAGTGTGTTTTGTTCTGGTATTCCAGTATCCGCTCATCATTACTTGTTTTTCTCTAAATCAAAATCTGACATGTTTAAACTTGTCAGGGGGAGTTGAAGACTGGTTGGACTGAGATGTGGGGATGTCAGACTACACGATGCGGTCACAGGAGGAGATTATATAAAAGAAGTCTGCAGCCGACAGCCGCTTGTCACCACATTAGACATCCCCTATAACTATGCTGTGATCACACTAGCGATATAAGAGATAAGAACTGAAAACTATACGTGTTTTGAACAATAATATTTTAGGGGATGGTCTCTTGTTGTAGTTCTTGGAATCTTTTCCACTTGCTCTTCTGACATTGCCAAGTGATCTTGCCTTTTGTGTATCATCTGTTTGCACTCTCTTAGATTAATTCTTTAGGATTTTCCTCAAATAACTACAAAAATGCATCCCTGCCAAAGAGAGATCAAACAGTTTGGTAGGTTTCTGGTAATACCAGCACAACATAAAACTTTCTAACCTCTGGGACATTTAAATGCCACATTTCACAAGCACAAGTCAACTCAGGTTTGCTTCTTCATGTCCACCTCTCAGGCTAAGGACTCCAACTCCTGAGGCAATCATTGCACTTTCTCCCTTAGTCTATAACATTGTCACATTCTTCCTCTTGAGCTAAGCCATCTACAAGTTCTGTAGCCCAAACATTCCCCGATGGCCTTTCTGCCATGAATCTGGCTGATGCTGTTATGCTCAGCTCATCCTCCAACACTCAGCCTGTATAATAGAAAATGTTTCTGAAAGGAGCAGTACTTGGTCTTCAGCTCACTTTACCTGCTCGTTTTTGTGCACCTATTTTTTGGTGCATTTGCATACATTGCACGGAATGCCTGCTGCAAAAGCCCATGTCCGTCTGACTTGTCTGTCCGCATAAAAAAACTCAGCCCCCCATGGAAATTTTTTTTGAGATGTAGCACACTGATTCTTCAAAGACATTCGTGGAGACAGTTCAATTTTCTTTCATATATCTTGAGCCGATCGCTCTGTGCAGAGGTTTAACATTTCCAATTGAAAAGGATTGGTGAATTTGCAAACTCGTCCATCCTGAAACAGAGCAATGTCTTGTGCGACTTCAACTAGGCATTAGTTTACTGTTTCGGTTTCACCTTGAACTTGTATGTTTTGTTAGTTTCCCTCTTTTAGCCTTCTGACAGCCGTCAGATGCCCAAAGCAATCGAGTCAGATGCCAGGCAGGGCAAACACGCAAACAGCTCACATAGTAGTGCCCTCTCCTGATGCTTTAGAAGAGTTAACTAAAAAAGTACAAGAGAAGTCACTTCTCTGGAAATAAATGGAAAAGAAAAGCAGTCATGTAAGCACATATAGGGCTGAATTGATTGGACAATATTATCTGTAGATTATTATTGTAAAGAACCAACATTATCAACCTACATCTAAATAGTATCTGAAGTAACTAATAATATGGGAAAGGTGCAGCTGCCAGTGCCATCTTACCAGCATAATGGGCATCCAAGCAAAAAAGTACACGGAGGTCATTTTTTTTCATAGCAAAAAAAAAAAAACATACATAGGCATAAGGCACATCGTGGGCCTCTATGCTCCTGGGGCCCCCGACCAGTGCCCATATGTTAAGACAGCCCTGGCAGCTGCCCTAACTGATATAAACAGAGGACAGGTTTAAAACTGGTAGTGGCATCGGTAAGTGGGGGGCTTCAGTGGTTTAAGCCCCTGATCTCTGAAGGCCAGACCCCCTCATGATATGCATGAACAGAAAGCCCCTGATCTTGTAGCCCATCATGTACTATTTGTATTCCTTTTATACAATAAATCAGTTCCTTCTTAAGTTCTTTTATATTTGTACTAGCTGTGTAAACCCATGCTGTAAAAAAGTCCAGGGTCCTAGAAACTATTGAAATCGTCAGGAAAAAAATTGAAATGTAGAGATGTCAGGTAATTGAAAGGAACTACTCTGGGTATCTCTCTCCTAGGAGGATTCGTTTTGTCGATGTGCTCATCTCGCTTGTGTAATAGAGTCTCTCTTTTTTTTGGTGGTTTTACTTTGGCAAAAGAGTCGCTTTCTTCTTCCAACTTGTTAACTGGGGGCCACCTTGCTGGGTCTCTGAACTTCATGTTGTAGTCGCCTCGCACTTCTGGGCTGGACAGACAGACACACACACTTCCACACATAGACGTTTAGTTTTCTGTTTCCTCAGTGGTGGGGCCCTTACCCCGAGTCCACCTCTCACAGACACACACACTTCCACATGTAGATGTTTATATATAAGATATATATAATTCACTAAGGCAAGACGCCCATGGAAAGCACGCCGGAAGGGGCGTGGATTCACTAAGCCAGCGACAAGTAAGACGCCCATGGCGCACGCAGGAAGGAGCCACGGCCACCAACTCTAAGACCATTGGATACAACGACAACTCGCAGAACCACGCCCACCAACTCGGACGCGATGACACAGGAAAAACGGCGTCATTTATGTTCTTCTGGTGTAGAGTCCACATGCACCTCTGAGCCACGTTGACTGTTCATAGAGGCATGTTTCTCGCGGAAGTGAATCGCTATATGCAGCGTGTAAAACAGTTTGCGAGGGGTATCCCATGGGATCCTTAAAACAATCCTTTAAAACTGAGGTTAGAACACAATGAAGGAAGCAGTTTTTAAAAACCAATAAGCCCTGTGTCTCTGTTTCATTACCGTCTTACCTGCTTCACCAATGCAGGCCCTGCAACAGTCGAGACGCTCTCTCAGCAGCTGACCTTCTCTGTGCCTGACCGGTTCACACAGAGGCAGCGCGAGAGAAAGCCGCGCACACACACAGGCAGCGCCAGAGACAGACAGAGGCACACACACAGGCAGCTAGTGGGCGGGTCTCCGTGAGTTTCTCTTGCGAGCAGGCACATGACCAGGCGGTGTGTACGCTTCGAGAACGAGGGTGGATGCGGCAGGACTATCTAAGAAGAGGCATGTTTGTCACGGATGTAAATCGCTGTATGCGGCGTGTAAAACAGTTTGTTTGTTGCGGATGTGAATCGCTGTATGCAGTGTGTAAAACCGTTTCCGAGGGGTTTCCCATGGTCTTACAGTTGGTGGGCGGGTCTCTGTCAGTTGCTCTTGCGACCGGGCACATGACCAGGCAGTGTGTATGCTTCGAGTGCGAGGGTGGACGCAACACGACCATCTAGGAAAAATCATGTCGCGGATGTGAATCGCTGTACACAGTGTGTAAAACAGTTTGTTTGTCGCAGATGTGAATCGCTGTATGCGGCGTGAAGGACGGTTTGCGAGGGGTGTCCCATGGTCTTACAGTTGGTGGGTGGGTCTCTGTTGGTTGCTCTTGCGAGCGGGCACATGACCAGGCAGTGTGTATGCTTCGAGAGCGTGGGTGGACGCAACAGCACCATCTAAGTAGAATCATATTTGTCGCGGATGTGAATCGCTGTATGTGGCGTGTAAAACAGTTTGTCGCGAATGTGAATCGCTGTATGCAGCGTGTGAAACGCTGTATTGTATGTTGCCCTCTTCAGAGTTACATCTTTTCATTCACCTACAGTCGTATCCTCAAAACCAACCCCATTTGGACAACTGTGTCTTTCAGGAAGTGTTCACCCATCAATACATAATTATGCGGCGTATGCTACGCCGTGGGTTGGCTAGTATAAGATAATTGTAATGAGTTACTGAGTTTTAACTAACATTAATAGCTCGATGGGGAACTTATTTTGGTTCTTTTTCTACTTTCATAATGTAATATCGATACTGATTTTTATGCAGGTTTTGGTCATTTTGTATTAACAGATATTTTTCAGTTACTAATTATTCTACTCTACTGGGTATACTGTCAAAATATTCTGCTAAAGAACATTGAACAATAATTAGTCACAGACCCTCCACCACTAACATACATCACCATTTTCACACCACTTGAATTGAAATCTGCTGTGTATAAAATTTATTGAGCCACCACAAGTGTTCCATTTTTAACTTCATTGTATAGTGCCGTGCATATTTAATGTCGTCTGCTAACACATGGAATTGCATTCTGTTATTGCTATTACTTTTGAATCGGACTCATTGTTACCGAACTATTTAACAAACAAAAATGTAGTAACTGACTCTTGGATGAAGTAAATAAAAATGCATTGTCTGCGTTGTCTATCTTGTCTAATTTCATTATTCTTCATTTTTGTTCATTTTTCTAACTACATTATGAATTACTCTGCTAACTCTTTCCTGTCTGACTTGGCTGTTGGCCCACTGTTTCCTCAACTTTTCTGAGACTTGTTAGGACTTAACCATTTGCACCTCTTAGTATGTCCTGGAGGTCTGAATCTACCATTAAGGAAAAATTCCCTAGAGATGGGGACTAGTGTGAAAGTACGATTTCTCAGTCAGCGGCACAACACCACCATTAGGGTAAGAACGACTCCTCACAGATGAAACACCACCTGATCATACAATTGTCTGTCACAGCTACTGAAAGTGTGAGGTCCACAGAGAGAAGGAAAAAACGAAAAGTAATCAAGCAGATAAACAAGTTAGATGGTGGGAATGTTTTCATGCTCCTCTACTGCCACCTGTCCTTAAACACATTAACCGTGCAACACATACTGCTATACAGTATTCATCAAAAGGGAAGAATAGATTGAGATTTGTTCCATGGTAATAAAAAATAAAAAAGGATGGCTCAAGACAAAGTATGACACTGACGCGGAGTGCCAAATGGATCCTCATTTCTTTACATCGTTCTGTTGTTAAAAAGACCACTTACTGTTGTCATACTTGGTGGAATTCTTATGTATATACAGTCTGTGCTCATTTACATGATGGAATGACAGCTCATATTGGTGATGAAACATCCTCGGGCTGATGCAACCTGTCAGCGCCATTACATAGCCCTCTCTTCAAAGTCGCTCTCCCTAGTGACCACTTCCAACTCCCTGAAACCGCACACAAACTCACATCTGAGACGCATCAGCAAGGGTCCTGAGCACTTTGTTGTCAGGTGACGCAGCAGAGAAAGTGAATGCTGCATTGTCAGATGGCACAGCAGGGATGTTGAGAGCTGTGCTGTCATGCGTTGCAGAAGAGGCGTCTAGCACTGCAATTCTGTGCTGTAATCTGTCCATTACATGTGAAGAGATGAACCTCCTTGTATGGTGCTACAGATGTATCATTTGGCTATCGCCATTCAGTGAACTGGTACTGCAAATGGAGTTGCAGGTTATGATCTCAGCTTTGAGATTGTACCTCCTCACCCTGGATCTGCCTCTGTCTGCAAAGTCTTACCACTGGCCCTGCCTCACATTGTTCACCTGGGGTCAGTAGCTTCTTAGTCTGCCACAATTTTTCCAGTGCCATGAGCCCAACCTCTTCCAGTGACCGTGTACGAAGACAATGAACCTTATTAGATGAAGAAATGGTGGTGGAGCTGCAGAAGAAGCAATCTCTCAGCTGTGTTCCTCCCTGTACGTATGCTGCTAACAGTAATCTAGATCGGGATCTCAAGACTCAGAGAAGACCAGAAAATCCATGTTATGTCTGTGTGGCACTCAGCACCTTGCTAATTTTGACATATCGAATTTTGTTGCAGCAGCACAGTTATCAATTTTGATGTTTAATTTAAAACCAGCTTCATATGCTCTATCGTAGATAAGGGATGCTCTTATGATAAAGGTGTATGAGGGTGTAAGATACAAAAAACACAAATCAGTGCAAACGTTGCTTCGGAATAGTTTGGGTATTACCATGCGGTCACGTAGACACGATAGAGAGAGAGAGAGAGCGGCTAGGAGCACACGCTGATACAGCGCATTGCCGCACCCACATAGAAATAAAAGGCCGTGTGCTCCATGGTTACTCTGTCAGGTGGGCGTTAGCAGATCATAATCTCTTGGACCAATAGCGTGAGTTTTCCGCATTCGACTTATACGACCAACATTATAAAATACCAGAAATTATACTATAAAATCAAGTCCTGACTTATCCGCAGGAGAACTTATTCAAGAGTATATGTGGTAAAAAGACCTGAGAAAAATTTATTTTTTTCTGGTTGAATTTTGTTTATTTTTCCCCATTTTATTTTTAATTAAAGTTTTCAAAGTTTTGGAAGTTTTTTCTTTCAGTTTCATTTAGAACAGGCCTAATTTTTTTTTTTAATATTTTTGTCCGCACCACCATTTTGTTTGCTATAAGGTGCCACTATTATGTTAATTGATGCTATGATGGTTGCCATGGAGAGCTAACTGATTAGATAATTGCGTAGATAAGCACGTGTACAGATGTTCCTAATAATTTGCCCAATAAGTGTATATGAAGCCTGTTAACACCTTACACATTACGGCCTGGACTGTCTGCTGCTTCTGATGTCCACCAGTTACATCAGTCCGCAGCATTGGAACTTGAGTCATTCAAAGAAATCCAGCTAGCACAGAGTTAACACTGCTACTGGGGGTTCCAGCTTTAGTGTGTTCGCCTCACTTCCTGACACATCACTTTTGGTCTGCCATTTCGCCTGCAGACAGCAAGCCTCAGGAGAGTGAGGTGTTCGGCTCGTAAGTCATAGCGCTCAGCTTTGGAGGAGCCTCTGGGAATGCATGTCCATGCAATATTTAGTAAGTCGCATTGCCTTCTCAGCTCCCTGCTCCTTCCCCTCTTTGTAACATGCTGGTGAATTTATACATGTGTTTGGCTTTGGCTCTTTTCTTCAGTTTAAGTGCCCACCTTTGACTAATATGAAATCTTAAATGGGCTGTGACCTGATGGCTAAGACTCAAGCCTGGCTTTAGAAACAAAACCTCAACTGGATGGTTAAATCTCAAGGCATCCATCATGGAAGAGGGCAAGCCAAGAATGATGTAAAGTTACTGTCGCTTACCTTCTAACCAGTCGTTGTACATTAAGATGGAGTACAAGTAAGGAGGGCAATATGCTTTAATGTGTGTAGAGAATGCAGGTGTTTTTAAGGTGGACAACAGAGGTCATGAGGGGTGAGGGAAGAAGAAACGTACCAACACTAAGCCATCTGTGCTATCACCCATGCCGACATTTCAACAGCTGTGCTAAACGGTTTCATCGGTTCATGAAGGTTGAATTTCAAGACATTGGGACTAATAAAAGAAGAATTCAGAGCAGATAAGAGGAGTCATGAAGGGTTAAATGGATAAAGGTGCAAGATAGGGAAAATGAAAACGGGATGTCAAGAGTGCCAAATATATGGATCACTCGTTCTTGTGGAATATAGTGATGATTTGAATGAATTGATAGTAAAGATTGCAGGAAAGTAATATAATATAACATTACAGCAGAGTGGTAGCTCTGTGGCTAAGGCTAAGAAACTGTGCTGGAATCTGGAAGGTCGCAGGTTCAAATCCTACTCCATTGGGCCCTTAAGCAAGGCCCTTAACCTGAAAATTGCTACAGGGGTGCTGTACAATGGCTGATCCTATATTCTGACCCTCAAAAGTCATGCAAAAAGACAAATTCCTTTCATTGATTAACAAAGTATATCAAAAATAAAAATAGCATGGCATCCTCAGGAATGCTCAGAACAGTACAGGGTTTCGGGGACTCATGGTTTGAAATGCAGGAACCAACACACACTCACCAAAACCTAATTTAAGCCAATGTCACATTATACTGTGACGCGAGAGTCGGTGTCTTGCACCCCAAAGATGAGGCTGAGTCTCAGTATTTTAGCAAAACCAGTTTTATTCACCTTGAAACTGGAACAGCAAGGTTATTTATTGTAGCGTGATCTACCATTCTACACAGACACAGAAAACAGGCAGGGTCTGGGCCAGGTCAGTGGTCAAGTTATAATTTTCCCTGCATCATCCATTGGGTTACTGGCGCTTTGTGTTGTTGTTTCTGTGGTCACCTTGGCAATGGACAAGCAACCCTCAACAGATGCGGCAGTCGCACTTCTGCGTGTCGTTCCATTGGGGAGGGTCTCAGAAGAGTTCAGAAGTCTCTGCCTGACAGAGCCGGTGCTGTACAAAGGGTTAATGGGTACAGTGAGTTCAGCTACAATCTCTTCCCTTTATTGTCATGTTTCATTCTGTTGTGGTTCATAAAATAGAAGACATCAACAATGACTTGCTTCTTTTCTGTTTATAAGTTCCAAAACACTCACTTTTCTTACCCCTGTATTTTATGAATTGAACTTCTGGATAAGCATTGATTGCTTGTCACCTCTCATGCTACAACTTAAATCTGTTTGATTTTTTTAGAACGAGTCGCAGACTAGTTGGGATCAGTTGCCACATTATTCCACCAGTTACTTTGGAGTGTGCCTTAGACTCACTAAGATTAGGTAAATACATTTCCTGACCGCATGACTGAAAAAGTTGTGACATATAATGTGACACAGCCTTAAGAGATGCTAATTAAACTATCAGTCATATCATGTATACAACCAACAGATTCACAGATACAGGACCTATGAAAAGTATTCACCCCTTTGGAAGTTTTTACATTTTATTGTTATATAATATTGAATCACAATGGGTTTAGTCTGGCTTGTTGACAATAATATTGAAGTGAAAACAGATTTCTGTAAAGTGGTATAAATTAATTACAAATAGTTGTATATCCATCTATCCATTTTCCAACCCGCTGAATCCGAACACAGGGTCACGGGGGTCTGCTGGATCCAATCCCAGCCAACACAGGGCATAAGGCAGGAACCAATCCCGGGCAGGGTGCCAACCCACCTCAGGACACACACAAACACACCCACACACCAAGCCCAATTTAGAATCGCCAATCCACCTAACCTGCATGTCTTTGGACTGTGGGAGGAAACCGGAGCGCCTGGAGGAAACCCACGCAGACACGGGGGGAACATGCAAACTCCACGCAATGAGGACCCGGGAAGCGAACCCGGGTCTCCTAAATGCGAGGCAGCAGTGCTACCACTGCGCCACCGTGCCCCCCCAATAGTTGTATAATATTATGCAAACAGTGCTCAGAATGTGCATCAAGAATTGCAGTCAGGAAATGAAGCGGGAAGGCTTGATAACCAACAATAAAAAAAGGAACGTGTAATCACACTCATAAATCGTAGTCAAAAAGTTACAAATTTCTTTTTTGAGAATCCACAATCTTGGACAACCAAAAAGTTATGTAATTTTCTAACCTGCTTAGCCCTGATTAGGGTTGCCAGTTGAGGGGTGATTTGAGTGGTAGAGCCTAACCCAGCTAGCATAGGGCATAACTCAAGAACAAACCCTGGACGGGGTGCTGGTCCATCACAGGGCAAACACACACACATACACACACTCCAACCACACACATGGGCCAATTTAGTATTGCCAATCCACCTGACCTGCATGTCTTTTGACTGTGGGAGGAAATTGGAGCACCCGGGGGAAATCCACACAGACATGGGAAGAACATGCAAACTCCATGCAGGGAGGACCCAGAACACCACCCCTAGTCTCCTTACTGCAATGCAGTAGCAGCACAACCATCACTGTGCCACCCAACCAAAAAGTACATAATATAATACATTTCAAAGGACAAGATACAGAGTTAGGGTACCTTCCTGGTAATCCCTGTTTAATGATGACAAAAACTAAAAATTAGGGTAGGTCAAAATGAAGGAAGGAAACCGTTCTGGTCTCAAAGCAGAATTAAATGCTCAAATAAGCTGCTTCTATAGAGGAGCTCTGTGTCTTTCAGATATGGGTTTGTGGCTGTGCTGTCTTAAATAGTTGCAGAGGTGGAAGAGATGGACTTCCAGATCCTGTTAGGATGTGAAGTCTTACCCATGATGAAAGAGGTGTGAGGTCTCCAAAAGAATTCATTAACCAGGCGAGACTTCCATTGCGTGCAAGGAAAATGCCTCAACCCAATATTGTAAATTTCAATTCTAGTCGACTTCAGAAACCCAAAAGGTTATTTTGACCTCAAAAATAAATTTACATGATCCAAAAAATTCACAAAAGCCCCAGAAGATAAGGGATGACCATAAACCCCAGCAAAAAAGGAATCTTCATAAATGGCAGATTTACTAAATCAAAAAAAAAATTTGCTAGAAATGGTTACTTATTTTCAACATATAAAAAGAAATATGACCATGTGATTCCTTGGCCTCAAAATAATTTTTAGAAGCCAAGGAGAAATGATAAAAAATCAAAACCAAAAGCCTGATTATGTCTGGAATCGCTTGTCTTTTGGGGTGTTGGAGGAAAATCAAAAATCAGATACAGGGAGAACATGCAAACTGCACATAGGCAGCATCCTGGCTTTGAATTCAGACCCAAGAAGCTTGAGCTATAAGACAGCAGTGCCCCCCACTGCACTATCCTGCCACTTATATAACAAAATCTAAGGTATAAAATAGTAGGAAACACATGGGCTTCAGTCCTCAAATAGAGGTGGATCATACACAGCAAGATGAACTTTATCATTTTGGCCAAACATTGTTTTTTTCTCAGTATGAACAAATCCTGCCTCACAATGAGCACATCACTGACCAAATTTTCATAACTAGTGCTCCTCAAAGAAATACTGATGTACAGTAAGGATGTAAAAGCATGGTTTGCTTATGGGTGGAAGTTGAGATCTCCCCATTTAATTAATACTGTTTTTATCAGTATGCTGCTGCTGGAGCATGTGAATTTCCCCTTCGGATTAATAAAGTATCTATCTATCTATCTATCTATCTATCTATCTATCTATCTATCTAT
>JANRMT010062827.1:35684308-35697883 GCA_026402145.1 Polypterus bichir lapradei | reverse complement strand
TATCTATCTATCTATCTATCTATCTATCTATCTATCTATCTATCTATCTATCTATCAGCATACATTTCAGTGTTGCCATCGTTCTTGCATGCCATATTGTGGAGTGTGTATGGCATATCAGAGAGTTGCAGTATTAGCCAGCTCCTCAATGGCTATATATTCAGGCTTACATCTCATCCTTCTTTGTCTGTGCCTTCTGTGTTTGGCTTGACACTGTGGTGATGATAGATAGAAAGATAGATATAAAAGGCATTATATAATCAATAGATAGATATGTATATAATTGATAGATAGATACTTTATTCATCCCAATGGGAAATTCAGGCAACCAGTAGCTCAAACACATCAGTTAAAATTATTTAAAATTATTATAAAAGCAAGGAAAACAAACATATATAAATAAATAATGAAAAGTAAAAATGGGTCAGTTGTTACAGTGTTGTAAGGTAGAGTGGTAACCAGGTTATGAATCACTTCTACTGACAACAGCATTATAAAATCTTACAGCAGTAGGAACAAATGATCTTCTATTGCATTCTGTTCTACCGCGCAGTGAGAAAAGACAACGGTTGCGTTTACATCTCTGGCCCACCAAAATGCTATTGAGAGGGTGACTGATATTGTCGAAGATGGCCTGTACAGTCTTCCCATACACCTTTCCACCACAAATCCCAGTGGGTCCACAGTAGTGGCTAGCACAAGCCAGCTTCCTTCATAAGCATGTCCACCCTCTTAGACTGGGTGTATACTTAATGTTACACAAATTGTGTGTTTGAGGACCCATACTGTCATTACTTGGACGTGTATTTAAAGTAAATCTGGAGGGTTCCACTCACTGTCAGTTTGAGAAATCATCACAGTGAGAAAACAACATCCGGTGTTGCTGTGTTGTGAGCTGAGGGAAGAAAAAAGTTAAAGATAACAATTCTTTGCATTCTGATGCAATTGCAAGCGTGCAAAAAAAAAAAAAGAAAACAACAGCGACACAGAAGATGGCACGTGAAGCCTTTAAATGTATTGCATCATTACGATGGGGAATATGCGACACTTATATTGTCTATGCAAGAAATCGATGAGAAAAAACACCATGAATACATTCGCATGTCAGCATTTAAGTTTGATGATTTGTTTCACCACATAAAAAAACATTCATTAAACACTGAAGGACACCATTGCATGTTGATAGAAAACAGTGATGCTGACATCACATACCAAAACTCCAAAACACACGCCAACCACATTTTTGCTGGTGCTACAACTCGCGTACACGTTTCTCACAAATTGCTCAGAAGACGCATCAAAAGAATGTTGGGAACGCGTGGCAGCCATGATACATGCTGTATGAGTTCTGAGCTTAAAGTTTCAATCGAACCTTAGTGTTCTAATCTGTCATATTACCTCCTGAAAAAAACGGCAGTAAGAGAGAGAACACTGTCAACAACTGGCTGATAGAACACAGACAGAATTTCGCTACACATGATGAATGATCTGAGTCTTTTGAGGCCAAAGAGCCTGCTCTGCCCCTTCCTGTAGAGGAAATCTGTGTTCACAGACCTGTCCAGTCTGTCATCAAGGTGGACACCTAAATATTTATAAAACTGCTCCACCTCAGATATTAACAGGCTGAAGGGGGGCCTTAGACCTGTGGAAATCCACAATCATCTCCTTGTTGCAGTCCTTTGTTGCACCATCACGATGTGTACTACTGTATTTTGTGATCATAATGATCCATTTGGTGTTAGGAATGGGAGCACAGGTCATTTTGTGCAGGCATTTGTCTCATTGTTGTGCATACATTCTGTATCCTGTACATGACACTCATCAAATGACACTGCTGCTGTTCTTCTTCATCTTCTTCTTCTTCTTCTTCTTCCAATCCCAACTTACCAAGATCATTGATTCTAGCCCCAATGGTTTGCAAGTAAATGTGTGACAGACGGACTGTAGCATTTTGTATATCAAAATTACTAGAGAGGTAAAACTCTTCTTTGGACTGTGAGTGGAAAAATCAAAACCCTTCTTAGAAACTCCCTGGACTCCCCAGTCCGCCTTTCAATGCTCAGTCTCTTCCTTTGCTTTTTAAGCCATGAGAAGCAATGCATATCTTGCTCTTATTTGTGTTTTCAATGTGTGAGGGATGGCTGGCGTCCTTATCCAGCTGGTATGCCCTCAAGATGCAAGGACAAAGGGAGACAGCATGCACGGGGCATCGTCTTTCCTGGATTGCTAGATGGGAACCCTCCTGGGTTGCAGCTGCACAACCATTTCCCACAGGGCATCATGAAACTTGGAGTTTGTCGGCTCAGCCCTGTTGGTTTCCATGGGTGCCCCCAGGAGGTGCTGTGGGGACTGGGGAGCCCTAATTTATCGGACTCTGACCTCACCCAGAAGTGCTTCAGAACTACATCTTTGGAACACCGAAAGTGCTTCTGGGTTGGACATAAAGGAGCTGCATGCCACTGTTCTGAGAGCTCGAGTCAGGAGGGAAAAGGGCAAAGCTTATGGAGAGGAGTAGAGGAGGCAGTGACCAGGAGAGAGAGAGAGACAAAGACTTGTAGAGTTCTGTATTCCTTGGAGCTTTATAACTTGTGGTTGTCTTTGGGAAGAATTTCACACAATAAAAACTTTTATACCTGTGTTGCGCTTTGTAACTTGTGGTTATGCTGTGGGAAACTCTTTGGGAAGAGTTTCACACAATAAAGACTTTTATACCTTTGCCCAAGCCTTTGTGTTGGGAATTTGGGGAAGTGGAACGCCCCCATTAGGCCACAAATGCTACGAAAAGAGTTGGCTACATGTGACCTTCTTGATCACCGGTAACACACAGTTTATCCCAGAGAAGGTCCATGCTGAAGACCAACATGATTACCATGTAGGAAATCAAACAGAGAAAGCAGTGCACATTTCTAATTGGTGCTTTATTAAATATGAAACATGACTTTGGGTATGACAGATTACTCCTGTGGAAATTTGAGGTCACTAGATCATTGTGGCTTTGGCCGAGGAGAGCTTATTTCTAGTTACCTGCCCACTGGAATACAAATAAACTTGGCTGTGGCCTTTGCGCTGCTCTTCTCTGTGGTTACCCTGTGGGTGACTTTAGCATAATCCTTGTCATGTTATCTTCTAGAGCTTGCGTGCCGTGTTTATTCTGGTAACCTAACAGCTGCTGATAAAGTGACTTAGCCTCTGGACGCCTCTCGTCACTTTTCACTTGCATAACCAGGGGGCCTATTTTTATCTGCTACCTCAAAGGCTTAGCTGTTATTCTGTTATTTTAAGTCGCCTTTAACAAGCTGGCCTCTGGCTGCCTCTTAGACCCATTTAGAATCAATCGATTTGTCAATTTTTATTTTTATATACGGCCTTTGATAAAGAGGACCATCACAAGAGAGCGATTCACTTTAGTGTGGGAAATGAAGCAAGGCTTGTCAAGTAGAAACATTTAAAAGTAGACAGAGGTCTAAGAAATGAAAGCAGTGTTTCTGATAATAAATAGCAAAACAGGACGGTATGGTGTCACAATTGACAGGGCTACTGTCTCACAGATCCAGTGTCTTGTGTATGTTTATTTTCTATGTGGAGTTTTAAAAGCAGCCATACCAGATGCACTTCAAAAGAGGTCCCCCAACTGAAGCTAAGCATGTTCAGGCCTGCCAGAACTTGAATGGAAGACCATCTAGGAAAAAGCTTGGGTTGCTGCTTAAAGAGGTGATGGTGAGGCCAGCAAGGGGCACGTATCCTGTGGTCTGAATGTGGACCACGATACCGCAGTGCAGTGACAGGGACACTGTGCCGTAAGAATGGCACTGTCCTTTGGATGAGATCTAAAGCAAAGGTCCTGACTCTCTGTGGTCATAAAAGATCATTGGGCATTGTTCGTAAAGAGTAGGGTGTATCCCGATGTTCAGGCTAAACTACCTTCCAGGGCCTAGTCATTCTGGCATTCATGAACATTGGCATGCATATAAATGTGGATGATGTGATGGCAGCCATTTTGCACCAGTACACTCACCACACATTAGCATTTAGGTGGTTAAGCAGTGAGAGACAGCCAATTAGAGGCAGAGGATGATTAGGGGGTAAGAATGACTAGGGCAGGGCCTGTTCTGAAAGTCACATTCAGGTGTCTTTTCTGGGATGCGGAGAAAGGACAAGATAACATTAGTGACAGCGCCCCCTCTGCTCCCGGAGTGGTATTGCTTATATCAGTTTAGCTTGTCTAGGAACCCCAGACATGCATATGTGAAAATAGATAGATATTGGAAGGCACTATATATTAATAGAGAATGAAAGGTACTATATTAGAGAGCAACAGAGAGAGAGAGAGATAGGAAAGGCACTATATAATAGATAATTTAAGGCACTATAAGATAGATAGATAGAACTTTATTGGACCCCTGGGAGGAGAGAGGCTTTTTTATGGAATTTCATTAAATGTTTTTGAGTACCATGGAGGACAGACAAGCACACCAGCTGGATGAGGAAACTGCTTCTTGCCCGGCCAGAGGCATATAAAGGATGGACCAGCAGAAGCCAGGAGCAGTTCCATCCCCCATACGTCAGGTGGCAGTGGTCCTCCCAAGGTGTCCCAGTTTGGACACCCAAAGAGAAACACTGGAATTTGAGTCCAGAAGTGCAGCCCTTTCAGGGTCCTTTGGTGCCTGCTAGAGGGTTCTGCATTCTGTAATAGATAGATAGAGGAAGGATGGCTGAATAATACTTAATATTGGTGTAGCTCAGTGATCTGTACACTACTGGCTCAACCCCTGGCACTAGTGGTTCATTGTGTGAATGCAAGCAAATCAGTTTACCTGCTGGTGCTCGACCTGTGTGCGGGTAGATTTGTATGTCACTTTGGGTAAATAATTTCAAGATTCTTGAAATGGAGGATTGAGTTCTATTTGTTTATCCTTTACAAAATTCAGGATGTAAGACTTCTAAGAAAATTTCTCACTTTTGCTTAGCCTTTTGGTGTACACAGCACAAAGATCTGCTATCCCACCTGTAAAACTAAAACCTGCCAGAGCTAGTGTGGCATTTTTATTTTTTAATATTGATATTTTTATGTTATGTTTTTGCACTAAATGGTCTGGTTGGTGATTCCAGGCAATTCCCTGTCTCCCGGTGCATTTCATCGGTGAACTTGACATTGTTTTTTTATTTTTTTTTAAACTGGAAAAAAAATGGCAATGAAGAAACAAACCGCGTCTGACATCTGTATCCTGTGGATAAGCAGCCTACTTTACTCCCCAGTGGTTTCACTAGAGCTCAGTTTAGATTCTCTGAATCTGACGTGAAGTGTGTAAAGAAAGAAAATGCAATTCCAGGTAGACTGAACCACTTAACCATCTGCGTGGCTGTGAAGGCAACGGAAGTGGACTCTTTGATGGGAAAAAGGTCCATAGTAGTTTGCAAGGGGCCCTTCATTAGCATTGTCTTTTTTGAAGTCACAAACCTTGGTCATTCTGCAATACTTTGCCATACCGTTGAGAACAAGCACTGCCCTGCTTAAATTAAAAAAAAAAAAAAAATGCAGAAATTTAGCCAAGGGGGGCACAATGGTTAGTGCTGCTGCCACATGAATCGAGTTTCCTTTGTTCAGTCTCATCAATCAATCACATGAAGACATGTTCTCCCCAAGTCTGCTTGGATGGGCAGGCAGGTTAGGTTAATTTCTCCCTGTATAAGGGAAAATGAGCACAGCAATGGACTGGGTTAGTGAGCAATGATCTCAGAATCCTGCTACCCTGAGTTGGATTCAATGTGAGGAATAAGCATTACCTTATTTCAGCCGTAATGGCGAGAGAACTGCTTTGCTTTGTAATCATGTCTTAATGATTAACTGTTTAGTACAACCCTCTTGGCTTTCACAGCAGCTTGTAACTCTCTTATTGAATGACGATCCTCTTAATTACAGTGTCTGTGTTAAACACTCCTCAGTCACTCCTTGGAAGTTTTCACTTTTCATTGTTACGCAGCATTGCATCACAGAGGGCTTAATTTAGCTTTTTGAATCTGACCAAAAGAAAAAGACTCTTAAATCTTCTTCTTTTGGCTACTCCCATTAGTGGCTGCCAAAGCGGATCATCTTCTTCCATATCTTCCAGTCCCCTGCATCTTGCTCTGTTACACCCACCACCTGCATGTCTTCTCTCAGCACATCCATAAACCTTCTCTTAGGCCTTCCTCTTCTTCTCTTCCCTGGTAGCTCTATCCTTAGCATCCTTCTCCCAATATACCCAGCATCTCTCCTCTGCTCATGTCCAAACCAACACAATCTCGCATCCCTGACTTTGCCTCCCAACCGTCCAACTTGAGCCAACCCTCTAATGTCCTCATTTCTAATCCTGTCCATCCTCGTCACACCCAATGCAAATCTTAGCATCTTTAACTCTGCCACTTCCAGCTCTGTCTCCTGCTTTCTGGTCGGTGCCACCGTCTCCATCCCATATAACATAGCTGGTCTCACTACCATCCTGTAGGCCTTCCTTTTCACTCTTGCTGATACCCGTCTGTCACAAATCACTCCTGACACTCTTCTCCACCCATTCCACCCTGCCTGCACTCTCTTCTTCACCTCTCTTCTACAATCCCCATTACTCTGTACTGTTGATCCCAAGTATTTAAACAAATCCACCTCCACCAATTCTACTCCCTGCATCCTCACCATTCCACTGACCTCCCTCTCATTTACACACATTTATTCTGTCTTGTTCCTACTGACCTTCAATCCTCTCCTCTCTAGATCATATCTCCACCTCTCCAGGGTCTCCTCAACCTGCTCCCTACTATTGCTACAGGTCTCAATGTCATCAGCAAACATCATAGTCCATGGGGACTCCTGTCTAATCTCATCTGTCAACCTGTCCATCACCTTTGCAAATATGGAAGGACTCAAATAAAAAGAATCTTAAGTGTCAAAGTGAAAACAGGCCCTAGCAAAGTGGTCCAAATGAACTATAAATATGAAACACAAAATAATTGATTGCATAAATATCAATATGACACCCCTAAATCATC
Organism: Polypterus bichir lapradei; assembly: GCA_026402145.1. Lineage (NCBI taxonomy): Eukaryota > Metazoa > Chordata > Cladistia > Polypteriformes > Polypteridae > Polypterus > Polypterus bichir. The sequence goes on along the minus strand of JANRMT010062827.1, from coordinate 35,690,860 downwards.
ACAATTGGCTTTAGCAGTCCCACCATTAGTTCAATGGAAATCACTTGTCTGGGCTTTCGCTTGACTGTATCTGAAGGTCCAGTTTATGGTGAGTCAGTATAGTAGCATAACCTACACATTGACAACAAAGCCACCATTTAGTAGAAGCACCTATGACAGCCTTGACTCTGTGTGCACATGTCTACCAGCTTTGCACATCTCCACTCTGCCATTTTTTTTTCATTCATTTTTTCAAAACTGGACAAGCTCTGTCAGGGTGCATGGAGCTAGTGAGTGAACATCCTTGTCCAGTCCAGCCACAAATACTCAGATGGATTGAGATCTGGGCTCTAAGATGGCCTCTTCCAAACATTAACATTGTTCTTTTACAGCCAGTCCTGTGTAGGTTTTGCTTAATGACCTCCAACACAGTCTTCTCCAATCTTCTCCCAAAGCACAGGTTTCTCGCAGAGTTCATCAGATTTTCCTTCAGCATTTCCCCATATGTTGCTGCATCCATTTTACCATTTCAAGCCTTCCACATCCAGCTGCAGAGAAGTATTCCCACAGCCTGTTGCTGCCACCATCATACTTCACAGCTAGGATGGTGTGTTTTCGATAATGTGCAGGTGTTCAAATATGGCATTTAGTGTGATGGCCAAAAAGCTATTTTTTTTTAATCAGACCATAGAACCTTCCTTCTAGCTGTCTAACACTACCCGAGATGTCCTGTGCATTTATTTTTTCTCTTTTGCAACACTCCCAAAACTGGAGGAGAACCTGGGCACAGTTGTTGACTCCCAAGTTAGAACCACTTTAGCTTGTAACTCCTTCAGAATTATCACAGTCTCTTGGTGGCATTCGTCACTAGTCATCTTCTTACGTCATCAGAAGTTTTTGTAGATGGCCCGCTCTCACAGAATTACAATTGTGCCATACTCTTTCTAGCAGTGTGTTTGTAAAGGTGAGTTACTTTTTTTTTTTTTAAAGAGACTGAAATTTGAACCTTGCAATGGTCCATAGAGAAGTGCCAGATCTAGTATTGATTTGTGTGCAAGCCCTGGTCATGAAACATCACTGAGTTGGGCACAGGTTGGGTACAAAGGTGGACTGAATTGGATGCAACACCTGCTGCTTGCACTCAGCCCATCTCTCGTGCTGGCGGTCCTGGCAGCAGCACAGCAATTTTAACTCTGTGGGGCATCTGTTTATGAACTGCAGTGCAGGTGTTATCGGGGGGGGGGGGGGGGCGGCCGGGGACTCGTTTCTTTGCTCAGCAGTTGTTTCACGGGAGGGTCTCCAGCTCCTCAAATGCCTCGATGATTGATCATGTGTCATTTGCATAGGGCGCTTGATGCTTCATGGGATACCCCATCTCCTACATCATCAACAGAGTGTCTAAGTTTCACGGGCGGAGGAACATATTTACTAGATTATTATGATCTGTAAAGGTAAATTGCTCGGTTTATGTTTTTATGAGAACAATCTGGTTCAAAAATCGTCTTCAAATGTGATAATACTTTTGCAGAGGAGAGAGAGAGATTAGGAGCAAACGCTGATGCACCCACCACATGACAAACCAACTCAGGATCCCAGATTAGGTCCCAAGTGCAGCCATGCAATGGGTGACATCTCAGCACCACACCAGTTCAGATGAAATGGAACCAGTGTGAGATTTTTTAATGGTGGCTGGAGTGCCAATTCTGCCACCAACCCCCAGGTTTTTCCCTGCAGGGCTGGATGCAGATTAAAGTCATACCCAGGACGGAGCAAATGCAGGTGAAGGGCCTTGCTCAAGGGCCCAACAAAGTAGAGTCACTTTTGGCGTTTATGGGATTCAAACCGGCAACCTTCCAGTTTCCAGTGCATATCCCTACCCTCAGAGCCACCACTCCGCCCTTTTGCAGAGGCTGCGAACATAAACTTATACTTTCATAAAAATGGTTAGGATCCACTGGATTACAGGTAACCTAGAGGTAAATTTCATACAAACATTCAGATATTTTTCTTCACACAGAGAACCACAGACACATGGAATAAGCTACAAAGACGTGTGGTAGAAAGTAGGACTTTAGGGACAACTTCAAAATTCGACTTGATGTTATTTTAGTCAAGTGGACAGGACTGGTAAGCTTTGTTGGTTTCAGTGGCCTGTTCTCTTCCAGATTATCCTAATGTCCTAATGTGAAGGGTACATTTTGCACAAACCTGTTTTTTTTGGCTTGACTTTGGTTGGTTGATGTTTCTGAAGACTGTCTCAGCCATTCCAGATTATTTCAGTTCGACTGCCTTCAGCTCAAGGGCTTGCAGCACATTGTATTATCAGTTTCCTAGTAACAGTTCAGTTCCATTCCATCCATCCATTATCTGAATGCATTTCCAGTTCAGGGTGGGCTAATCCAGCAGCACTTGACACAAGGTACGAAGCGACCATAGCCAGGGCATTAGTAATCTGGTGATACAGCAAAGTTTTATTTGCTGTGTTTATTATTACAGTGTACATTTTCCAACTATTTATTATCAATATATCTCAATCTTTCTGTAAGCTCGCTGTATATACACTAAGTTACATATGAGAAAAAGAAAAGAAAAAAAAACACAGCTTTATTTCCTGTCAGGCAGTGATAAGGCAGACGCGAGTTCCTACAACTGTCGCATCCCTCAGATTGTGCATTTTCAGTTTATTTATTTATTTCTCTCTGATCCATCACTCGATAACCGTTCTTGCCTTTGAGCAGAGCGAGATGGTCTTGATACCAACTGCATGTACAGAGAACTTTTTTTTTTTTTTTTTTTTTGTGCTCAGGCAAAACCCACGAACAAAAGGAGATGAACGGCTTATCTGCTGATTCTGTCAAAGGGGATCGCTCTTCTGATGTAGGATTTCAAGAAGATGTCCTGTAAAGATATTCATGGCTGTTGTCTGAATCATCTCCAAAAAATGTAGTGTTCAAGGGAGAAGGCTGCCTGGAGGGTGTGGGAGCGGGGGGGGGGGGTGGTTGGAGAAGCACTGGAGAAGCACTGAGTGTTACGGCAGACTGAGTTTATCGCATGTGAAATTTAAAAGTAAAGGCATTAGTGGTGGGTGGTATGGTGGTACAGTGGTTAGCTCTGCATTGTCACAGATCCAGACATCTGTGCCCAGTCACTGTATGGTCTCCTTTGTTTCCTTTGGGTATTCCAGACAGTAGTTGTTGGCCTTGTTTGAATGAGTGCCTTAAGTGTCTCATCCAGATGCTTATTGGATAAACTTTGCTCACCTTTGACCTTGAACTGGAATCTGCAGTTCTGAGAACATTTATGTTGCACTGGTTTTGCTTGGGTATATTTTGTGGTCTGGTCCTCTGAGGAAATAACGCGATGAAAGAGTAGATAAATTTTGGGCCATGGTGGTGCAGTGGGTACCTCTAATCTGTTATGGATCCAGAAATCTGTGCTCAGTCACTGTATGGTCTGCATAGTCTCCTCATACCTGTGTTTTCTTTAGGTATTTCAGAGAAGGCATGATGGCCTTGTTTGAATGAGTGCATGGGCAGGGTCCTGCATAGCATGAGATGCTGTTAGGATTGACTCTGCTCACCCCTGACATTGGATTCAACAAGAAGGTCTGAGAAGGTTGTGTCACACTGGCTCAAGGGTGCCAACCTGGCTCTCCCCATTTACTTGCAAATTGTAAATGAAACAGCGCTCAATGATGTGACTACAAACAAAACTGCTGCCCTGATAAAATGACTGCCTGTCAAGGCTTCCTTTATTGCTTTGCTTTGGGTTTGAAGAAGCTCCCTCTCCTCTGCTCTCCAGTCAACAAGTGTCACCTCCTTCCGGGCGGCTGGGCATTTATGGTCCTGACACCAGAAGGAGTGGTGAAGTCAATTGCCCTTGCTGGGTGGTTTTTTGGCACTGTGGAGGCAAAGGAAGATGACACTGTTAGCAGCAGCACCCCCAAAACCCATGGTGTAATTACATAGCTGGGAGGAACCCAGAGAGTGATGTCTGACAGGCCTTCATGACAATTTCTATAATGGATTAAGATAGGAAAGCAGATATTTATGTGTGTGTTAAATGTTGACCCTTTTGTCATTCCCTTCTTTTATCTTCACTACCTTGACAAGCTAATTTGTTATTTTTGTGTCTGATTGGATTCTTTAATTGTTGTGACTCCTTGCTGAGTTGGAACCTTGAGCGCTACTTCTTTATTTCCCGATTGATTGTTTAATCCCACATTGATAAACTCCATAGCTTGTTGAATAATTTACTGATATGATGTGTAAGCAGAGCAAGGTACCTTTTTTGTGTTGTTCCTGTTATTGAAACTCTCCTTATGATGATGAAACTCCTTAAACTCTGTATGTTAAGTTGGATTAACTGTAGTACGCATGAAATATTTCATGAACATTCACTCTAATGTGTGATTTTTGTGCTGTTGGTTCTGCCAATACTACTGTCCAATGAAATTTCTGAAACTCCACAAGGGCTGCATGTTATATTACATGGACTATAATGTCAATATATAATTTCCTGAAAGTAGACGTAGTTATTTTTGAGTGGTGTGTAATTTTTGTGTTGGCCCCTCATCACACCACAATCCCTGCCGTTATGTCCACTGACATGAAATGTAGCCTTCACTATAATTAGATTAGACAAACATTATTAATCTGGAGGGAAGACTTAGATGCATACAGTAGCAGAAGCATAAAGAACAAAGATACAGGCTTAACGTGACAAATAATACAATCAATAATAACTGTGTATTGTGCAGCAATTGCAAAATCAACTTAGAGTATCAGTATGGGATGTTGAGCGGAAGCATTGAATTGCCCTGTATCAGCGCGTAGAAAAAAACCCCTAGGCGTGTCACAGCATACCATGGAGGAATGAGGCTGTGGCTAACAGTCCTCCAAGATTGCGCCACCTAGAGGGGAGTTTTCATGATGGCATCCAATTTCACTATAGCCTTCTTTACCAAAACAGTTTTCAGCATCATCAGGGTTCACCCCGTGTTGGAACAGGCATTCCTGTTAAGTTTGTTCAGACATAGTGCATCTTTTGAGCTCACATTCCTTCTCCAGAAGACCTCAGTGTAGAACACCACACTGGCTGCTATGGACTGATTGTACATTTCCAGCAGCATGCAGACCTGAATGTCCTCTGGAAATAGTAGTCTGCTCTGGCCCTTCTTGTCTAGTGCCACTGTGTTGTCAGACCAGTCCAGAATGTCCAGGTACTTGTACCACTTGAGTGGTGACTGGTCTCAGAGGCACTCTGCCACACTGGAAGTCCACCACCAGCTCTTTTGTATTGCTGATGTTGAGTTGTAGGCGGTCATTAGGTATGTTAGCCAAACCTAAGCAATATACCATCAGCTGCACGGTTTTGGCATGGTAGCACAGTTTTGGGCTTGAGCCCTGTTTCTCAATGGACCTTTTTTTTGGAAGGCCTTAAAGTCTAGATTTTAAGCTGCATCCATAGAAATATTATTTCATGGACTTCAACTCAGCTGTTTTTTGGGGTTACATTTTTCCCTTCAGTATTATCTTGCATTTGTAACATGTGTGTGTTGCACTTGTACATTAAACTGTACTTTCTAAGTGTTTGCCCATTAGTGAAGGTTGCTCAGGTGTTGATGAACTGGTTTTGCTGCCTCCTTGGTATCTGGTATTACTCCAGTTTTAGTGTCATCTGTGAATTGCACAAGTTTACTAATTCAGAGTCTAAGTTATTAATATATAAATTAGAAAATGGAACAGTCCATGGATAGCCCTCTGAGGCACTGGCATAGCAGATACCCCCATAGCTTTTTTTAGCTTGTGCGGGGGCCTGCAGACCTAAAGTGCCCCTTTTTCAAAACTCATCAGAGCCATGTCTTCCTGTCACTGTAACTGGCAAGTCAGAAGTTTTCTTCTTTCTTGGTCATTCTGGTGTGTGTGTGTGTGTGAGTATATTTGTGTATATTGTGACCACAAGGAGGTGTGACTGAGCCCCAAACCTCAGGCACAGTAGTGTTCAACACAGTCCTTGGTTCAAATTAAGGATCTTATTTCACTAAATGAACCATAAAAAATGCACAAACAACCAAGCCAAATCTACAAAGCCAGTGAATATTCATTCTCTCCTTCCACTCCTCTCGTTGAGTGTCGCAAATTGCCTCCTAACTCTGACTTATCCAGGTGAGGTGGCAGGCTCATTTTAAGCTGGACCTGGGAATTCTTTTGGTGCCACAGTGTGTCCTCTTGGAAACGCTTCCAGGTCATATGGAAATCAGGGAGATCCTCCACCAACAGCACTCTCTGGTGGCATCCCAGGACCCTGTCACAGCTGCGCTTCTGGACTCCAATTCCCATGTACCTCTGTGGGTGTTCAAATTGAGACGCCTCAGACGGACCACTGCCACCTGTCGCATGGGGGTGGAACTTCTCCTGGCCTCCACTGGTCTATCCTTTATATGCTTGTCTGTTCGTGGTACTCAATATGTATATAGTTAATGAAATTCTATCAAAAGCTTAATTTCCTCTGGGGAATGATAAAGATCTATCTATCTATCTATCTATCTATCTATCTATCTATCTATCTATC
>JANRMT010062827.1:35662403-35684298 GCA_026402145.1 Polypterus bichir lapradei | reverse complement strand
ATCTATCTATCTATCTATCTATCTATCTATCTATCTATCTATCTATCTATCTATCTATCTATCTATCTATCTATCTACATTCAAAGAAGCATTTTAAACATTTGAAGCCAGATCCCTTTTGGACCTTTTAAGCCAAAGCCTACTTATGGAGTTGGGGTCAAGCTGCTATTCTAGGCAGGCTCAGGAAGATCCTGGCCCTGATTCATGGGTCTTTTTGGAGATCTTAACCCCTTTCACTGTTTCAAGTGCACTCATATCATTGCAGATTATAGTTGGGCATGAAAATGAACAAGATATTAGAATGTGAGGGACAGCAGAAATGAGAGAGAAGGAGACAGAGTACTTTCTAGTACGGAAGGAATAAGAAAGTGGAGAAGCCATCTCAACTAACTGGTGGGAAAATATCCTCAGAGTATAGGTCGGTGCTTGTGTTCGCAGTTTGGTAACTTAGAACTCTGTTTTCTGTCTTAATTCATTCTCTCACGGGGTTGTTGTTAAGAACTATACTACCATTTTACATGTTCGTATCTTTCATTATTCTTAGTGCAGAGGGATGCCGGGGTGTTCCCCTACAACTACTAATAGAGTCATCCATATTAAATCAAATTTTATTTTATGCCCGCTATGCTCTGTCTGCTCAGCGTGGTTTTTGGCTTGTTCATTCTAGTGATGAAATTCTGAATGCTTTCTTCTCGCCAGAATGGATTAAGCCCTTTTAAGCAAACCCATGGGACATTGGCAGGCATGAAAGGGGCCGTCCGTTAGCTGGCAAACTATCCAAATAATTGCACGTTTCAAATCCACCGTAATTCGGAGCACAAGCTATGCTCGACTTGATGCTTTGATGTACAAATTCAAAACACAAGAGGGATTAACACCCCAAAGGTTAGGAATTGCTGATTATATTTGATTGCCTTTTCATAGCTGGTTTCGGAAGTCATTCCCCTTAATGATAGAACATCTTTAAGAATATAAGTTACAGTTTGGCTGCGTCCACTCTGTGGAATATCTGATTGTAAAAAGTGGTACTTTCACCATGTAACTAGTGGCTCTAGTCCTTCCATTACATATTGATAACACACATCTATCTACATGAGCACTCCCACAAATGTTTTGGAATCCCTGCCATGTCTCAGAAAAGGACGACCATCCTTAGTCTATATAGTGACTCTCCTATGGAAGCAATGTGAGACCTTGAGGACAAAGCCATAAAAAGCACTTTCTAACCCACACGTGAACAATTTTAGACTGGAGAGGCCAGTGGTGGGAGTCTATGCACTTCACCGACAAAGCAAGTGGCACATTTCCCCAGTGGAAATTATTGACTGGCTGCAAGTGTTAATGAGGCCACAATGCATGGAAAACTGCCTTCGTTAAATGAGAACTGGTGGGATTTAAAGCCATCAGCTGACTCGGAGAGACTCTGCACACAAGCAGAATAGCTGATTATTATTCTAGAGCTTTTAGATGTGTTTATATAATCATTAATCTTGGCACTTCTTTATTTACAGAGGATTAAAGTGCCACAGCTATTTCGCAGGCGCTCGCTAAGCAGGTTCAATGAAAGGTAGCATTTAATGCAACATCCTTCTTATTGTTAGTCTGTTCCTTAAAAATTAGTACTCTTAATAACTCATTAATGAGTATATTGTAGCCTTTCGTAATGGGAACAAGTGTGCGATTATCTACTCTAAAAGCTGCATGAGGCTTAAAGGTATTACAGCACTAGTATAAGTGGTGCGTACCTGCCTTACACACTTGCGCTCTTAATCCGCAATATAAACTGCAAGAGCCTTAGCTAAGCATATCAAAGATGTCGGTATTGTCTTGGAGAATACATGATGATTTGATTATCATCTAACTGTCTATGCGTATGTCTGTGTGTGCGCGTACATGCATTCCTGTTAGGGTGGGTGTCTGCAGTGGCCTGCTGCCGGGATTGATGAATTGCTGCTGGTTTGTAAAAGTAAAATCATGCCTGTCCACTCCATTTAAACATTTGTGGACATCTCAAGATTTGGTTTTCAATTAAACAGTAATTATTGTACTGTTGGATCGGTATTAAAATTTTGGCTTTGGTAGCGATACCTGCTTTTGGACCTCAATACTGTTACCAAAACCGTTCTGAAGCAAATAACAGATAAGTCCAAAAGCCTCAGTCTTACTCCACCATCCCTGGTACACACTACACACCACTTCCCACTTAATAGCCATGAAGCTGTAATTGCTTCAAAGCAATAAGTGTGTGTGTGTGGGGCGGGTGGTCCCCCAGTGTCCCCCATGAAGTTCCAGTCATGTTCAAGCATGTGGTTTTGTTTCATGAATTCTAGGAAAGCAACATCTAACCACAAGCGCAACAGTAAGTGTTGAGGAAAGGGGTCAGAGACGGAGGGTTAAGAGGAAAGGTGAGATTTTCTTCCAGTACTGAAAATCCTGAAATGCCAGTACTGTTCTGTTTTAAAATGTAGGTTTTTTTGGAAGTTTTCCATCGGCGCACTAGCACAGTGCTAGGGTTTGCTTACCGGCTATTCCTTGCCTAGAATTTGCGTAGGTTTCCTCCTGGTGCTCCTGTTTCCTCCTACAGTCCAAAGACATGCAGGTTAGGTGGACTGGTGATACTAAATTGGCCCTAGTGTGTGGTTGGGATTGTGTGTGTGTGCTCACCCTGTGATGGACTGGCATCCTATTCAGGATTTGTTCCTGCCTTGTGCCTCCTGCCTTATGCTGGCTTGGTTAGGCTCCAGTACCCCCTTAGACCCTGTTCAGGACTAAGCGGGTTAGAAAATGACATGACTTTTTGGTTGTCTGAGATTGTGGATTCCCTCGAAAGACCTTTGTGTCCATTAATTGAATCCTAAGGATGTAAGGCTTGGTGTGGTGCAAATGTTCTGGTTTGAACCTGCTTTGCTGCATCAGGGCCTGGGCAGCTCACCATCATAGAATGCACCAGGAATTCTTAATTGTACCAGAGACTGCATGAGGATAATACAGTATGAGACTTTCTATCAGAAGATTGATGCTCAACCAAAAGTGAAACTTACAATATGACAATGATCCTAAAAGTACCACTATATTCACTAAAGAATGGCTGAAAAGAAAGAAATGAAGGGATCTGGAATGGAGAAGTCAAAGTGTGCATCTCAATCCCATCGAGATGCTCTGGAGGTATTTGAAGTGGGCTGTCCACACAAGATACTCCTCAAATATCGCACAGATAAAAGAAATCTACATGGCGGAATGATGTCAGAGTATGCTAGACAGTTATCGGAAATACAAACTTGAGGGGGCAATTCTAACTATTAGAGCCAAGTGTGGACTTAATTTTTCCACTTAATTAACATTTAATAGCATATCTGTTTAGTTTTGTGGAATAAATTATTGCAATGTCAAATTTTCACTATTTTCTTTCGGTGATGCAATGATTAGTGCTGCTACCTCCTCAATCCAGAGTACTGCCTCTGAATCCCAGCCTGGCAATTGTCTGTGTGGGGTTTATGTGTTCTTTCTGTGTCTGTGTTGGACTTTTGTCTCACAATACAAAACTGTTAGCACTATTTGTACGGATTACTCTGAAAGTATCCACTGCCATGTTATAGACTGGTTCCTCAATGGTGCCCAGAGCTGATGGGACATCTGTTTGCACCCTAAGACTCTGAACTGTACTGAAAAGGTTCCGCAATTTATGGAAAATTGAATTTTGTTGTTGGCTAATTAACTGGCCAAATCTAAAGTTACTGTTTAAATGAAGATCAAATCTTGATATGTTCACATATGTTATAAAAGAAAAGACATTACAAGGGGTGTCCTTAATTCTTCAGATAATTGTATATCAGGGAGGAGCAGTGGTTATCGTCCCCTGTTTCAAAATCCCAGGTCTGCCGACTGTGTGTTGCATTTGCATGTTTCCATATTTTAAAGATGTGTATGATATCTGGAAACTCTAAATGTGTCCTATTCAAAACTATAAGGCCGACCATGGAATGGTGGGTAATTCCATGTCAAGTCATCACACTTTTGGACCTCATCATCACAGATTTTAATGAAACTTGGCATGCTGATTTGATGCTTATTGCATGTGTCTTGGATCAATGAAATAGCAATCTAGTGGTTTAAGAGCCCATCTAGTTTCATGACCCCTAATAACTCTGTACCATTCACTGATCACTAACTGCTCTTCAACAGCATTGTAAGGAATTGTGGTTTTGGCTTCAGATTAGTAATGATATCTCAGCAACGACTCAAAAGCCAAAGACCAAAATTTCTGGAGATGTTCATGACATTATAAGCTAGGTGTAATATATAAAATGATCAATTTTAAATTGCATTTTTTTTGCTATTTATTTTTAATAATATAATCACTCATAACATGGTAATTTTTCATTTTTGGGGATAGCATAGTAAGTACACAACATACAGAGCTGGAAAAAAGTGTTAAAACAAAATGAGAACCATTTCTGTGCAATTTATATTTAGGGAGATATAGCCGGTCAAAGTCATAACCCCCCAATAATTTCAAACTTTGATAACTTAAATATTCCTTAATATTGATCCAAGATGCATTCAATTTCACTTCCATGGGTTATTCTTGGGTTATGACGAAATGAGCATGTCAAGTTTTGTTAAAATCTGTGATGATGAGATCCAGAAGTGGGATGATTTGACAGGGAATTACCCTGGTAATCCATCCAGGATTTGCTCCCACCATGTGCCTTATGCTTCCAGGGTCTGGTCTGGTTTATCTTACAGAAGCAGTGGAAGAATGATTCAGTCACTTTCTCTATAGAGTTGTCACAATGCACACACATAAAGCGTTGTGGGATTCTTTCCACATCCAAAAAAGACCATGTAACAATAGTTTGCCACTCTTAAAGGAATACACCACCCAAAACTAATGTTTTTTTATGTTACCTAATCCACGTAGTTTATAGTTTCTTACAATAAAAATCCATAATCTCATGTTTTCATGGAGAACAGAGATAACAAACTTACTGACAGAGTAGGTGTCTATGGAGACCAACACTGGACCTCAGCAAACAGTATAAAAATGTCCATTAATAATCTCACGTTACTTGTATCACACAATCCACATGTGAGTTCATCCAGTTGTATGCTGTCAATAGGCAAAATGCATGCATTTTTTGTTGAAATATTGATAAATAAATCAGAGCAGTTCATGTAGAGGAAACACAATCAACACACTGAATTGTAGACAGGACTTTTGATCATTAAAGAGTCTTCAGTTCAGAAGCAACACCTCCTTGTGGATTAGCCATTAGTTAAAGAAATGCACTAATCAAGCCGAGAGATAACAATGTTCTGGACAGTGGTGCTGTATAAATCGAGATGGAGTCTGGAGATGTTTTAAGGATAACATATAAACATGTGAAATACATCTAACCATCAAAAAATGATTTGAGATCTGTTTACAAGAGAAATTGTCGATTGGATTTGAAATTCTCAAACAGAAATAAAATGTCAAGCTTATTGTGCGAGCGACCCTACAAGAACCTCCAGAGTTTTATTAGCATTCAGTTTTTGATGGCTCCACTGCATTGAGCTTGCTATGGGTTATGACATCAGTTTGTCAAGTGGTGATTCAGAAGGCACCTACATTCGACTTTACAAAATACAGTGTGGTATGATGTTTGGAAGTCGATTTTGTGTATCAGTTGTAACTTGCACTAAAAATGTGTAATAGAAATATCATCAAAATGCATAATGCTTTACTACTTATTTTACAGAAAAAAAATGTATACATATTGGTAACGCACAGGAGCGCCACCCCAAATACAATAGTACCAACACTGTCCCAGATTAAAATCGCACTCTTTCATTCATCATTCATTTCCTCTTTATACACATATATATATATATATATATTTATATATAAACAACATAAATAACAACTCCCAAGCTTCCCTGCAGGAGACCATACTGATGGCTCGCCATAAGGGATGCTGCTACTGAATATATGGATGAACAACCTGCAGTTACCCTTTGTTCCGTATGTGTGGCCTCCCATATCCCAGCAAAAGTGGGCAGGAATTACAGATGCAGCTGGAGTTCCAAGTTACAGGATGGACAGAAAAAAAGCATCCTGACTAGGAATATATCCCAGTTGGGATGCTCGATCCATTTTGTCCATCCCATTAGCTGTCATCTTAGCTGCATCTGCACGTCCCATCCACTGTTGCTGGGATGTCTAAACTCGTGTACCGCTCTTCTGCGTGTTTCTTGATATATGGCAACCTCACAGAATTGAAAAATGTATAATGCTGGCATGAAAACCCACCACTAACTGACGATTGATCCCTCAACAGGGACTCTTCAACATAAAGGTAACTAGATGGCCTCATAGGTTATGTAAACATTGGACTGTCCCTGTGCAGAACTACAGCTAAATGTGATGGTAAATTAAATAAATAGAAAAAATGTTATATACCACGCCTGCAAGAATAGCAAACACCTTGGATGTTTTCATATCTTCTTATTATAGAGTATTGAATCACAGTGGATTTAATTTGACTTTTTGGACACTGACACTGATCAGCGGAAAAAGACTCTTTAATGTCAAAAGTGAAAACAGATCTCTGCAAAGTAATGTACATTTCATTACAAGAATCAAACAAAAAAATAATAATAAGTATTCACCACTTTTAATATGACACCCCTAACTCCTCACTGGTGCAGCCAATTGGTTTTAGAAGTGCAGGAATTATTTAAATGGAGACCACCTGTTTGATTGTGGTCTATATCCACCTTATTTGGAAGGGCCAACTATTCAGTATGTTGGACAAGTTTACACAATGAAGGCAAAGCACAAGTCAGGGGATGGAGACAAGAAAATGTCCAAGTCACTGAATGTCCCTTGGAGTTCAGTTAAATCAATCAAGTTAATGGCAAACATGTAAATCTGCCTAAAGAAGGCCACCAAAACTAACTGATGGTGCTACAGGAGGAAAGACGAGGGAGGCTATTAAGAGAAGAGATACAAGCTACAATGGCTGAAATTGTAGAGACCGTGCAGACAACAACTAGTGCTGCTTGATAGGAGAGTGAGAAAGCCACTGTTTGTTTTTTTTTTTTTAAGCCCATGAAATCTCTGCTTGGCTATCCTAGAAGGTAGATGGGAGACTCTGAAGTCAGCTGAAAAAAGGTTTGGTGGTCTGGTGAGGCCAAAATGAAGCTTTTTGGCCATCAGACTAAATGCCAAGTTTGAATACTGTGCCTTATTACAAACACACCATCCTCACAGTGAAGCACAGTGATGGCAGCCACAGGCTTGGGGATGCTTGTCTGCAGCAGGTCCTGGAAGGCTTGTGAGGGTGGAAGAAATGCAGCAAGTTATGGGCAAATCCTAAGCTACACAGGGCTGGCTTTAAACCAACCTGTCCTGGAGTTGCAGAGTCAGATTCCTGATCTCAATCCAATTGAGAATATGTGGCTGGACTTGAAAATGATTCTTCACTCAGGATCTCCATGCAGCCTTACAGAGCTTCAGCAGCTTTGCAAAGAAGGATGGGGAAAAATGGCAGTGTGGAGATGTGCAAAGCTGAAAGAGGCCGAGAGACCTGAGCACACAGACTCGAGGTGATCATGGCTGAGGTGTGAAGTGGTATGGAGGGTCAGCCCTTTTACATAGACAGACAGACCACAGATGTCAAAAGTCACACACGTTTAATTTCCTTTATGATTTTACAGCACCACACAATGCACTAAACAGCTATAAATTGCTCACAGTCCTTTCTTTTCTTTTTCCTCTATTCTTCTGCCACCTCTACTCCTATCCTCGCAAGCTCCGTCCTCTGCCTCCCGACTCCAGCTCCTCTAATGGAGTGAGGCGGTCCCTTTTATAATACCCCAGATGTGCTACAGGTGTTCCATGATGATCTTCCAGCAGCACTTCCTGGTGTGGTGGAAGTCCTGCATGAGCACCTGCAAGCACTCCAGGTGTACTCAGTTCCTGTTCCAGTAGCACTTCCTGGTGTGGCTGAAGTGCTGCAGTCCAAGGCTCTGTTATCATTCAGGCGTCCCCTAGTGGTGACCATGGGCCCCAACAGGGTTGAGCTTCTAGGGTTGATGCAGACCATGGTGGCTGCCCTCTCGTGTCCTGTGGGGCGGGTATTGTCCCTGTCCTGATCCTTCCAGCTTCCAGGTGTCCTGCCTGGGCAGGAATCCCAGCTGTCCGACCCTGTCCAAGACTGTTCAGGACTAAGCGGGTTTGAAAATGACTGACCGACTGATCTTTGACTCTTAATAATTCGCTAATCATGATGCCAGAAATGGGCAATGTGTCACATGCTGGACTGACATGCAAATAAGAATCTCTCTCAACTGTGTACATGTGACAATAAACTTGAAGAAGTTGAATCTGAACCCTGATTCTTCTGAAAGCTGTCCTCCTGTGTCTACCCTGACAGCAGGACGCTGGCCACACCATTGTCTGGACTTAAACTTCTGGATGGCTGTAAGAATCCCATCCCTATTGGGATTGCATGGCAATCACTGCTTGCTCTTCTGTATACACGGATTTGGTGTTGAAGGGGTACCATCTGGCTCAATTAATTTTGCAGTTAACATTCTGTTTGAATGGTTCACTAGAAAAACCCTTTCCTAATCTGAAAGAGTTATGAAGCCATCTGATCACAGATTTAAACCTCCAGTCGTCGCTCTCCTGCTCTGCTCCTGCTGCTCAAATACCATAATAAATGAAAACAATTTGGTTGAAACATGCTCAACATTATTATTTTTTTTTAATTTACAAAAGAAACAAATACTCGCATACCTTTTTCAGTCATTTATTTTGCAGACTTCAGTACTTCCAACTAATCCTTTAGCCTTCTGTTCAGACGTGCTGTTTGAATATTTAATCGGCTCTCCTAAAGGAAATATAATGGCACCTCTCAAGGCTATGAATTTTGCTTAAACTTACAACCTATTACAGTAATCTGACATGTCGATATTCTCCACTCTGCTTGGGTTCTGCTCCCCCATCTCATTTGCACGCCTCTCCCAATCATTTCTGTCACATCCAGGAGCTACGCTGCTTGCTGGTTTCTGACTCGAGCTGTGAATAAAGCATTATTGGTGGGGTCACAGGGTGAATTAAATAGATGGTCAAGTTATTAAAGACCTGGAGGGCCACAGTAACCTCTTGGCATCAGATGCTATTTTTAAAATATCTCTAAATATATGAAATTGCACAGAGATGTCAAGTGAGGTGGCAGCATCAAATGGGAAGGAGACAAGGAGAATGGTGGTTTGAAGTTATATTGAAGCTCAGATAGAAAATAGAGAGATGAAAAAGCAGGGTTAAATCATCCTCTGAATGGGAAGGGATCTGGGTCAGAGTCACAAGGGGAGGATTGTAGCCTATCTCAGAATCACAGGGGGCTGGGGCCTATCCCAGCAACACTGGAAACAAGGCAGACACCAACAGCGGGCATTGAAGGTCCCACTCATACACAGGCCAGTTTGGGATCTTTAGTTAATCTAACCTGCACATCGGTGGAAATGTGGTAGGAAAACCCACACAGACACAGGGAGAGCAACTGGGTCATGTGGGGCTACATGCCACCCTCACAGGTAATAATAAAAATGATAAATAATAAAAAATTAATAAAAAATAATAAAAATGATCCCGCCTGTGGCAGGCTCCAGCCTTCAGTGACCATGTATTAGAATACATGTTTACAGAATGAATTGATTGATGGAATTTTTGTCATGATCTGATGCCAACTGTATCCTGGTACACCAGCTCATGCTAAACAAGCGACAAATTCAAGTATGGGCAGCATAGTGGTGCAGTGGTACTGCTTTTTTTTAATCACACTATTAGATCAAATGATCCTGCTCACCCTACTAGTAGCACCAACTGTTTTTATCACTCTATAAAACCAAATGACCCAACTCACTGTCTTACAGCAGCAAATATTTTATCATCGGAAAAGATTTTGAGGGTCTCCTCACCTTAAACCAAGAATCCCATTTCAAATGTGCAGAATCTTTTCCTGTAGACTCAACAGTTGTATGTTACATATCTGTCACTGATATGATTTGCCTTTTCTTATGCTGGGCAACTTTTAGGGATAAACAGTTCGCCGTTACAGTGTCCCCACACCCAGCCATTCTGAGCCCCCATCAATAAAAATAGAGAAAAAAATGCGTAATAAGTTGTGATCATAAACAAAAGCATATAGAGTGTGGCTTTTCTTATCCTGAAACCTGGTGTGACAAAAAGGCGCTATAAGAGCGCCGACCCGACACAGACAGACACAGGAGGCACACTTATAAAACAAATAATTATTTATTTTCTTCGTCTGTGAGCTATGTCCGACTCTGGCCTCCGGAGTGGTGGCTGCTGGCTCCTTTAAAAATGCACACGGAAGTGCTCCAGGTGCTTGATCAATCGTTTCCAACAGTGCTTCCGGGTGTGGTGAAAGAACTGCCCATAAGGGCTCAGCAACTCCAGCTGAAGCACCCCCTGGCAGTGCCTGCAGATCCCAACAGGGCTGCACCAAACTCCAACTCCCATGAAGCACTGCAGGAGTCCGAGGCACCAGTGCAGCCCAGTGGGGTTGCCATCTAGCCTCCCAGGGGAGGTAACGTACTGGCTACGCTTGCTCCCCTGGTCCTCCCAGTGTGGAGGTATCCCGGCCAGGCAAGGGCCCTAGCCACACACTACACTGGATTGTCTCGAAATTCTGAAAGCAGATGAATATCAGCCACAGATTCAAAATGCATTTCTGTTGTTGTTTCTTAAAATCTCAGCTCCAACTTAAAGGAATATTCCAACCAAAAAAATATGATTTTATTTTTTTTATATGTTACTTGCTCCATGTAGTTTATACGTAGTGAAGGCTGAGAATATTTCGTAATCTCTTGCTTTCATGATAAATGAATATAGCAAAGTTTCTGATAAAACGGGACACCATGGTAAGCAATGCTGCACGACAGCAAACATTATCAAAAATGTCCATGAAACAATCTCACTTTACTCTTGTTGCATGTTTACTCGTGTTATGATATGTTTCAGCTGGTGAACAATCTAACAACTCCTGACTGAAACATGGTATACTTTGTTTCTCATTTTCAAGAGACGTGGCACAAATTCTGCAGCAACACAATGCATCTGTGTTTTTTCAGTCAAAATTGTCTGACACCAACTTTAACTGATGTCTGATTCTTCAACAACCTCATTGGTAGTTGCCGACGATTTTCACAAATCCAATCCCGCACTTTCTCAATGCAATCACTGTCCAGTTTTTGAATCGTCTGCCCAATTTGAATCAAATCATTTGCTTGGTTTGAATTATCACTGCCATTCATAACGTCGTCTGCGTAAGCTTGCTGCAACATCTGAAAAGTCTTGTTAAAAGTTTTCACCAGCTTCTCACAGAATTTCACAGAAACACGTTGCTCTTCAAGGTCCTCTGTATTTCAACTTGCAAAATCTCGCAAAAGGCACAGGAGGCAAATTCACTCTACTGCATGTCCTCAATGACTAACTGACGTGGTGTGATTGAGGAAGTAGGGATTTTAAAAGTCAAAGTCACCGCTGCACACCACCACTATCGCCAGTCTGCTATGTTGGCTTGTTGGCGCCCTATTTAAGAAGTTTGGTTTCTTTTTGGACAGACCTCGCATACTCGCTAATTATGACACCGTGGAATGTGGCAACGGGTTGGATGTTGATGAGCATGTGTAAGTAAGAATTTCACTGTACATGATGATAATGACTCTAAAAACCCATAAATTGGCCAACCATAGTCATCCAACTTGTTGTACCTCCTCTGCTACTAATTCTACTACTCCTTCTTTTATGGCATAGTAGTGCAATGGTTAGTGCTGCTGCCTCATAGCTCCAGAGTCCTGGGATCAACTTTAGGTTTAATTTGAACTTTAATGGAAGGTTCAGACCTTTATCTGCATAATTTTATGCAGTGCACTGCTGCTAAATAAATGGCTTTTTAGATAAACAGGTACACATATGTTCCTAATAATTTGTCCAGTAAATATATAGTGTTCAGTGGGCTTCCCCTTGGCCTGGTCCTGTGAGCCGGATCACCCTCAGAGAACCGTGCCACATGGGTGTAGTGTCATAACTGGCACTCCCTCACAATGCAGGTAATGTGCCTCATCCGGGACTCCAACAACCACTCATTCGACACAAGTCAATAAAGCGGTACCAAATCATTCTCCGAAGAGACACACTACCGAAGAAGTCCAGTCTTCAAATCACGTTATTGGATTGTGTCTATGTCTTGTAACCATATAGCAAAACGAGGAGCAACGGGACTCTAAAGACTTGGACCTTCGTTGTCTTGCAGAGATATCTGGAGCAGCAAACACCCCTTTCCAGCGACCTCGTGACCCCCCCATGCCTTCCCAATCCATCTACTGACTTCATAGGAAGAGACTGATAGATAGGTCATTTCTGGAGGGTGGGACTGGACCGTGTGTCTACCTGAGGGGTTGCCAACCAGGATCCTGAGCTGTTTCATCATGTGGTGGGTCCGGTAACACACTGTACCAAGTGCATGCTCCCCAACCTGACCTGAGTGTATAGTGCATCCATTACAACACTAAATCTTATGCAGTAATAGATGTTAATTGTTTAGCCATGTGTTTGTGTCAGTCCACCACAGTGCATAATTACTCACACTGGGCCAATTTAGAGTCACCAAATAATCTAATGAGCACATCTTTTCGGGCGAAGATAGAAGTAGAAATTCCTAGAAAAAGCTCACAGTGACAAGGGGAGAACATGCAGGCTGCAATCTGAACCCTAAGCCTAAGCATTCTGCCAGCACTGCTATACCATCAGACAACATGGATCTCTTTTGATTAAAATTCTTACAGGTAAAGCGAATAAATCCTGCTGGCATGCTGTCTAGGCAATCAGCTGTTATGCTAGACCACCAGGCTTTGCTACAGGTCATAGTGCATGCTGACCTATTGATAAAATGGACCATTATGAATGACTCATCTCCTTCAAGCTCTGGGTGAATGACAGCTTCACTTTTTGGAGGTGGCAGTGGTCACACAAAATATACGGCTCAGGAGTTGTGTATTCTAGTGCTCTTTTGTGGTATGGGTGGTAGGACAAGCTACTCCAGTCAGGCCATTCTTCCATCCCACTAGGCAAGTGAGCTCAAAGTGACAGCAGCATTTTATGGTGGTCATTTTACTGTTGTGGTAACTTGCTTTGTTCATCCATCATCTTTTGGATCTTCCAATGCTGTTTATGTTACATGGACAGCAACGGGTGACGTCTTTGTGGCAACACGTGTACAAATCTTGAACGGGGTGCCCCGAACAGGAGTGTGGCTACAGGTCTCCAACTCTGTTGATAGGGAAAAAAGGAAGATCACAGCATTGTAATACTTTGTTGCTTATCCTGGCACAGCAGAGAGGTGACACAAGTTGCACATTGGTTGGATATACAAGAAAGACTTTTATTATACTCTGTGCCCAATACTACCAGCCTATTTCCTGTCCAGATGACTCACTCATCGGTGCTGCATGATTACATTCCTCTGTAATTGTGTGTAGCAAGTTTTTGGATTCACATTTGTGTGTTTAGTCTGACATGGATAGCTAGTTGAGCTGAGGGTGAAGAGACGCTGCCCACTGGGTTGGCAGATAGCAATGCTTAGAGTGACATTGCAATGCTCTGAGGGATTTGTGTGCACTGTGTATTGCCAGCTTGTGTCACCAAGGGTGGCAAACAGTGGCAATGCTGAGCAATACATCAGTGGCAAGTTGAGGTGGCAGCTTATAATGTTAAGAATGACACCATTGGCACAGCAGCTACCATTGCTAAGAATAACATGGTTGGCATTGTTGCCAGTTATGCTGCAGACAGCACAGTTATATCCCAGCTAGAAGTGTGACAGCAACAGACAGTGGCATACCTGATGCAATGGCATGACAGAAACGAGGATGCCACCACTGTAAAGATGTTAATTATGTATTGGTAACATGGGTGACTTAATGGAATAGCTGTACTGTGCCAGAGAAGACAACAACAACAGTTTGTTTTTCTCTGTTTTTATGAATAGGACCAGTTGATCAGAGGGACATAACCCAAAAACCACGCTTAAGTCAAATAAAAACAGGAGATCAAATAAAACTGAAAGGCAGCAGCCAAAACATGAAATAGTTATTGTTGTCTAAAAAAAATCAAGAAGCTTGGAAATCTTTAAACTGAGAGTTTGCACATTAGAGGTTGATTCTGTCATATTTGAGATTTGTATACGCAGGTTCTTGTTTTTTTTTTTAACGCAATGAATTCATTTCCGATGTTTATTACTTTTTTTTTTTTTGTATTTTCAAAGTTGTGTTTAGTTTCTGTTTTATTTTCTTTATCTACACAACACAGTTTTGGTACCCATCACGTGAATGAGATCGTCGGCAGTGACGGTGTCACAGGATGCGACTGCCTTATTCCATGGTGGATATACAGTAACATCTTCTCAAAAGATTTGGCCAATTATCCAATTCCCTAAAGAGGATGTAGCATTAGTATTCTTTATTTTTTATTCTGTATTTTTTTTTATTCTTTATTTTGCTTTTCGCTTTGTTTCTGGCTTTGACCTTTGTGCTTGACTTGTCCTTTCGCTTTGCACTTTCTGAACTGACCCTTTGCTTTACTTATTTGGCTGACACTCTTATCCAAGCCGACTTACAATATTTATGATACGATTGGTCACATTTCGTTTGCTTTTCCAATTGGAGCACAGGCAGGTCAGGTGACTTGCTCATGGACGCACAGTGTCAGTAACAGGATTTGAATCCTCAGCCTCAGGTTTTAAGCAAAAAGCCTTAACCAATACACCACACTGCCTGCTCCTGGTACTGCAGTTGCTTACAATAATCCTTGGGCTCATTAACATGCCCTGAACAAGTGTGGTCGCCTGAGTGAAGGAAGGTCGTCAACTCTGAAATATCTTAAATTTAATCTGAAATATTTCAGGAACCTGTCATGTACATAACATGTATGGCAAAGCTGTAAGGAAGCTAGCGGTATTAAGAGCAGCCCAGTTAGCGCACAGCAGTGCAGCGGAATAGCAGATTGTGATAGTAAATGTGCCACAGCAGCGGATGACATATTTGATGCAGTGTCATGGGAGCTATCAGCACTGATGGGTAACATGAATGTCAAAGTTGATACGAATCTACACTATTTAAGATATGAGTAAATTTCTTTTCACTGATTTTCATTAAAATACAAGTATAATGGATAATGTAATGAGAGCCATTCTTCTGTGGAAGGTCTGCTGTGATGGTGGGTACAGAAGCGCTGTGGTGACCATCTCATTGGAACTGGAATGCATGCGGGTACATGTAAAAGAAGACCCAGTGAAAGACTTGTGGTTTCTTGAAAAGTTTCATTTAAAGCAATAGTTTCAAGTTTTAAACTCATCGACTTTTTTTTGGAAGAAATAAGTGGATAGGACTGGCGAGCTTTGTTGGGCTGAATGGCCTGTTCTCGTCTAGAGTGTTCTAATGTTAAGTGGTGATTCCACTGTGAATGATATTCTCCTACTTTTTAATCTGTTGTCTGATTACGCTCTTCAAATGTGCCCTCAAGAAATCCCCAGTGCTTGATTCCCTTCACTGTATTGGTGTTTAGTAGGAAGATCAAAATGGTTATGATGGCCTAACTGTGCCAAAGACAGCATGGGGACACAATGCAGAAGCAGCTATTGGTGGTAAAGAAGCCATAACATTACAAATGCTGACATAATGTTGAGAATTTTGAATAAGGATCAGTATGCTTTTTTATTAGTTTTAGTGCTTGGTGCCTTGGACTAGAATTTGAGTGCGTTGTCCAGTAGTCAGTTGGTCGATGGCCTGATCCACAACTTGATCCACTCTGTAGTATGGCTGGTTTCTCTGAGGAGTTGGATGATTCCTTTTTCTGCAGACCTTTATCACAGCCCAGTGTCCAGGTCTAAATTCAATTGCTGTCATCTATGATGTACTAGGAAAAAACAGCTTTTACCTGCAAGTGTAGTGCCTTGACAGCCATTAAGAATGAGAAATTCTAGGGTTGTAAAATTCCACGAAAGTTGTTGAAAGATGTGAGGCGTTTTTTTGGCTGCAGACTTGGCTTGGTTACTGGCTTGTGTTTCCTCTCCTGGTCTTATACATTAGACTAGGATGAAAATAATGTTTATTACAAGTGTGTTGTATTTTGAGTTGTCTGGTGTTTAAATCATTAGCTTTGAACTACCACTACAATCTAGGGTTTTTTTTTGTTTTTGATTTGTCGAAAGATATGCAGCACTTTTAACTGCAAACTTGGTATGGTTACCAACTTATGATTTCTATCCTGGTTTCATGTATTACTGAATTATCCAAGATTTGGAGCAAGTTGGTGTTTATTACGAGTGTGTTGTCTGGCATTTGAATCATTAGCTTTGATCTTCAACTAAAAGTTTTTGTTTTTGATTTGTCGAAAGTTCTGCAGCATTTTCTGAATGCAAACTTGGAACAGTTAATGATTTACTTGTTCTGATCTCTTATATTACTGGATTATCTGAGATTCAGACAAAGACGGTGATTTTTGCAAGTGTGTTCCATTTTGGGTTGTCTGGTATATGAGTCATTAGCTTTGAACTTTGATTAAAACTTAAGGTTTGCATTTTTGATTTTTCAAAACATTTTTTTGTCTTGGTTATCGACTCACGTTTCCTCTCCTGGTACCTAGTTACATTCCATTTGCTTCTCAGAGCAGAAAGCTAATCATGTCAAGGATGGTATACTGGGCACAGTGAGATAATATCTAGATGTTACAGTGGTATGACAGGTGTCAGTAAGGAGGATAACTCAAGTTGCACAGTTTCTGTAAAGCTAGTGTAATTCTGTAAATGAAAATAGACAGAATACCGTTAAGGGTTGCAGAGTGGCCAGGTGCACTGTTTAATTGTGAAACTGAAAATAATAGTGTAAAGAATCAGAATAGTAGGACATCTCAGGTTCTTGTAGGTTCCTCGGTAAAAGTCTTCCATTTTGTGGAATTCTGAGCATGGTCCAAATGGGCAGCAACTTGCGACTGTATAATTTAATAGATGGTATGGAAGGACTGGCATCCCAACCAGGACTGAACAAGGATCTTTACCTGCCAGGGTGGCCAGTATAAAGGAAGGCCAGGGGAAGAAAATTTATTCTGGCTACATTTTCCCCTAAAAAGGTAGGTGGCAGCATCCCTGGGTTATGGTACCTCTATACCCACAGGGCATATTGAGAACTATAGTCCCATGGAACATCCCTATCAGTTTCTGTGGGTGCCTTCAGGGGGTGCTATAGGGATTAATGGTCTCTACTTTGTGGGACTTCTACCTTACACAGGAAATGTTTCCGACAGGCAGTCTTGTGACACAGGATGTACTCCTGGGTCCTGCATACAGGAGGCAGCTCCGTTTCAGTACAGGTGAGTCGGAGTCGAGAGAGGAGCTGAACAACACTTGCCTGGAGGAAGGAAGGAAGGTCGATTTTTGAATGACCAGTGAAAGTATTTTGTATAATAAATCAATTGTCTGAACTCGGGACTTGTGTTTGGGATGCTGCAAGGCCTCCCACTGTTCATAGTAGCTAGGTTCTGGGGCTGAAGGGGTAAGTTACACATAAGTATACTGAAAATGATGCAATGGCCCATCACGGGACTCGTCCTTAGTTCTGTAGGGATGAGAGGAGGTGGTTAGCAATTTCTTTGGCTCCTGCCCTATGATTGATATTCTTGCCTCAGTCGGATTCTTTAATGCTGTGTTCCATTCCATGACTTTTCAGGCAATTTTCATTCGTAGACTTCAATTACGTAATCTTTGCAAGTCAGAGTCAGTCGGCGGTACAGTCCCGTGAATCCGATCTCTTAATGTGACATATCTTGTGACTTACTCCAACTAGTCTTCGACTTGCTCTGATATAATTAAGCACGTTTGATTTTGCCTTTAGTCATAGGGGTGAGCCGACAACCAATGAATGGTCATCTGGAAGTACAATGCGTAAAATGTAGCGATGAGGAATAAGGAGCACCTGTGTTTTGGACCTTGCAAACAGAAGGAAGGCTTGTCTTTCTGATGTCTTGTGTTTTACGTACTAAAACAGAATGATAAAGAGACAAAAGGGTTGAAACTGAGGATGCAATCGCTTTTCCTCTTAACTCTTCATACAGCACCAGCTCATTATTGGGACGGCGGTGCTGAAAGGTTAGTACTCACTCAGTAAATGTGACATGGGTAGTGATTTTTCATCACATAAACTGACACATGGTCAGCATCTGTGATTGGAAAATCTAACAATCCCCACAAATGAAAGTTGCAGAATGTGACATCGGCTTTAGATGCCCCCAAGCATTCATGTGCAGCATTAGTTATGCAGAAGCTTGCGTGAGTGGCATTAATTGCATGACGGTTATCCACACTGAAGAGAGGAAGAGTGGCACAGCATTGTGGTAGCTAGCAATGCTTATGGTGAGATGGTGATAAGATGTCAGTGTTGTCAGAGCAACTGAACTAGCATGAATGTAACAGATACCAAGACCACCATGCTTTAGAACTCTCATGGCATACACTAGCAGAAACATAATCCTGTGCCATGAAATTAAAGTGGGATGTTAAAAGATGTTTGCTCACCCTATACTCATCCCTACATTTCCTTCCTTCCCACACTCTTAAATGGGCCTGTTGTTGCTAGCGGCTTTGGAGTGATTCTTCTTCTTCTCCTCAGACTTTAGTAACCCTTCAGAGAACTGCAGTCTAAGGCACTCTGAGCAGCTTCTCTGCGACAAAACCTGCCAGTCAGCTTAGAGATAAGAAACCTAGAAGGGGCCTCGCTGGAGCTGGCGAATCTCCCGAGCATGCGGTGGCGGGGTCGTTCCCAGATTTCCCTTTGCTTTGTAAATCTGTGTCTTTTGTCACATCCCCTTGAGTGTGAAGTTGGGAAGCCAATCAGTCTATTTCACCACAACATATAAATTAGAAACTCAATTAATGTCTGGCTGGCAAAAAAGACATCTACAGGGCATGGAATGATTTGTTCACTTTCTGTAATTATTGCAAATATTTGATTAGCAGCAAGAAAACAGAGATTACCATTGCAGCAGGCCTGCATGGCATAGAAGAGCACGGAAAGTTATTGAGCTGTAACAGCAGAAAGCATCTCATAATTAGTGTGAAGGCAGGCCCTCGCTGCGCATGATTATTTCTGGGCAATTGTGGGCATAAAAGTTTGGGGGGGAGTGGGTCAGAATTAAGAGATCAAAATGCCGCACTGGCATCTGTTAGCATTAGTAGCATAACACTTATTGGCAGCCATGCCCTTTAGCTTTTGAGCTCCAGGATTCCCGCCTGCCAATAAATGCAGAGTCATTCCTTCTTTATTTTCATGTCTTTTGGTTTGAGGTCTAGGCTGGTTCATGCTGCTGCTCTTTGCGTGTCCATCTGTGGTACACCATAGTTTTGAGAGTATGAAGACCACACACACAATAACAATATACTTTGGGATAAGAGGCGGAAATTTGATATTTTAAATTCCTATGCAGGTATTCCTTCCAAATCCAAAAGGCATACAGAAAAGAGTAAAATGTTCCTCTGTGTGTACCCTGCAATGGATTATCATCTTTAGTATTGTAAATTTGGCAAGATACCTTTTTCCTAGGTGGATTAGAAGATCAGGAATCATTACAGTTATTTCCATGTATATTTTCACACTTGGGGCACAGGCAGATTTAGAGACTTTTTTAGGGTCACACAGCGAGGCAGAGCAGGAACAGAACAAGCTACCATGTGGCCTGAACTGCCACATCACGCTGCCTGTCTGGATGGACTGGCACCATATCCAGGGTGTGCTCTCTCTTTGTACATAATGCCGCTTAATTGCTATCTCTTGCTATACGTTTACTTTCAGAGTCTTTCCTAGTTGTCCTCAAGTGTGTGTGAACCTCTCTTAACCAGCGCACCCTCACTCAAGTGCACTCCCATAAAGCTTGCTTCTCAAAAGCCTTTCTTCCCTCCCGTCCCCTTTTATACCTTCCATCCTTAAGGGATGACGCCAGCAGGGGGCGTACCAGCCACCCAACCTGACACAGACAGACGCAGGAGGCACACTTGGGAAAACACACAGGTTTTATTTTCTTTTTCCCCCATTGTAAGCGCTCCTGGGGAGGTAACGCTCTGGCCACGTTACCAGTCAGGTACACTACCTGTCAAGGCAGGCAATAGAATAATTTAATAATATTTCCTATTTCTTCTCATCAATGTGCCTTCAGTGCCTTTCTATGGAATACACCTGTCTGAACCACTCTTGACCAGGACTCCCTCTTTTGAGCACAATTCCATAAAGCCTTCTGCTGAGACTTTTCAGCTCGTTTTCAATGCATCTTTCTCGCTGCTTAACCAGTTTAATAACTGCCATCTTTGAATTCAACTCTCCCAGCATGCCTCATGTGCTTTTACTTCTCTTTGTGTGTGTCACACTTAGGCTTCCTATTTTGATTGTGTCACCAAAGCCAAACTGACCAATCAGATTGCTCTGAGGGACTTGACATACACAGAGACTTGAGTGTTTTATAATATAATATAATATAATATAGTATAATATAATATAATATAATATAATATAATTTATGAGGGGGGGACCCAAAAATAACCGGAATTTTGTTGTTGTTAGGTTGGTACTTGTAGTACCTGGTTGGGCCGCTAGGGTGATCTAGTTACACTCCTCACAAGTCAGTCTGCCAAGTGCCATCAGTCTGGAAGGTTGTGCTTGTGTTCAGTGCATTTTGTAAAAGTAGTTTTGTGCAAGCGTCGTTTTTTTACGATGGCCGATTATCGCGAGCAACGCACGGCAGTGAAATTTTGTTTTCTTCTTGAAAAATGTGTTGCAGAAACTATTGTTATTGAAACGGTATGACAACCCTGAACCACCCACCCTACTCACTGGATTTAGCTCCGTGTCATTTCTTTTTGTTCCCTCGGATGAAAAAAGACTTGAAAGGAAGGCGTTTTGCTAACGTCGAAAAGGTAAAACAAGAAACGACCAGAGCATTAATGGGCATTACTTCAGACGAATTTAAAAAATGTTTCGAACAATTAAACAAACGGTACGATTGGTGTACGATTTCCGCCAATGGAGAGTACTTTGAAGGAGACTAATTGTAGTTTGTACAGAAAATTAAATTAAACACGTTTTAAAAATATTTCCGGTTATTTTTGGGTCCCCCCTCGTAATATAATTTAATCTTTATATACAATATGCTACCGTGGCTGTTCATTTGTCTGTCCAGGATTTTCAATCACTTGTAGCTCGCAAACCGTTTAACTTATGGACCTAAAATTTGGTACACATATACTACGTGACCTCTACTATCTGCTTTCAGGGTGATGATTGAGGTCCAAGGTTATTCCTCTTTTTATTTTTATTTTATTGCAGAATCAACTCTCGGCAGCAGCCAGCAGGGCGGCCATGCAGTGCATGCGTACGGGCACTGTTCTCATCCCTACCACCTTTGCCATCACTTCCTCTACCTCTTCATATCTTAAATCATTCTTGAGGCAGATTGAAGACTTAAGTGCCTGCTTAAGTGAAAAATTAAGGAAAACGCACTAAGTAATTGCAACACAAACACTGAGTTAATTAGTTTTAACGTGAAAAGATGCCGATGAAAGAAGAGAAGAAGCGGATCACTAGGGTGGAGAAAAGAAGAACTGCTCAGGGATCAACAAGCGCATCAACCTCTGAGCAAATAAATGCTAAACATACAGAGAAAGAGGATGAAAAGTATACATTTTCAAGTCAAGTGTATTTACTGCACATTATCATGCAGTGCGCCATTACTAATATAATATAATATAATATAATATAATATAATATAATATAATATAATATA
>JANRMT010062827.1:35627452-35650290 GCA_026402145.1 Polypterus bichir lapradei | reverse complement strand
TCTTCTTGCATGAGGCTCTTCAACAAACTTGCTGTTTCTGTCTTTTATCCATTGGAGAAAAATGTGTTCTCTTCAGATCACTTTTGTTTTTCAGGAACAATAGAAAATTATAGGGAGCTAAATTGGGCGAACAGGCAGGATGATCGAGGGAAGGAATGTTTTTGCTTTACAGAAAAAGCAGCACGATCATTTCGAACAATCTGATTCACCATTTAGATGTTTTCATCCATCCAAGACGAGCGTGGGTGACCTGTGCATTGAACGTCTTCAACGTTTTCTTGTCCTTTCTTGCAAGACAAACTGTTATCGCCATACGCTGTTTTTATCACTTCATAAGTTTCTGTGGCCGTTTTGTTCAATTTCACGAGAAATTTGATGTTGATTGACTGTTCGCTTTTTTCACCCAACATTATAAAAGCGATTGTTGTGCAAATACTGACTAGGCTAAATCACAGGGTATACCTAGCTGGTAAGCGGTTTGAGAGGGCATGTAGGAGGGGATATAGTTCTATGACTTACATCCAGCCAACCTCCAGACGGTTTTCCAGGAAAACCCCAATCCCAGTCCAGTTATTTTTGTGTGTCACCTCATATGTATATGTACAGTGTATGTATATATATGTATATATATATATATATTTATGTGTGTGTGTGTGTATGTGTTTATACAGTATATTAGCACAGCTACCCAGCAATTATTAAAGCTGATTTTCAAAAGTTTCTAAAGTTAAGCCATTTTTACCTTTTCACGAGTTTGAGGGAGTAATACTTGCTTTTATATGACTACTACATTTCACTCTACACAGGAGGTAGACAGACATCCCTCTCGCATTTGCAGATGGTCCAGAATTCTGTGTCCTGCCAATGCTGGCCTCTCTCCACTGGCTTCCAGCTAAATTTAGAATCGAGTATTTTTTTTTATTTATTATTTGTTTTCAAATTCTTACCTTTGGCTAGCGCCACCATATCTCACACTTTCACAGGCCATCTAGATTACGTAGATCCCCAGACCTGGTTCTTTTGGTTGGGTCTACACTGAAGCATAGCAGATGCGGTGCTTTTTCAGTGTTTGCCCCTAAACTTGGGAATTCCCTGCCTCTTTATGTTGAGTCAGCCACAACTTTTTAAATTTCAATGTAAAACCTATTTTTATTTGCTAGATTTTGCATTAGTATGAGAATGTCTTTTTATTAATATTATATTTTATTGTTTTCTATGTGGTTTTTGTTGTTTAATGGTTTTATTGTGTGGGTTCTGATTTTTTTCATTGTACACCACCTTGGTCAACTATTGTTTTTTCTTCTTTTTTACTTTTTAATGCTTTATAAATAAACAAACAAAATAATTAACATACTGCCATCATTTTACCATTTGTTTTAGATTATAGTTATTGCCATTTTGCTTTTTTTTTGTTACGCGTGTCTTTTGTTCTTGGCTATGGTTGTCCCCTTGCTACCATGTCTGTTGTGTCACAACACCACCACGTTTCTGTGTAAGATGATCTTAATATCCTCGTGACCTGCTGGCCAAGAGCAGTTGCTGCCCCAAGTTCGTACCCCTGAGAACCTCGTCTTCATTCTACACGTTCACTTTAGGCCACAATGCTAGCTCTGAATCTAAGGATCTGTGCTGGTATCTGGAAGGTTGCCGGTTCAAGCCTCATTACTGTCAGAAGGGATCCTACAAGGCCTTTAATCTGAGAATTGCTCCAGGGTGCTGTACAAT
Organism: Polypterus bichir lapradei; assembly: GCA_026402145.1. Lineage (NCBI taxonomy): Eukaryota > Metazoa > Chordata > Cladistia > Polypteriformes > Polypteridae > Polypterus > Polypterus bichir. The sequence goes on along the minus strand of JANRMT010062827.1, from coordinate 35,648,565 downwards.
GACTAACCAAAGGTCAGGTGAAAAGAGAATTTCCCCCTGGGAATTAACAAAGTATATCAAATAAGAATAAAAACAAAATGCAGGTTTCTGAATGCATTTTAAAAAGATTCTCAAATCATTTACTTTTCATTTCATTCGAAAACAGGGGGACCGTGTATAAAAATGTCTGTCTTTTCTAAACAGCTCACACAATATTTTTGTTAAACCCCTTGAAGTAAAGCTGAAAGTCTATACGGCAAGCACATCTTGATTGCAGATCCATTGTGGTGGTGTACAGAGCCAAAATTATGAAAACTGTATCACTGTCCAAATACTTATGGACCGGACTATACATGCTATTTATATGTTATAGTGTCACAAGGAGTACATCTGTACTGTAAGGTGACGTTACTCCAGACAAATATGGGGCTCTTGCTCCACAACATGCTGTTTCAATGGCCGCTACACATGTTTACTTAAACTAATTATCTTCTAGAAGATATTGGCAGTGACTAAGTAATCTGCTGTGTAAAAGACACCATTAATTGTATTTGAAGCAGAAAGAATGTTCATTTAACTTAATAGGCTAATGAGCCGATGTGGCAGAAAAGTCTGGCATCATGTCTTATGAGTGTCCGCCGCAGGCTGCAGAAAGAAAAGTGACTCCTGTCCAAAGCCCCAGCACATTTCACTTAAAACAGTATAACATTTGTAACCTTCAAAACATGCAATCGATATGATTAAGCTACTTTGTGGTCTACACTGGCATTAGATTGCCACATGCAGCCAGGCTTGTTGAGAGATTTGCCAACAGGGAGTCAAATGACTTTAATTTGTTCCAAGTGCTCCGTTTTGCTGCCATGTCACACCCTCCGGGTAAACATCACATGAAAAGCCAGGGCTGTCAAGCAGTGATGAGATACACAACAAGCCTGCCTTGCACACACAGTCCAACGTATTTCTCTTTGATTTTTGATTTTTTTTTTTTTGGTGTTCAGAAAGCAGTACAGTAATGCAATTCATAGGTGCTGTTGCCAAAGTGGGCTCAAATCCCACACCCGCCCATTATCTCTAAGGATTTTGCACTTTTTCATTTATGTCTGTTAGGGTTTGTATCTCCAGGTACTTTGGTTTTACACCTCAGCTCCCCAAAGATGTGCTTCTTTACGATATTTGGCAGTGCTGAATTGGCCTGGTGTGGGTGTGTGTGATTGGGCATTCCTGTCTTGTGCCTGATGTGACCATGAATTGGGTAATGATAAGTTATGTTAAGATTTTTCCTGCTTCGGGCCTTTTTAAAATCTGAAAGCAGTCTTATGATTCTCAGCTGTGAAGATTTCAAGGAAACTTGGCAAGCAGAAAGACTTCCTTTCACTTCAAATGGAAGACATGCTCAATCTACATAAAGAGCCTGGTGCTGGACTACAGTATATGAGTCCTCTTGTGGTAGACCACCTGGACGCACTGCAATTTGCCTACTGCACAAAGACTGGAGTGGACGATGTAATTATCTGTCTTCTCCGCAATTCTTATTCTCACCTGGATAAAGCTGGCTGCACCTTGAGGATTATGTTATTTGATTTATCCAGTGTCTTCAATACCATCCAGCCATCCCTGTTAAGGTATGGAGGTGGATGAGCCATTGGTGTCCTGGGTAAATGGACTATCTGTCAGGCAGACCACAGTTTGTGAGACTCAAGGACTGTGTGAGCAACACTAGAGCACTACAAGGAACAGGCATGTCTGCTTCTCTCTTCACTCTGTACACCTCTGACTATAAATATACCACCACGTCATGTCACCTGAAGAAATACTCAGATGATTGTGCTGTTATGGGGGGTTCACTGATAAGGGGGATAAGACAGAGTATAGGAGTCCAGTGGAGAACTTTGCCTATTGGTGCAAAGAGAATTGTTTGCATCTTAACATCAGCAAAATCAAGGAATTGCTTATTGACTTTTGACCCACCAAAGTCCCTCTATGTCTGGTCATTACTCAGGGAGTGGACGTTGAGGTGGTGCACTCCTACAAGTACTTGGGGGTCCACATTAATGACAGGTTGGACTGGTCTTGGAACACAGGGGAACTATATAAGAAATGGCAGAGCAGACTAATTTTCCTTAGGAGACTGCATTCCTTTAATGTGGGAAGTGACATCCTTTCCATCTTCTACAACTCTGTGATGGCCAGTGCGATTCTCTAAGCTCTGGTATGGGCAGGCCCACCGAATTAACAAGCTAATTAAAATGGCCGACTCAGTTTTGAGATGCACTCAGGACCCCCTGGAGGTCGTAGCAAAGTATAGCATTACAACAAAATTGAGTTCCATTTTGAGTAATGCTGCACAACCTCTCTGTGACACACTAACACTGAGGACTTTCAGCCAACAAATTATTTAGCAGAAGTGTGTCGAGAAAAGCTACGGGGCCTCCGTCATACCAACAGCAATATGCCTGCAGAATGCTTCAATGACACTAGGGCTGCCAAGTCAGAAGTTTTCTTTCTTTTTAATTTTTTTGCTTTATAGTCATTCTGGTGTGTGTTTTGACCAAAGTATGTGTGTATAGTTATTTACTTACTTGTTTATGTTTTCATTTATTTAAAGAGCTTCTGTAAAAAGCCATATCTCCCCCTGGGGACAAATAGTGTTCTGTCTATCTATTTTAGTTACCCCTGAGGTGTTTGATCCTCTTCAAGCTCTTTTTTTGAGCCATCTAGAGTGTATGGATTGCCATCTTTTCATTTTGTGAATGCACTTTTTCCATTATGAGATAATGATAGGCTGGAAAGACAAGGCAGGATCCAACTCTAGTCTGATTGTCACTTGTGCACACACCAACTTAGCCTAACTGGCACATCCTTGGGAAGTGGAAGGAAACTGTAGTACCCGAAGGAGAGTGTGCAGAATTCACATGGGCAGTGGTTAGGCAGCAGCGATTCAGAAAGTATCCGGGCCCCTTTACTTTCTGCATACTGTATTGTGCTGTGGATTTAATTTTAAATTGATACATTTCCCATTTTTGCCTTTCAATCTACATTCAACAACTGATAATGACAAATTAAAAAAACACTTTAAGATAGGTTTGCAAATTTCTTAAAAATCAGAAATGGAAATCTCCTATTTATATAAGTAGTCAGACGCTTTGCTGTGGCACTCCGGATTGTGATCAGGTGTGTCATGTTTGTTTCTGTGCCTTTTCCAATTCAATGAGGACGGTGTGATTATCAAAAGCTGGTCATCCTACTGTTAACACCAGTGAGTCATTTTATTTTCAACTAGCTAGGCTATCCATCTTAGCCCAGGCGAAAATGGGCATCAGTTATAGTGCCATCAGTTAATCGGGTGTTATCAGAAGTGCTATGTAACTTTCTGTTTGTTGTAAGAGAAATGCAAGACCACGATAACAATTTGGCGTACCCACCTGGTAACTCTATATAACTGGAGGAATGGCAACAAAAGAAAATGCGCAATGATTGCGGAGATATCTTCACAAACGTGATTTCATAACAGGACTGACCCAGGATGACAGATCTTCCGGTTTTAAGTCCTCCTGGCAGGAAGAGATGGGTCTAGGTGAACAGATAGTGGAGGTGATGTCAGTGGTGTTATAAGCTGTCAGTCTTCTGGTCTCCAGAGGGAGAAAGAGAAAAGGCATTAGGATTCAGTAACAACCCCCGAAGCAGAGGGGAATTATAATCATCAGAGCCCTTGAGCTGTCCCATGTGTGCCCATGTGTGACGCTGTATGCAATATTTGTAGGGCTAATGCTATTGGCAGGCAGTGTTTTATAGTAGCTAAAGGTTTTTGGACGTAGGACTTGTGAGTAAAAATCCCACAACTGACACTCCGTGACCTCCAGCAAGGTGCTTCACCTGGCTGAGCTCCAGTTGGAAAATTAGAAGACATGTAACCAAGTGTATCTCAGATGTTATAAGTCGCTTTAGATAAAGGCATCAGTCAAATAATAAGTAATAATATTATTAGGTCACTAGAGCTGCTTAACTCTTGAACATGCTGTACACAACTGTCCCTGAGTGATTTCATTTTCATTTTAGTAAATAAGTTTAAAACACACTCAGGAACGACTTTTCAGATGCAAGTTCGATCATGAACTGAAAACAAGATGGCCGGTTCCCAAGTTAATTGTCATGAGGCAGGAAAAGGTGGGTTCAGGTGGATGGACAATGGAAGAGTTGCCAGCTATGGAGTGGCTGTCAAACTTCCATTCTGTGGAGGGACAGGAAGACAAGACATTAGAACACAGCACCAACCCCAGGTCCGGCGGGTACTGTATTTACTCACGTATAAGTTGGGTCTTGAAACCCAAAAAATCGATCATAAAATCAGACCCCGACTTATACGCCCGTTCAAAAATGCAACACTTAATTTTTTTTTTTTTTTACATCTTGCCTCCTCTAATCTCTCATCAGTTTCTCAGATGCATTGAATTTTGTTGCAGCAGCACAGTTACCAATTTCTTTCACTACTTCAACAACATTTAATTTAAAACCAGCTTCTTCTGATCGAACGCTCCATCGTAGATAAGGGATGCTCTTACGATAAAGGTGTATGAGGGTGTGAGATACAAAAAACACAAATCAGTTCAACGTCACTTCTGAATAGTTTGGGTATTATCATGTAGTCACGTAGGCACAATAGCGAGAGAGAGAGAGGTTAGGAGCACACACAGCGCATTACCATACCCACAGAGAACAAAAAGGCAGTGTACTCCGTGGTTACTCTCTCAGGTGGGCGTTAGCATATTATAATCTCTTGGACCAATAGCGTGAGTTTTCTGTATTCGACTTATACAACTGACATTATAAAATACCATAAATTATACGGCAAAAACAAATCCTGACTTATCTGCAGGAGAACTTATCCGCAAGTATATACGGTAATTCTAATTGCCAAAACTTTTAAGCCATCTCTTATGCACACATATTTGACAGGGAATTACAGAACACATTCACATAGATGGTGTAGTGCAAACGTTAATGCTGAGGTTTGTGTTGCTTACTTAGATTTTAACCTCTCTTAGACCTGTAGCACAGGTAGTAAGTAATAAAGCGTTACACATTTTATTGATTTTTCCCATCTGACTTGCAAACAAAATTATACAGTGAAAAAATCAGGTTCATAATCTTTGGCTTCTCTGTATAATATGCAGTAACACTGTGTCACATAATTGCTGTACTTTGTCTGTATAACAATTGTTTTTTGTGAGCCTCTTTGAACAAAGGTGTCTTCTAATAATGTCCATCTATAGCCATCTTTCTCTGGCAGGGTTTAATCTTTGACAGTTAGGACACCTCCTCTGCATCTGTGTAGGTTCGTTCTGTCCACTGTGAGCTATTAGGTGGCAGGTTTGGTGCCACCCAAATCCCACTTGAACACATAAAATAATTTTCCAGCTCTCAATTATTTGACTAGGTATACTGTATGTAACTTTTCATCCTGTGAAAGTATAGCCATTCTATGTATTCAGCTGCTATGCTTCATTCGAGACAAAACAGCAAAGAGTTCAACATCAAGGGAATTAAATTCATAGCGGCTTTTGTGCCATCTGAGAAAGCCAATCCAGAACATCCATTTTAAAGGAAGCTTTTGTTCTGCCCGAGTGCGCTAAGATCTCTGATCAGGTGAAGCTGAATAATTCAGCATTAACAGTCCTGAAGCTGCAATGAAAATCTACCTGATCAAGACTACATACTTTAGCTCAAATCTTCCACTGCTTTGCAGAAAGTTTTTGAGAAATTTCAGGATAAAGTGCCTAATTTTATGGAATTTAAAAAGCATTCAAGCCGACAGCATTTATAGAGTCAAATTCTGTGCCTCTTTGAGCACAAAGCATGCTGTCGTATGCCAAGAGCAGGATCTCTTGCTGCACCTTATCTCTCTATTTGTTCATTCTCACTCTGTCTTGTGTTGGGGGAGCTTTAAAGTTCAGTAGGTCAAAGGTTGGTCATTGTCGTCTTGTTTTTAGAAACTGCATTTTACTAACAGTACCAGTCTGCCTCCTACAATCTAACCATTTTAATTGTCTGCTCTCATAGAGAAATGGCAACACACTGTAATTTATCTGTAGCTTGGGGCCCAGTTTCATCTAGTTTTGTTCAGTGATAACCCTTTATTAGCAATAATTTTAATGTAAACTAGCCAACCTTTTCCTCTGAATGGCACACATTAACAAATACAAGTGAATACGTATTCCACATTTAATTACAAAAGTAACAAGAATTCATCCAAAAGTAACTTGACACACAGGTATTTAATGCTGAATCAAATTTAGTGTCATTAGTCTTTTTAATGGGTAACTTGGGCTTGTCTGATTTTACCAAATTTGTCAAAATCAGCAGTAAGTGAAGAAAGTGCAGAGAGGGATTTTGGTGTACACATCTACTGCACAAGGCAAGACGAGCTGTTCTGCAATAGTGTGAGCTTCTTATGTTTGGCAACTTGATGTGTGACAAGATGGGTTTAGAAGAAGGAGGCCATGTTTTACCAACATGCTGGAATTCTGTGACCCCTCAACAAAAGGATATGATCAAAATCATATTTGTGTGATGTTACTTATCTTGGCTTTTAAAAAGCATTTGATAAGGCACCACATGAGACGTTGGGCATCAAACTAAAAGAAGTGGGAATTTGGTGTATTGTGTGCAGATGGGAACAAAAGTGACTCAAACACAGGAAGCAGAGGGTGATGGTGTGCGGAACCTCATCAGAATTGGCTGATGTTAAGAGTTGGTGTCCATCAGGGGTCAGCTTTAGGGCTGCTGCTAATTTTAATACATATAAATGATTTAGAGAAGAATATAAGTAACCAGCTGGTTAAGTCAACAGATGATACCAAGATGGGAAGGTTGGCAGATAATTGCAAATCAGCTGAATCATTACAGAGGGACATTGACAGCTTGGGCAGATTTGTGGAAGATGAAATTCATTGTAAGGAAATGTAAAGTATTACACATTGGAAGTAAAAATGTAAAATCTGAATACACAATGGGGAGGTCTGAAAATTGAAAGTACACCTTATGAGAAGGATTTAGGAGTCATAGTGGACTTGACGCTATCAACCTCCGGACTGTGTTCAGAAGCCATTAAGAAGGCTAACAGGTTATATAGTGCCTTGATGTGTAGAGTACAAGTCCATGGAGGTTCTGCTCAAGCTTTATAACACTCTGGTGAGACCTCATCTGGAGTACTGCGTGCAGTTTTGATCTCCAGGCTACAAAAAGGACATAGCAGCACAAGAAAAAGGTCCAAAGAAGAGCGACTCGGCTCATTCCAGGGCTACGGTGATGAGTTATGAGAAAAGAGGAAAAGAGTTGAGCCTTTTAAGTTACGGGAAAAGGTGATTAAGAGGGGACGCGATTGAAGTGTTTAAAATTATGAAGGGAATTCGTCCAGTGGATCAAGGCTGTGACTTTAAAATGAGTTTATTAAGAACACGAGGGCACTTCTGAAAACTTGTTAAACTTAAATTTTGCATAAACATTAGGACTTTTATCTTCACAAAGAGAACCACAGACACATGGAATAAGTGACCAAGTAGTGTGGTAGACAGCAGAAATTTGTTTCACATTTGTTTTCTTGTTCTTTTTCTTTTGCAGCTCAAATCGAAATAATTCCGTGTAAGATCTGTGGCGATAAATCATCAGGAATTCATTACGGTGTTATAACATGTGAAGGTTGCAAGGTAAGCATTCATTTTAATAATACCTTTATTGTCCTAACAATTCCATTTGCACTGAATTTCATTCGGCAAAGTTTATACCGCTTAATTAAAAGATAAATAAAAACCTGCAACATTGGGACAATGATGATCTATTTGATCTTTTATAAAGGTGGGCTGGAAGTGCCAGTGTATTTATAAGAGTGAAGCAAGACCTTTAATGGGGAAATCAACAAGTCTAGTCAGAGCAGAACAAGGGTCGATACACAAAGGTCCAAGATGATGGGAAAAGACAAACATGTAAGTGTAAAATAAATTCAGACAACAACAGAACACACAATTCATACCTAAATAGCTTGGCTGCCAAAACCATATGATCGTACCTCCATGATCCAGAGTGACTCTTATAATCAGTTGATTTTATAAATTTTCTGCAGCCTGTCCTGAATCAATTGATTCATTCTACATCTGTTCAAGGGTTTGAGGACCCAAGGATTATGAATCTGATGTTATTTTTTTTGCATGCAAAGTTAATCCATCCATCTGTTATCCAACCTGCTATATCCTAACTACAGGGTCACAGAGGTCTGCTGGAGCCAATCCCAGCCAACACAGGGCGGCAGCCCACTGCAGGGCATGTGCACACACACATACACCCACACACCAAGCACAATTTAGAATCGCCAATGCATCTAACCTGCATGTCTCTGGACTGTGGGAGGAAACCGGAGCACCCGGAGGAAATCCACGCAGACACAGGGAGAACGTGCAAACTCCACACAGGGAGGATCCGGGAAGCGAACTCAGGTCTCCTAACTGCGAGGCAGCAGTGCTACCACTGCACCATGGTGCTGCCGTAAAGTTAATCGACTAAGTTAAATATTTTTTATCGTCTTGCCATGATGCCTTTTTTATTTTCTGTGTGCGCTGCTATTTTGTGATCAGAATGTCGATCCTGGTTATGTGATTACGGCATTGCGTGGCAATTATATGAAGGAATTAAAAGGTTGTGTAGCCACCAGCAGCTATTCCCTATCTGAATCTTGCGGATAAAACCTTTCCTTTGCAAATTACTAAAAGCCTTTTATTTATTGACTTCACGGTAACAAATTTCTTGCTCTGGTTCCAGACTCTTGAATTTTGGCCCCAATGAAAGATCTGTTTGACGCATGGATATGTCCTTGACTTGTTTCATTGACTATTGTGTATCCCCTGATCTATTTCATTTTTCCTTACTGTCTCTCACGAGTCAGTATAGCGATAACTTCATCATCTCCCTTGACATATTTGACGTCATGCGAAAACACTAAAGTTGTTTATTGCAGTGTGGAGTAGGCCGCCTTCTTTTAAATTTTTCTTGTAGGGTCTTTAAGAGGAGCCAGTTTCCATTATAACTTTAGGTTAGTAGACATGGTGTGCAGAGACAATGGAGATGCATTTTAATTTGGGGTACAATTAAGAAAGCTGATGATGAGTGAGGATGAGTTGAAAAGATGCAAAGTAAGGGAGTGTCCTGTGTATTAAAAGCTTGAAAAGGAATGCAACCCTTTCTGACTTTATTTCAGATGTGAACCACACACAATCATCTCTTTCAGACTATTGAATAAAAATACAAAAAGGTGGGCTACATAAACAAAGGGGTGCATTTAAGGAGGTATAAAAGATTGGAGTGAAAACCAGAAGTCATCAAGTGTAAGAGCCTGGTGTCGGAGATCAGCTGGGTATACCTTAAATTACCAAAGTAAAATCAAAGTACTGCATTTCTCTGTAACTGACAAACTATGGCAAAGTTCTCTTGGTGAACTTTCAAAAAACTTTTAGTGAGAAGCAGAAGATGGATAAAGAAAAGTAAAAGGTCAAAACCAGGAGATCAAAAAGCAAGCCAAAACTTCAGGCTAAAATCAAAGTCAAAAATACGTTTGCCTAAAGGTCCGTACCACAAGAATCAGACAAGGAAAGTTTTTAAGCAAAGGCCGATTAACAGATACTGGTTATGAATCCATAACTCGGATGAGGAAGTGAACTTTCAGTCGACCTTTTAACCCATTGCATCAATTGCCCGTTGGTCTGTGATAAGAGGTCTGTGTCAAAGCGTGATTTTAATAAATAATCAGGAGTCCTTGAGCGTGCATGCAGGTGCACATGTGAGTTTGCATGCGTCTCTCTCAGGTTGATTAGGGTTCTTGGCTGACTGCATATTCATGTGCAAATGCAAGCAGGTCAGTCAAGTGCTTCATTAATACCTCAGAGCCAGTGGAGGGCAGCACCTGCACCCAATTGATTCTATTAAGGGAGCCTGCATGGCAGAATCGGGATGAAAGAAGGAACAGAGGTTAGTGAAAGAGAAAGAGGCAGGATTGAGGAGCAGCCTGTGTGAGTGGAATGGAAGCAGGTAGTCGGGAAGACAGCCCTGAAAAAAGTGCACGGCCACCACAATAGGGGCGCTCCTGCGGAGAGATCTGGGAGTGGGGCAACCCAGAGCTCCGTTTTGGCTCTCACCTTAAGGCCGAGCTATAGCGGCGGATTAGCACCCCACTGAATGCCGACGGACTGACAATAAGGACCCAAGCCGTGTTATGGTTGACTGTGGTGGACGTCTCTTCTCACTTGGTTAAGCAGAGGAGGCATCAGTTATTAGAAACAAGGCACTGTGGCTCAGAACTGGTTTTTAAAGGACAGATTCTGTCTGGGATTTTAACTTTATTTTTATTGGATTTTTTTATTTATTGGACATTTTTAACCTCTACAACCAGAGGATTTTATGGATTATTTATTTATGGACTTCTTGAAGCACTGCACTTTTGGACACTTTGTTGTATGTTGCAAATAAAGGCACTTTGCGTCAACCCCTTGCCGACTGTGTGTGTCCTCGTTTGCCCGGCTCATCCTCTTGGAAGTGACCAGGGATCATGGAATTGACTGAAACCATCACAGGGTCACAAACACTGAGGACATTCATTATACAAACGAGGAATATCCATAATGGTGGCGATCATTAAAATAAAAAATGGCATCCAAAACAACCCAATAAAGTATACATCTAATAAACCAAATGGTCAAATGCATTTTATGAACCTAAGATCCCACAAAATAAGTGTAAGATCACTCAAAATGATTGAATCAAACACATAAAAATACTAATAAGTATCCAAATCTTAAAAGGCGGTGCTAAATATATTGACAAGACCCAGTGTATGTCCCCCGATGTATTCTTAAAAAACGTATTTGTTCCGTATTTTAGACTTTGTTAATTTGCCAATGCAGTAATCACCGCCATTTCAAGTTTCTGTTGTTACATCAGCTTCCCTCGTTCCTACGGCTCGTCATTGATAGGATAAAAGGACTGCTAGGGATTCACTTCCTTATCCGATCTTCAAACAACAAAACTCTATCAAAATAGCTGTGCTGTAAATAATCTTGTAAATTTGTCCTCTTGCTTATTCTTTAAGCCTCATTTTTTGTCTCACATCCTGGCTTTGGTTTCTTTTTGTCTTTCTACGCACATCTCCTGCTTCTGCTCAAAATATTTACCTCCCAGCTCTCCGTCTCTTCATGGAAGCTCCCTTTCTTTACCTTTCCTCTGTGACCAGAAAGAAGCTTGAAGTTGCTTTTTTTTCCCACAGATACCAAGTGGTGTGCACCACCATCTTTTATAGGCCGGACACAAGCTGTACTTTATGGGAAATATTTAAGCAATATGCATATTATGGCAAAAAATATAGCAGTGAGTAATTAAATATTTTACTTGTGCTGCAAGCCCCTTTAATTACGGACAAAACGAATACTATACAATAAACTGTTGACATACTTGGCCGTTCACTATTAATTTCAGGCAGATTAACACTTAATACACTTAATATATAATAATAAATAACAGCTTGAAGGAAAAGTGAAATGTGCCAATAGTTTTTTTTCCCTTCAGTTACATAATGGCCACCATTAAATGACAACTTGGCAGCTGTCTGCTATTTTTTTTCCAATTAAACAGCAAATGACCAACTAATTAAGACATATGTGTATCAACCAGTCAAATGGGGTATGTTAATTATATGCGACAATGAATTCATTAAGTACAAAATTGCCAAAAAATGAAACATCAGAATGTCATCCTGTCCTTTGCTGCTTTGTTTATTACTAAGTTACTAAATAACTGCCATGACCTCAACCGGCACACACCACCCAGCTCCCATGGCTTACTCATAGATAATTACCACAGACACCAAAGACATAACATATGGTGCGAGAGTTGAGAATTCTATTAAATAAAGAGCTGGCACTTGTCACCCTGTCATAGATCAGTCACAAGTCATGTTCAAGAGATTTCATGTCTGGACCACAGCTGAATCCAAGCATAGCCTTTGTGACCTCCCAGATTGCCTTTCTGAAGAAGTCTGCACAGTTTTCTTTTTAAAGCTTCTCATATCAGCTGCCTCTTTATTGCTTATATGTAAAAGATATAAAGCTTTAACTATTGCTGCTTCTCTTTCTGTATTGTAGCATGTGTATTGATTGGTTGTCAAGTCTGGTAGAGCCTAAAATAATGAGATTGGATTAGGGATTTTTACAGAGTGGCGTAGACAAGGGGCAGACAGGCGTGGGTCGATACACAAAGATGAGAGACTGGCAAAAAAAAAAAACATAGGCAAAACAAGCTCATGGTCATTAAATACGAAGTCGTTGAAGCCTCATTCTCTTCTCTATTTTCTCTTGCACACAAAGTTCAGATGCCAATTCACAAACAATGAAAGCTTATTGAGTTAACATCATTGTGTTATAATGGGAGGTCTGAAACTTGAAAGTACCTCTTATGAGAAGGACCAAGGAGTCACATTGGACTTGTCACAGTCTACATGAAGACAGTATACCAAGGCAATCAATCTAGCTGATAGGATTTTAGGTTATATATCACGATGTGTTGAGTGCAAGTCAAGAGAGATTATGCTTTAATTACAATGCACTCTGTAATATTTGGGAGAAAAGCACATTTTCCTTTGATATCCCCCTCTACTCCACAGTTTAAAATTATAAATGAAGCAATACAGACATGATTAAAGTGCACAGTGCAGACTTTTTGCATACATTTCGGCCACACAATACTTTTCTACATGGTCCCCAATTTCAGGGCACCATAATGTTTGGGTCAGTTAGTATCACAGGTATTTGTGATTCCTCAGGTGGGTTTCATTGCTTCATAAGATACCCTTTAGAGTCTGTAGCTACCATTGTTCAACATGAGGGCAAGAGTTGTGCCAATGACAGTCAAAGAAGCAAATATGAGGCCAAAAAATATATTTTGTATATTTGGAACATACCAATGGCAGGTCTATTAAAGCAGTAATATTTAGTACATAATAGTAATAATACATTGTATTTATATAGTGCCTTTTTCTTCCTCAAGGCGCTTTGTTGCATATCCCTTACATGCAGTGACAGCTTAAGGTCTGCGACTCATAGACATCGCCAGGTGCTGAGGGTCTACTCTGTTGATGCTCTGCCGAGTCTCTAATGCAGCCATCATCAGCTTCTGGGTCATGTTGTGTGAAATCAACCAATTTTCCAGAAATCCTTCGGTCTTAAAAAATCCCAAAAAAGATACCAGGTATACCAATGTTATCCAGGAGACACCCTGTAAAATTATTTTGATGTTAGATCGGTACTTTCCAATGTACAACCGATTCTGTGAGGGGAGAGGGGTGTTAAATTTCACACAGCTTTATTTTTTCAACAATTTCACAAGACCATATTCTCAAGAACTAAGCTACCTAGTAGGCTCACATTTGGCAAACTGGTACCTTTATGGGTATAGTACGTAATGAAATCAAAATGTTTGGTCCAGATGACACTACTTGGTAAGTGCAGACCTTCCAAAATGGGAAAAAAAATGTTCTGCACCTTTGGCTTTGCCATGTTTAGGCTTTCAAGAAGCATACTTCTAACTGATACAGCCTGCTGATTTAGATTTCTACACAGGGATTTTCAGAAGGTTCTAAACAAACAAGAAATAGCATCAGGGTTTGACCAGCAGACCTCTCAAATGTGAAAAAATCATTTGGGGTCTAACTTTCAGACCAGCTTAATGCACTGTGGGAATATACTGACATTTTTAAAATTGTTTTTCCTGGTCCCTTTCTCAAAAAACAAGTCTTGCTTTCCTTATGTAAATGTTTCATTTTCATTTTCCATTCCAGACGTCGGTTAAATTCACCATTTGTCAGTAATTATACTCATCGCTAACTTTGGTATAGGATTAATGGAGAAAAATTAATCACCAAAGGCACATTACACACAACACGTGAACAACAGCTGCTTGATTTATCATTAAATACAACATTAGTTATAATGAAAGTTAACACCTTAGTATTGCAGCAGCAGGAATGTGACCAGTTTAATTTCTGTTTCAATTGATGTGCCGAGTGTAGGGCATCGTTGTCTTTGAGATCAAGATGGTACTGTAGCCCCCACAAAGGTAAATCCAGGGATGGACAGAAGTAGGCTTACAGTTGTTTCTCACAATCTTGTAAGTGCTCAATTTGCCAGCCTTCATTATTTGCACATTCTTATATTGTACTTGTTATACCCAAGCACACTTTAATAATAATAAGATGACAAATGATAAAAAAATAATACAGTAATTAATAAATAAATAATGATATGAGGGGGGAGTCAAGCTAAAGGTAGAAAATGGGATTTATTAGAAAATGAGATGAACCTTAACAAAACTGATGAACTTGTGCCACCTGCCTGGCAGTGCCAGCAGAATAAAAGGTTTTATCTTGTCCTCACAGCCACTTGTGCCCCCGAGTTATTGTCAAGCACTCCATGCCGAGGGGTACTCCAGTCGCTTATATTAGTTACTGTGACTTGCTGGAGACCACTGTGATGCCTGCTATTCGATCCATGCGGCGGGGACTGCTGACTCAAGAAGTCCTTTTGCTGCAAGACAATGACACACAATACTAAGAACACCAAGGCTCGTCTGGAGAAACTGAAGTCTGAGATACTGCCACATCCTCCTTATTCACCAGATACGGCACCGTGTGAATTCCATGTTTTTAGGCCGCTAAAAAAACATCTGGGTGGTTGTCAATTTAAGAACAGATGATGATGTGAAGAAAGCGGTGCACAGGTGGTTATGAGGACCACCTCACCTCTGGTCCCTCACACTCCATCCAGCCATCGTCCACCGCTTATCTGAAATCGGGTCACGGGGGCAGCAGCCTAAGCAGGGAAGCCCAGACCTCCCTTTCCCCGGCCAACTCCTCCATCTCCTCTGGGGGGACCCCGAGGCATTCCCAGGCCAGCTGGGAGATATAATCCCTCCAGCGTGTCCTAGGTCTGCCCCGTGGCCTTCTCCCTGTGGGACATTCCTGGAACACCCCCCCAGGGAGCCGTAAGCACTTTGAGCTACATTTTTTTGTATGAAAATGTGCTATATAAATAAATGTTGTTGTTCTTGTTGTCCAGGGAGCATCCTGACCAGATGCCCGAACCACTTCAACTGACTCCTCTCAATGCGGAGGAGCAGTGACTCTACTCCGAGTCTCTCCTAGATAACTGAACTCCTCACCCTATGTCTAAGGGAAAGTCCAGCCACCCTGCGGTGAAAACTCATTTCAGCCGCTTGTATCCACGATCTTACTCTTTCGGTCACTACCCAAAGCTCGTGGCCATAGGTGAGGGTAGGAACGTAGATCGACTGGTAAATCGAAAATCTCGCCTCTTGGCTCAGCTCTCTCTTCACCACGATGGACCTTTGCAGAGCCCGCATTACTGCGGATGCCACACCGATTCGTCTGTCAACCTCCCGCTCCATTCTTCCCTCACTCGTGAACAAGACTCCGAGATACTTGAACTCCTCCACTTGAGGCAGTAATGTGTTCCCAACCCGGAGAGAGCATTCCACCCTTTTCCGGCAGAAAACCATATCCTCGGATTAAAAGGTGCTAACTCTCATCCCTGCTGCTTCACACTCAGCTGCAAATTGCTCCAGAGAGAGCTGGAGGTCACTGTCCGATGAAACCAACACACGTCATCCGCAAATAGCAGAGACGAGATTCTGAGATCACTGAATCAGACCCCCTCCGCTCCTTGGCTGCGCCTAGAAATTCTGTCCATAAAACTTATAAACAGAATCAGTGACAAAGGGCACCTCTGGCGGAGTCCAGCCTCAACAGGAAATGAGTTCGACTTATTACCAGTAATGCGGACCAAGCTCCTGCTCCTCCTGTACAGGGACTGAATGGCTCGTAAGAACGAGCCTTGTACCCCGTACTCTTGGAGCACACCCCACAGGATGCTTCAAGGGACACGGTCGAATGCCTTCTCCAAATCCACAAAACACATATAGACTGGTTGGGCAAACTCCCATGCCCCCTCCAGGATCCTGGCCAGGGTGTAGAGTTGGTCCAGTGTTCTACGGCTGGGACGGAATCTTAGATTCGACCATCGACCGAACTCTCTTTTCCAGCTCCCCTGAATAGACCTTACCAGGGAGACTGAGGAGTGTGATCCCCAAATAGTTGGAGCACATCCTTCGGTCATGCTTCTTAAAAAGGGGGACCACTACCCCGGTTTGCCTATCCAGAGGCACTGTCCCCGATGTCCATGCGATTCTGCAGAGACGTGTCAACCAGGACAGCCCCACAACATCCAGAACCTCATCCACCCCAGGGGCCCCGTCACCTCGGATCTTTTTAACTACCTCTGTGACCTTGGCCCCTGATATGGACGCCCCCCCTCGGAGTCCTCCAGCTCTGCTTCCTCTAAGGAAGACATGCTGGTGGGATTGAGAAGATCCTCGAAGTATTCCTTCCACCGGTCAATAACATCTGCAGTTGAACTCAGCAGGGCCTCATCTTCACTGTACACAGTGTTGGTGGAGCAATGCTTTCCCTTCCTGAGGTGCTTGACAGTTTGCCAGAACCTTCTCAGTGCCGACCGAAAGTCGTTTCCCATGGCTTCCCCGAACTCCTCCCTTGTCCGAGTTTTTGCCTCTGCAAGAGCCGATGCCGCCACATGCTTGGCCCGCTGGTACCACTCGGCTGCTTCTGGAGTCCCACTGGTCAGCGACACCTGATAGGACTCTTTCTTCAAGTTGATGGCCTCTTGAACCTTAGGTGTCCACCACCGGGTTCGTGGATTGCCACCACGAGAGGCACAGACAACCTTGCAGCCACAGCTCTGTTCTGCTGCTTCGACAATGGAGGCTTGGAACATGGCCCATTCAGACCCAATGTCCTTCGCCTCCCTCAGAATGAGGTTGAAGTTCTGCTGGAGGGTGGCAGTTAAAGATCTTTCTAACCAGTTCCTCTGCCAGATGTTCCCAGCAGACCCTCATTATATGTTTGGGTCTGCCTGGTCTGTCTGGCAGCCTCTCCCGCCATCTGATCCAACTTACCACCAGGTGGTGATCAGTTGACAGCTCAGCCCCTCTCTTCACCCGAGCGTCCAAGACATAAGGTCGCAGATCCGATGACACGACTACAAAGTCAATCATCAAGCTGCAACCTCGGGCATCCTGGCGCCAAGTGCACTTATGGACACCCTTATGCTCGAACATGGTGTTCGTTATGGACAATCCATGGCCAGCACAGAAGTCCAACAACTGAACACCACTCGAGTTTAGATCGGGGAGGCCGTTCCTCCCAATCGCACCTCTCCAAGTTTAACTGTCATTGCCGATGTGAGCGTTTAAGTCTCCCAGCAGGATGATAGAGTCTCCAGGAGCTGCGCCTTGCAGCGCTTCTTCCAGGGACTCCAAGAAGGCTGGGTACTCTGAACTGCCATTCGGCGCATAAGCGCAAACAACAGTCAGAGTCCTTCCCCCAACTCAAAGGTGCAGGGAAGCAACCCTCTCATCCAATGGGGAGAACCCCAACGTGCAGGCCTCGAGCCGGGGGGCCATAAGCAAGCCCACCCCTGCCCCACGCCTTTCACCCACAGCAACTCCAGAGTGGAACAAAGTCCATCCTCTCTCAAGAGGAATGGTTCCAGAGCCCAGACTGTGCGTAGAGATGAGCCCGACTATATCTAGCCGATACCTCTCAACCTCTCGCACCAGTTCAGGCTCCTTCCCTGCCAGAGAGGTAACATTCCATGTTCCAAGAGCCAGTTTCGGCAACCGAGGGTCAGAACGCCAGAGTTCCCACCTTCAGCCACCACCCATATCACATTGCACCTGACCCCTATGGCCTCTCTTGCAGGTGGTGGGCCCACAAGAGAGCAGAACCACGTTGCTCCTTCGGGATTCCCTCACACTCTTCTTCCTTTTTTCCCAGTGTTGCATTACTTAACATGCGGCCCATCCTGGATGCTTTGCCAGTGTCTTCTCAGGGGTTTTCCAAACATGAAACACAAAACAACCTTTCTGACCTCCAGCTCTGTGAGTCACCCCATGTCATGGCACACATAGCTGCACATATTTTCTTTAATGGGTTCAGCTGTAACATAATTTTCTTCTGCAAAATGTATACAAATTATATGAAAACATCGATCATTGTATGTTTTGAGTCTTTAATTGCCAGATTGAAGGCTGTGATGGGATGCAGTATTGATGTGGGGTTCTATGGAGAGCTTAACATTTCTTTCCACCATCTAAAACCATGGTGTCTAACTGGATTTGCTAAAAGTCCCTCCTAAATGATCAGCTGGCCTCTTGGGTAAGGAGAAATCCTGCTAAGTGCTTGTTGTTGCCACAGGAGAATCTGGTTTGCCAATTAGCAAGAAACAGGGAAGCAAATTAGTTTTATTATGACAAAAATTAAGTCTTTCATACCTAGAAAATACAGTTATATTAAAGAAATCGTTTCAGGAGGTAAAATTGAAAGTCATATAATTCAGAAACCTTTGCTGAGCCTCATCCTCTCCCTCTGAATAAAATACAGTGTGACTGTGAGAATATTACAAATGCCTTTTCAGTAAGTATAATCTTATTCTTTCTGGCACAATGAAGTCTACAGGCACGTCTGGAAAAGCTTCTATTTCCGGGCTGTAGTATACAATAACTTCAAAAATTATAAATCTCTTTGGTGTTAGAAAGTGCTTTATACGGAATGCTGCTCAAAAACCATATGGAGCTTTATGTGAAAGTAGAGGTGCCCCCTTCGGAGTCTGGAGTGCGTACATACACTTTGAGTTACCAAAATGGACAACCTTTGTGTCTATAGCACAAATGGGTTGGTAGAGGTTTTTATGAAGGTCTGAAGCATGCGCTGATTGAGTTTCATATGTGCCTTAATTTCATTGAGACAATAGATGTGTCAGATGAATTTAATTGCATTGTATGATGTTGCATATTTCCTCTCTACTGGCCTGAACATCATTTTGTTTAGTTTTTGAATTGTGATGTTCATGCAGACAGAAATCACTTTGGAAGTGACCAGATCATAGGTTCATAGAAGTACAGTGAAATTCTTACATTCATGTTCTAATCAACTTGCAGCATGTCACTGCTCCCTGACACTAAGTTTAATTTGTGCAATCCTGACATTAGCAATCTAAGCAACTTTTTTTATTTTTTGCCTAAAAATGCATCCTGAGGTAGAAACCAATTAAACTGAAAACAGAAATACAAAACATTTTTAAAAAGAAAGGCATATATCCTCCCAAGGACTTACAGTTTAACTGTAGTTTTACCCAGAAATCCTATACAGGGTTTGTACGAGTCCTGGAAAGTCATGAAAAATGAACAAGTCAGAATTCAGTACTAAAACGTTCTTGAAAATCTTAAAAAAAATAAAAATAAAATAAAGTAAATTCTAATAATGGCAAATTATGAGATACAGTATCCGAAATTTCGAAATGAGTCCAGCTGCAGACATCCACAGCTCCGCAGTTCAGTATCTCGACTGGACAGCCAATAGGATTGCAAGCTTTTGTCACCTGATTTACTTCACGGATAACCCTCCCCTAACCCTAATCTCAACCATAATGTAATCAGGTGTTATCACTGATGTACAATATAAAGCGACAATCTCAACGGAATGGAGCTCTGGAAGTCTGCAGCTAGAGTCTATTAGATATTTCACCAACAAAACACCCTCATCTTGTATTAATATCACATTTAATGACATATTATTCCATGAGAGTGGAATAAATATTTAATTGGAAATTAATCATGTACCTTTGAATATTATTATTATCTTTATGGTGAAACCTTTGTGTTCGTATCAGGAAACTACAAACTGTTGTCACGATTTCCAAGGAAACTATAAAACACTTTCATAAGTGTCATTTGGTGGCTCAGGTGCCAAAAAATCTCATCTTCTTTCATTCTCAAACGTGGACTCCAACTTCGCACTGTGAGTGGGCGTAAGATGTTTCATAACTACTTCTTATGTTTTATTCTGAGGAAGGACAAATTCTTATCCTAGGCAGACTTTTAGTGCAATTCCTAGGAGTAATTCTGAGATGCTTGTTAAATATGGGTACAAGTTTCTGGATTTGTAAGGCCACAAATGGCGAGTCACTATGTCTCCCCCTACTTTTAATTATTATTTGTGAGAATAACATTTTACTCTGAGTGTCGCTGACCGTTTTAGCAAACTCCACACAGATACAGTAATGGATGTTCTCCATCGAAGTGGTGTAATTTGAAGACCTGCCATCATTTTATTTACTGCTTCCATGAAATTGTATTATTTGTCTACTGTTGCTCCTTCACATTATTAAACATGTAAGTGTGTTATGATGGCTAAGGTGCTGGACTGAAAACCTCACAGATGCTGGTTCCATCAGCATGAATTCACTACTTTAGCAGGTCACTTAATCATGTAAAAATATGGAAACAATGTGCTGGATGTTTGTTGATCAGTTTGGATTAAAGCATAAATCATGATTACCAATGTTGGATTTAACCTGTACTTTGAATAATTCTGTTACAATTCTGCATGTCTTTTTATACAGGGCTTCTTCAGACGAAGTCAGCAGAGTAACGCTACATACTCTTGTCCTCGGCAAAAGAACTGTCTGATAGACCGAACCAGTCGCAATCGCTGTCAGCACTGTCGACTACAGAAGTGTCTCGCTGTTGGAATGTCACGTGATGGTATATTTTTTGCTTTTTCTAGTGCCATTTGACTTCCTGGCCTTTAAATGACTTTACAGCTTAGGATCATGTTTGTTTTTTTATTTCTTTACTTAAGGCATGCTATAACCTGCTTTGCTACATTTCACCTATTTAGGCTTGGTACTGCTTCCATTATTACAATCTCTATATATAATCTTCATTTGGATCTTGATCTTTGTTTGTCCGCGAATGAATTGGAAGAAGAAGCACTAGATGGCAGTAGAGAGACAGCTAAAACATAGGCATTGCATTAAGAATCTCCTCCAGGCTTATACTACTTAAGACTGTAGTACGCCAGTCACACCTCAAAACACAGACATTCAAACTAAACTAATTGTTGTTCTTTAAATTAACTAAAGAGATCTTCATTTAGATCTTGATCTTTGTTT
>JANRMT010062827.1:35591427-35613921 GCA_026402145.1 Polypterus bichir lapradei | reverse complement strand
TCTATCTATCTATCTATCTATCTATCTATCTATCTATCTATCTATCTATCTATCTATCTATCCTTATTTTTGGTTTCATTATATGATAATATAAAAGGATTACTACATTATGTCTTCTTGTTTCATATTCTGGTAAGCTGTTTTTTTTTGTATTTTAACTTTTTAACTTTACTGTTGACTCACAATATTTATTAGATATATTCTTTCTGCCTATATTTCCTTTAATTTGAATTGCTCATGATATATTTTATGTAAGAAAATATGTGACAGTTCTCTAATAGCACAGTCTAAAAAATATTTGTCTATCCTTTTTACTAATTGTATTTCTTGCACATAATCTTAGGGAGCCAAAGACTGTGCCAGGAGCAATATACCAATAATTAGACCCTTGAGTTACACAAGAAATACAGAGTAGCTCCTACCATCTAAAACCATGGCATACAGACGTCTCTTCCTCATTTCAGTGCTTTAGTCTTCTTGCAGCACTCGGCTGGGTTATCCTTCTTATGGACTTTGCATGTTCTCCAGTGTTCAAGCTGATGTCCACCGAAACTCAAACTCATGCTGCCAAGTTGAATCAGCCTGCCTGCAGTGTAAGCTCACTTCTCATTTGCTCCAGGCACTCTTGGGACAGACTCTGTCCACCTTCCAAACCTGCTTATTCTGAGCAGAGTCACGAGGGAGCTGGAGCCTCTCCCTGCAAGTATCAGGCGTAAAGCAGACTCCTAGCTCATGATAACTTAGAGCTAGCAATGCGGCTTTAAAAACTGACAAATTCATATATGTGATGTATGTGCACTCACATGTAGCATTTTTTCTTCCCCCAAAGGTTTCTACATTAACTGTGATTTGTACAACAGTCATTGTAGAGTTGCTTTTCTTTGTTTTCATGTTTTTTAAAAGATGAAATGTCTAAATAAAGCCTACTTAGGAATGCATGTTTTAGGTGAGTAAAACTGTAACAAGGTTCAGGTGTGGAATTAAATGACATTTAAATCCCTGTGTTTTGCTTCTAGACCAAACCATGAGAATTTCAAAGAAGCATTCAAGTATGGAGAGAAAAGCCAGATATACTTCTATTGAGTCAGGCATTCACAACGGGTTTATTTAGTATTCTAAATTCTTTTGTAAGGCATTTGCACCAGACTTTGAAATGTATTTTTCTTCCCAACAGAACATCTGGCACAAAACATCTCAAAGTCTCACATGGAAACGTGTCAGTACTTGAGAGAAGAGCTCCAGCAAATGACTTGGCAGACGTTCCTGCAGGAGGAAATGGAGAGCTACCAGAATAAGGTTAGGCCTTTGAGTCCTTACAACGTGTAGTCTGTCCAACTCACTTTATTAAAGTGTGAATAGAAGAAAGAAATAAACAAAAGATGAAACAAATGAAGTTATTACAGCACTGAGCATGGATAAGTCACTATCAGCCTGACATTGGCTTTGGGCTTGGCACTAACATGCTGAGAAATCTGGTCAAGCCAGGTAATCAAGCAAATGAAGTAAATCTCAGTTGACAATTGTAATATTTTGTTCTATGTTTACAAATATAGGGTGGTCCAGATCTAATTATACAATTTTTATTATGCTATAACTTATTAAGTTTATTACATAGAAAATGACCCGAAAAAACCTGGACCATCGAGAACTGTGCGAACTGATGCCATGAAGAATCGTCTTTGTGCCGAACTGGAATCATCCCCACATAAATCAAAGTCATCCAGATGATCTGGATCTGTATAATTAGATCTGGACCACCCTGTATATGACTGTAATTGCACATGAGTAAACTTGGAGGACCTGGAACCTGTTTATGTCCCACATGGTCCCCTCCCTATCCACTTAGAATCAAAAGTGATGAAACGGGATTACCATATGTGGCTTCAACTCTGAAGAATTGTTTGTTTGTTTTTAACATTAATAAACATTCATCCAGCCATCCGTTTCTTAAACTCACTTTATTCAGCTTCAGACCGCAAAAAATGAAATACATGTAAGATATAATTTAAAAAATATTACTACCATTATGAAAATATTTCAAAATATGCTACAACATACTTGAAGGATAAATACATCACAAAATTGTTCTGTATACCGAAATGTAAAATATGTAAATTATTACCATTTTATTCCCATAATGATATATATGTTCCAAAATCTAAAAAGACATTTCGTAATATATTTTAAAATTGCAATACACTGAATATTCTGTTGTAACTCTCATTAGGATGAAGCATTCAGAACCAAAAAAATTACGGTATATACCTTGACGTATGTGTAATTGATTGCATTACATGCAATGCTGGAAGTGGTTTCTGTTTTTTGCCAGACACATTTCAACGCTGCGCTCCATGTTCCTGAACGAATCGGCAAGCTTCTCGGGGGGAATAGCAGCGATTTCATGTTGGATGTTTTCCTTCAGATCTTCCACAATGTGAGACTTGTTCCGATAGACTTTTCATTTGAGCAGACCCCAAAGGAAGAAGTCTGGTGGTGTCAGATCCGGCGACCATGCTGGCAAAATTCCCTTTGAAATTACCCTGTTGCCAAAGAAGGACTCAATTTCTGCCATGCTCCTTGCCGATGTGTAACACGTTGGTCCATCTTGCTGGAAGTAACCTTCTGTTAACTCACAATCATCCAGTTGATTCAGACATCACTTAAACAACTAGTTCAATATTGTACACCACCATCCTGATGAGAAGTCGAGTGACTGAGTGAAGGGGTATGGGTGGTATGCACCCAGAATGGAGGTTAAACATTGCGATGCCTGTCCTGGGCTTACCTCATCGCTCCGACACAGGGGCATCCCAGCTTGTTTAAAGCTCCATATACTGAGGAGCACGTTGTTTTGTTCAGGTTGCTTTGTCCTAGCGAAAGTTATTACAGAATATTCAGGGTCTCTTTTGAGTGAATCTCCCTGTATTTTAAAAAAACGTTAAAATGTACTTTAAATGACAGTTATAATGACAGTTATATATATTTAACAGTATATATTTCAAGTTGTCATTTTTATGCATTGTAATATCCATCCATCCATTATCCAACCCGCTATATCCTTACTACAGGGTCACGGGGGTCTGCTGGAGCCAGTCCCAGCCAACACAGGGCACAAGGCAGGAAACAAACCCTGGGCAGGGCATCACTAAATAGGCTTAGCAACAAATGCATTTTTTACAGCAACTAAAAAAATGTAATATTTTCCAGCCCATCTAGCACAATTCTGCAAAGCCACAACTGAAAATGTGATCATATTCACCATTTTTGTCTGGTTTGACTCAACAATGGTTTGCTCAAAAAATAAATGACAGCATGTTGTGAGCTCTGCTGAGGAAATAATTGGCTTGTAAGTATCAAATGTCATAGACCGTGTCAAATGGATTACCGTGGATCATCTCACATTCCAAAAACTTCTCTTCGGTAAAATTAAAACTAAAACCAATTCATACCTAAATGTTTTTTTCCCCAGAGCTATAGCCTCTACAAACCAGTAATTTAGCTGGTCTTCCTCACTTATTCACGTATTCTTTCATATATGAAGCTGTGAGTGTGTGTTGCATGCAAACTATATCTACTCACACTTACTTTCATTTGCACATCTCCATTATTAATTGCTTTATTAGACAACTATTTATACAGTATGTTGTTTAACTTAATGTTATTTATGTAATGTATAAATGATGTTGTGTTATGTTATTATCAACTCTAAAGCTAAATTTCTTTACATTAAGTACTGGCAAATAAAAGAGGTTCTGATTTGAAATTGAACACTGATGATTCAAAATCAAAGCTATGATAGAATACAGAGCAGTCACCCTGATCTTCTGTTCTAAGTTTGATGTATATAACTTTCTCCAATCACGAGCACCTGCTTTCCATTTCCAGAAATAAGCTGTGCTCACGCGATTTTGTTGTTTTTTGTTCCTTACAGCCCAGGGAAGTCATGTGGCAGCTTTGTGCGATCAAAATAACGGAGGCCATCCAGTATGTGGTGGAGTTTGCCAAACGCATAGATGGTTTCATGGAGTTGTGTCAGAATGATCAAATAGTACTTCTTAAAGCTGGTGAGACGCTAATTTTCATTATTCATTCTCTTCAGATTATTTTACAAAAATATTGCTTTGTTATGAAAAATGTATTTTGATTAATCATTTTTTTGTTTAAAAGTACTGAATATTAACAATTTCAACTTTCCCATTTGTCCAAGGATGACATGGTGGGGTAGTGATCAGTACTGTGTGATTCACATGCCATGCCCGGTTGTTATCTATGTAGAGTTTTCATGTTCTCCACATCGGCTCCGTGTGTGCATGTGTGGGCCCAGTGCTGGGTTGTTCAGGGCTCAAATATATATATCATTACTGCCTTATGTCCAGTTCTGCCTGGATAACTGGGCTAAGCAGATTTGCAAATTTAAACTTCCATTGCCAAACCTACTTAACCTGGCTCAAGGTCATGGGGTAGAGTCTATTTCAGTGGAGTCAGTCACAAGGCTGGAGCAAACCCTGGATGGTGTCAGCCCTTCACAGAACACCCTAACATAGCATGACTTAGAGTCGCCAATCACCATAACACACGTCACTGGGATGTGGAAAGAATAACCAGAGTAGAACCCACAAAGACAACCAAACAAGTGGAAACCTTAAGCAATCAGTGCCAAATTCAAACCCTGAACTTGAGTGCCATGAAGTAACACCAATAACTGCTGCACCTCCCTAAAAGTCATTAAGTAAATACAGTAAACATGGGATTTTTGCATTTTTCCATCAACAAAATATAGACCTAGCTTTCTAGTTAATGTTTAAAAGTAACCCATTTAGTTGGATTTATTTTGATATTTTATGTTTTGTACTTTATCTTCTATTTAGATATCCCTATGGAGCTTCAGTAGAGTAATGTCAAAAACTAATGCTGTAATTCAGCCCTATGTACTGTAAAAGTGAATTATTAATAGCAGTGTTTTTATATTCTATTCATACTTTATTTATTTGAGCATAGTAGCATGTTGCTTTTATTGTCTTTCTCTTCCTAAGTCCATCATATATTCATGATGAGTAGCAGTGGGTAATAAATAAATAATTTTCTATTTGCATGAATAACGTTTTTACTAATTGAAGCAGCAATATAATTTTCCAGTTAAATCTTTATTGATGTAGCAAAATCAATCAATTGTATTCATATATGTTAACATTTAAAATATTAAAAAAAAATCTATTTATTTTCAAATTCCTTAAATGCAGCACTGTAGCAAGGATTTCAAGAAATACTGTAGCATTACATAAATACGATGTGTGTGTGTATATACAGTATATATATATATATATATAGTGAATCCATTGGGGGTGTACAGCCACCCTAACCCGGACACATACAGGCAGGACACAGGTTCAACATAACACCCATTTTATTTACAGTTTAAAGTGCACAATGACCAACACCAGTACACAGTCCCTTCTTGCCACCAGTTCATCCACCTCCACACCTCCTCAGGCTTTGTCTTCTTCCTCCTGACTCTGGCCATTCAATGGAGTGAGGTGGCTCCTCTTACTCAGGTCATCAGTATTAGCTAGAATCACTCCCAGGTGTGCTGCAGCTGCCCCTGGCGGCCCCCACAAAACCCAACAGGGCTTCATCAAACTCCACCTCCCGACATGCCCTGCGGGAATCCGTGGTGCCACAGCCGCCCAGGGGGGCTGCCCTCTAGTGTCCCAGGGGAGGTATTGCCTCATCAATGCCCCTCCCCGGGTCCTTCTATTTTTATATATATTGGCGAAGTGAGCAGGAGGGCAATATAAATATATATACACACACAGGGGTGGGCAAAGTAGGTTTACAGTTGCGAGTACCGAGCTAGTAAGTCAAAATGCTCGTATATCAAATCAATTTTCCCATTGAATTTAATTCGTGTCAGGCCCAAAAAACCACCCCAATTTTTTGTTAAATGTTTTCAACATAAGAAAAATGTATTTATAATGAACAAATATTGTATAAAAACAAAATAAAACCTAATACACAAAAGAGAATCTAAAGAAATAAATAGATGTTGGCGGAGCCGATTAGCGTATTGTATTATTTTTTTCTTTCACTTCACTTTTGCTTAACTTAATTTTCATCTTCACTATTTTTTTTTCTTTTTGCCATGCTTTCGTCACTTTCATTCGCAGGGCGTTTCAGTAGAATCCTGTTCAAGGAGCTTTGCTTAGTCCTCTCCTTTAGAATGTTTCTGAAATGAGTTAGGCAAGTGTCATTAAATAGTGCTGCTGCACGACCAGTTGCAACTTTTTCAGGGTGTTTCTTTTCAATAAAGTCTGAAACTTTTTCGCACATTGCCAACACTTCCTTTATCTCACTTGAATACATAACCTCCTCCACTTCTGGCTCCTCTGCGATACCGATCTCCTGCAGAACCTCTGTGTGTTGCTGCGTCTGTAGTTCCGTCAACTCCTCCATCATCAGTTCATCGGAATGTGCGCCGACAATCTCTTTGATGGCTCATATTTTGAATTTTGGCTTGTAACTCAAGGTAAAAAATTGACCTAGTGACGGCTCGTATCTCAAAAAACTCGTACGTTGGGGCACTCGTATCTCAAGGTACCACTGTACGCTGATATATATATTTATATGCATATACATGTAAGTATGTAAAGATATGCAGTGCAAATAAAAAGTATACACCCCTTGGAAATGTTCACGTTTTATTGTTTTACGTTAGTTTAACAGAAAAAGACTCCTTAATGTCAAAAAGAAAACAGATCTCTGCAAAGTGATTTAAATTAATTATAACAAAGTGATCTAAGTAAATTACAAATATAAAACACAAAATAATTAATTACATAAGTATTCACTTTAATATGACAACCTAAATCATCACTGGTGCAGTCCGTTGGTGTTAGAAGTCCCATACATATTTTAATGGCGATCACTTGTATTGGGTTTCAATTGATTGTAGTATAAATATATCTAATCTGGAAGGTCTAACTTGTGGTGAGTCAGTAGTGTAGCCTAACCTACACAATAAAGACAAAAGAACACGCCAAGCAACTCCACAAAAGGGTGATTGAAAAGCACAAGTCAGGAGATGAAGACAAGAAAGTATCCAAGTCACTGAATATCTAATTAATTCAATCGTCAAGAAATGGAAAGACTGTGACACTGCTGGAAGTTTTCCCTGAGCAGGCCTTCCACAAAATCCCGAGTGCTTGTAGAAGAAGACGAGGACTAAGGGAGGCACAAAGAGACAGCTTTACTAGTCACAGCTTTATGGGAGAGTTGCAAAAAGAAAGCCACTGTTAAAAAATTATTGAGGAGGTTTATTGGAGACTGTAGTCAGCTGGAAGAAGGACACATTAAGCGTTTTGGCTGCCTGGCTAAACACCATGTATTTTGGAGACTCTGTAGACATCTGGAAGAAGGTTATATGGTCTGATGAAAAGAACATTACGCGTTTTGGCTATTAGGCTAAACAACATATTCAACATATGTCAGATGCTTCACATTATCAAAAACACAGCAGCCACACCGTGAAGCATGGTTGTAGCAGGATCAGGCTTGCAGGCTTTCATATTGTAATCTTTTTAGTTAGCCAATAAAATGTGTCATTTTGCTCGACTTTTCACCAGTATAGTCAGAAAAGATTCAGTAATGAGTACCACAGACTTGTTTAATGAAACACGCTTTACCTCTTATGCGTTTCAGGTTCTTTGGAGGTCGTGTTTGTTAGAATGTGTCGTGCCTTTGACTCTCAGAACAACACTGTCTATTTCGATGGGAAGTACGCTGGACCAGAAGTATTTAAAACATTAGGTGAGTATTTATGCTAAATCAACTGCTAGGTATTTTGTTTTCATTATTCCTTTCATGTATTTGCAGGTGGCTAAATCGGCGCCATCTGCACTCCACAAAAGCTGTACACATTAGCTGCTTTGTCTCTGCAGCAAGATATGTTGAATGTTGATAGTAATATGATTTTTCACCTATTTATTATCTTGTGCAGTCAGCATTAAAACTCAATTAATTATACTTCATATTACATTGCATTAAAATTGGTTAGTCATCTTGATAATGCATATTGTGAAAAACACCATTAATCATTTTAAATCATGGTACATTCAGAGTAAACATTGTTTGCAGAATGCTTTAATATAGCACAGAAAACTTTTATGAACACTCAGTTTTATGTATTCCTGCATTAATATGAAAAGTGAGACATTTCTGAGAAAACACTCCTGCCTGAATTCTCTCCATAATATAAAAATAAAAAAAAAAGTATCAACAGCCTGCTTTAAAATGCAGCTATTACATTATATAATACAGTGTATAATGTAATACCTTTCAACTATTCGACTGCCTTAGAGTTTTTATTCGGGTCTCAGATGATTGCTTGTCCATCTTCAGTGGAGTCAAAGGTGTTTATGGGATGCGTTCAGTGTGTCTGTTTTCAAGCTTGGCTCAGTGAGGCTGCGACAGGTTTTACACCCACACTTCCCCTTTAGCAATACTATTTATGGATTAGGCTCTATTTTATCAATATAACACATTCTACTTTACGCGCTTCAACATTCAACTCTCAAAACTGCAACCGTACACCCATTCCAGTCACTAATTTTTACACACTTTATGTTGTCACAGCTGCCAGAAAAAGGTCCATTGACTTTTAGCAAGTATTTTACATGGCTTATTATTCTGAATGCACTATAAACGTGAGTGTGTCAGGGTCACAGATCACAGTATTGCATTGATCATGAAGTGCTTTTTGAACTACAGTATGTTGAAAACATCAAACACATCACAATGCTCGGGGGCCATAATTAGTGAACAGAACTACCCTACCTCAAAACGTCTGTAAAAAAAATCTCAGAACTGTGGCAATCTGAATTAACAGTTAGAGGTATCGCAAAATTAACTTTACATATCTTACAATGCAGCTCAGTTTTAAGGATAAATGAAACTCATTTCCAGATATCTCAAGATATGTTCCTTTACATTTTAAGATATTTTCAATATATTGTGAGATGCTCTTCAAGATATCTCAAATACATTTTCAGACATCTCAAAATAACTGCGAGTCCATTTTAGTGTAATTCAAATACATTTTGAGATATCTCAATATTACTTCCAAGCATTTTAAGATATGTATAATGTATTGCAAGAGGAGAGAGGAGGAGGTTAGGAGCAGGCGCTGATACACCACATTGCCGCACCTACCACATGACAAACCAACTCAGGATCCCAGATTAGGATCCAAGTGCATCCATGCAATGGCCTCAGCACCACACCAGTTCAGAAGGAATGGAACCAGTGGGAGGTTTTTTTACGGTGGCTGGAGTACCAATTCTGCCACCAACCCCCAGGTTTTCCTGGAGGGCCTACATGCAGAGCTGGATGCAGATTAACGTCATACCCAGGACCATACCAAGATATATTGAAATTGATTCCTGTAAAATGTCCTGTTCTTTATTCTATTTTAAGATCTTGTTCAGAACGTGGACGCCATCTCCTTCTTGTTGTTTGTTTTAGACATGGCCTATCCCTACTACAAACCCTGAACTTAAGGTTCGTTGGGGTAAGGCCAGGTACACCAGGGTCCCTAATCTTAAAAATTTAGAGTAGGTGCCTAATCTTAAAATAGTGTAAGGGTGCCTAATCTTAAAAACAAGTGGCGTCCGCCTTTGGCGAAGTGGTGTCCGCTTTCTGAACAAGATCCAAGATTTCTTGAAATCTGAGATATTTTAAAATGAGCAGCAGGTGATTTTGAGATATCTTAAAATGCAGCATAGGCATCTCAAATTGAACAGGAAGCTATGTTAAGATAAGTATTTGGGATATCTTAAATTATATTGTAGATATTTAAAAATGCTATTTAGATATCTTGAAATAAGTTCACATTTTTTTAAAAGATGTCCTAAAATCTATTTGAGGTATCTTGATGTAAAATGTGAATTGTCTTGAAATACATTTTTAGATGTCTGAAATGTGAGTCAACATAAAGACATCTGAAACACATTTTAAAGCATCTTGATTACATTCCAGATATCTTAAATAGCTTCCAGATCATTCTGATGCATCAGAAACACATTTTCAGACACTTCAGATACATTTCCTGATATCTTAAAACAGCTTCCTGTTCATTTTTAGATTTCTAGGATGCATTTCAAGATATCTCAAAATAACTTAATGCTTGTTTTGAGATATCTCAAATTCATTATAAGAGATCCTAAAATAGTCAGCAAGTGTCATTGAACACATTGGCAGTTTTGCAGTAATTCTACGAGATCTTGAACTGCATTTCTACAGAGACATTTGAAGAGATCTCAGACTGCTTGGGAGCGAGGTATTCCATTTCAGATATCTTGAGATTTATTTGAAGTATCTTAAAACAAAGAGATTATCACTACAACATATTCTGAAATCCATTCAAGATATCTTAAAATGCGTTTAAGATATTTTGAAAGAGACTATGGTTTCATATATCTGTAATTCATTTTAACATCTCTTAAAATGTATTTTGAGATAGCTCTAAATGTTAGTTCAGTTTCACACAGAACACATTTGTCATAACCTAGAAGGATAACAAAAAACTATACTTATTGACTGCAATCTTAATTTTTTACAAAGAACTTACTTTTAGAAAACATACATTAGCTTTCCGGATATTCAGTTATGCGTCCAGTTTATGACACCTTATGGAAAAACTCCAGTATAGTTTGTGACGCTCTGAAACAGAGTGCTGGGGTGTTGACAGAAATACTTAGGATTCAGCTAAAAATGTGAAATTGTATTTACTAAACTGGGATTTAAAACATGTTCAAAGGCCCACTGGAAAATTTGTAGTATGAATGCTTAAAGCAACTACACAAATAATAAAAATGTGAAATATTATTTAGTATACTAATTAGTATATAATATTAGTATACAGTATGCAATACTGTAACTTTTAATAATGATGATGATGATATTCAGACATCTGTGATGGGCCTGTACCTGTCCAGATGTTGTTCCTGTCTTGTGTCCAATGTCTGCTCAGATAGGCTCCAGCTGCCCTGGGTAGATTAGGGGTTAGGTGAATGAATGGGTGGACGTTCAAACTATTTCTTCTCCTTTCAGGTTGTGACGACTTGATCAGCTCAGTCTTTGAGTTTGGAAAAAACTTATGTTCATTACATCTATGTGAAGATGAGATTGCGTTATTTTCTGCATTTGTCTTAATGTCTGCAGGTAAGATGGCTCACAACATTTTAAACAATTACAGCTCCTACTGAAGTACTTAAAAATGGAGTGTGTTCAAGGCTACAGTGATAATACGGCTACAGACATGTACTGTGTATGTTTTGGAAATACCTATAATTATTTTAAATAATATCAAAGGCAAAGATTAATATGGTTTCCTCTTTCTGTCCAACAATAATGTTAGATCGGTCCTGGCTTCAAGAAAAAGTAAAAGTGGAGAAACTTCAGCAGAAGATACAGCTGGCACTTCAGCATGTTCTTCAAAAAAATCATAGAGAGGATGAGATATTAACAAAGGTAATTGACCTCCTATTCAGCTGCTTACTGGAATTAACAATGTGCACAGTGCTTATAGATTTCAGAGTTTAGCTCAAAGCATTGGTAGTTAATTATATCAGTCCATCCTAAAATTTCACTATGACAGTAGTAAACCTCAGTAAAGATGCACACCAAAACTAATCAAGAAAAACACTGCGAGGGGGTGAGGATTCCAACTCACATTTTATGTGTGAATCACCATCTACTTGTATGTCCCGTAAGACTTAAAGGAATACTTCACCTAAATTTATTTTTTCTATACTTTACTTACACATTGTTGTTTATAGAAATGGATAAGTAAACTTTTTAATCGTTTATAGTGGCAATAACAGACTTTCTCTGATAGAACCAATGCTGAACCCACAGCAAAGAATACAAAAACATTCATGAAAAAGTCTCACGTTACTCATGTCACATAATCCACGCACCAAGTTATCCAGTTGCATACTCACCACAGGCAAAATGGGCATTTGTTTCTGAAATATTGTTGAATAAACAATTTGCTAAAATGCAAGTTTTTTGCCTGTCTTGACCATAAAACTTGACTGATAGATTATGCAGCACAAGTAACATACATAAAAAAACAACTTCTTCTTCTTTTGGCTGCTCCCGTTAGGGGTTGCCACAGCGGATCATCTTCTTCCATATCTTTCTGTCCTCTGCATCTTTTTCTGTTACACCCATCACCTGCATGTCCTCTCTCACCACATCCATAAACCTTTGCTTAAGCCTTTCTCTTTTCCTCTTCCCTGGCAGCTCTATCCTTAGCATCCTTCACCCAATATATCCAGCATCTCTCCTCTGCACATGTCCAAACCAACACAATCTCACCTCTCTGACTTTGTCTCCCAACCGTCCAACTTGAGCCAATCCTCTAATGTACTCATTTCTAATGCTGCCCTTCCTCGTCACACCCAATGTAAATCTTAGCATCTTTAACTCTGCCACCTCCAGCTCTGTCTCCTGCTTTCTGGTCAGTGCCACCTTCTCCAACCCATATAACATAGCTGGTCTCACTACCGTCCTGTAGACCTTCCATTTCACTCTTGCTGATATCCGACTGTCACAAATCACTCCTGACACTTCTCCACCCATTCCACCCTGCCTGCACTCTCTTTTTCACCTCTCTTTCACAATCCCCATTACTCTGTACTGTTGATCCCAAGTATTTAAACTCGTCCACCTTTGCCAACTCTACTCCTTGCATCCTCACCATTCCACTGACCTCCCTCTCATTTACACACATGTATTCTGTCTTGTTCCTACTGACCTTCATTCCTCTCCTCTCTAGAGCATATCTCCACCTCTCCAGGGTCTCCTCAACCTGCTCCCTACTATCGCTACAGATCACAATGTCATCAGCAAACATCATAGTCCACAGGGACTCCTGTCTAATCTCGTCTGTCAACCTGTCCATCACCATTGCAAATAAGAAATGGCTCAGAGCTGATCCCTGATGTAATCCGACCTCTAACTTGAATCCATCTGTCGCTCCTACCGCAGACCTCGCCACTGTCACACTTCCCTTGTGCATATCCTGTACAACTCTTACGTACTTCTCTGCCACTCCCAACTTCCTAATACAATACCACAGCTCCGCTCGAGGCACCCTGTCATATGCTTTCTCCAGGTCCACAAAGATGCAATGCAACTCCTTCTGGCCTTCTCTAAACTTCTCCATCAACATCCTCAGAGCAAACATTGCATCTGTGATGTTCTTTCTTGGCATAAAACCATACTGCTGCTCACTAATCATCACCTCCCTTCTTAACCGAGCTTCCACTATTCTTTCCCATAACTTCATGCTGTGGCTCATCAATTTTATCCCCCTGTAGTTACTGCAGTCCTGCACATCCCCTTATTCTTAAATATCGGCACCAGTACACTTCTCCACTCCTCAGGCATCCTCTCACTTTCTAAAATTCCATTAAACAATCTGGTTAAAAACTCCACTGCCATCTCTCCTAAACACCTCCATGCTTCCATAGGTATGTCACCTGGACCAACGGCCTTTCCATTTTTCATCCTCTTCAAAGCGGACAACATACATAACAACAACAACTATTTATATAGCACATTTTCATACAAACAATGTAGCTCAAAGTGCTTTACATGATGAAGAAAGAGAAAAAAGACAATAAATAAGAATTAAAATAAGGGAACACTAATTAACATAGAATAAAAGTTTGGTCCGATGGCCAGGGAGGACAGAAAAAAAAAACAAAAACACCCAGCACCCTCTAGGCATTCTACCTAACATAAATGACCTCAATCAGTCCTCATTGTATTCAGGGTTCACATGGAAGAACTTGATGATGATGGTCATGGGAACTTCTGGCCTTCAATCCATCAATGTACGGACAACACGGTGCTTTGATTAGGTGGTGGTGGCGCAGGTCGCCACCACAGAAAACCAGAAAAAGAACAGAAGAGAAAGTAGGGGTTAGTACGGATTTTGGAGCCACCATGAATAATAATGATACTTAATTGAATATACAGAGCATCAGGATTAAACTATAATGAAGCTATGAGAAAGCCATGTTAAAGTAATGAGTTTTTAGCAATTTTTTTAAAGTGCTCCACTGTATTAGCCTGGCGAATTTCTATCGGTAAGCTGTTCCAGATTTTAGGTGCATAACAGCAGAAGGCCGTCTCACCACTTCTTTTAAGTTTAGCTCTTGGAATTCTAAGCAGACACTCATTTGAAGATCTAAGGTTACGATTTGGAATGTAAGGTGATTCTGAAATATAAGATGGAGCGAGATACGTTTCTTTCTATTTGCTGTGGTCCAGTGTTGGTCGCCATAGATGACCATTTTATCAGAAAGTTCACATGGGATTAAAAAAAAATGTTATCGCCCATCACTGCAAACCACACAGGGTAAGTAACATATAACTAAAATATCATTTTTGGGTGGAGTATTCCTTTAAACAAATTCCTAATGAGAAGAAGCAGTGCTTCATTTTAGAGTTTAACCGATTATATTTTTGTTCTTCAAAAATGACAGAGAGTGAAAATGTTTGATTTCAGCAATGTAAAGTTGTATTTTACTGTTAACAGTTTCGTCCTGTCCAGGTGTTGTTCCTGCCTTGTGCCCGGTGATTGCTGGAGTAGGCTCCAGGTGCCCTACGACCCTGCTGTAGATGAGCGAGTCAAGCAAATAGATAGATAGATAAATGTTAGATAATGGAAAACTCCACCCAAAAATGACTATTTATATAGTGTATCTATTATTAGTTACCTATGTATTTGGTAGTGGTGACAGAGAAAAACTTTTAATCTCATGCTATCACCCAAAACAGAGATAAAAAGTTTGAGATATAACAAAAGCCAATGGTGACCAGTGCTCTACATTGGCAAATGATATGAAAGACATCCATGAAGAAAAACAAAATCTCATGTTACTCGCGTCACATACTTGTGGTGTAGCGGGTCCACAGCTCAAGTCAAAAAGGCCACTTTTTAAATAAATAGTCGCCGCACTCTCGGCTTAGAGAGGGGGCATGGTAGTGTGGCCGAAGCGGTTCCTGGGTGATTCGTGATTTGGACAGTCCTCGCTTGAGTGCACAGATGAGGAGTTGTCCGCATCTGTAATTGTTGGCGGGAGCTGCTGATTGCCATACCTGATCCACGTCCCCGGATCATATAATAGAAGCGCGAGGCGGATGAGAGGGAAGAGAGAAAAAAGAGGAGAAGAAAAGAGAGAGAATGAACAGGAGGTTAATGGAGAAGGAAGCAGGAAGGAGAAAGCCGGTGCAGGAGAGCGAGAACGAGAGTAGGCTCCTGAGAGTTTAGTGCAGCTGGTAGGAGAGCCCAGAGTGACGTGTTTGGCCAGCGGGCCGACGGTAGTTGTTGCTCCTGCTGAGCGCTTGTTTGGAGCAGGATTGACCGGGAGAAGGATGGCTTGTCGCTGTTGAAGGAAGCTTAGTCAAGGAGGCTTTGGGCATGTGCCCTGGCCACTGGGGAAGGAACCCAAGTGTCGGTCCGGCTGGAGCCCTATGTAGCCAGAGATCGGAGGGCTACTGGACCAGTATCAAAGGGAGCTGCATTTGCTGGCAGGGTGACTCCCCTGTTGCGGGGCCCGAATGGGAGAAGCAGGGGAGCCGCTAGTAGAAGAACACACCTGGCTTTAGTTTTAAAGAGACTACTTCCATCCGTTATTTTAACCTCGGGTTTTAAAGTATTTTTTTCTACTGTGTTTTTAACCTCCACCCTTTCACCTGTTTTTAATGGATTATTTATTTGAAGATTTAAGAGACACTGCACTTATTTATTTGAACATTGTTTTGATTTTGCTGCTTTTTAATAAAAGCACTTTGCACTTTTTGCACCATCCTCTTGCTTTGTTGTGCCTCACTGTCCAGCTCATCGGTGGCATTATCGATGGTGTTGGGTTTGAGAGCTCCCAGAAGCTGGATGGGAGCATGGAGCATAACCCACATCGCCACAATACTTCAAAGTAAGTTATCAAGTCATATGCTCAAGAAGGTGCAAAACACAAACATTTTTTGCTAAAATATTTGGTAAATAGATACTTCTGGAGAAATCTGTGCACATCATCAACAGGAAGCTCATTCACAGAATTGTGAGTTTTTGAATTAAACACCAGACTATTCACCAGTTTTAACCAAAGAATAATGTAGAGAGGCAGACCTTCAATTTTAGAGCACACAATTATGCAAATGCATTTCCAGTTTATGAT
This sequence comes from Polypterus bichir lapradei, assembly GCA_026402145.1. Classification (NCBI taxonomy): domain Eukaryota; kingdom Metazoa; phylum Chordata; class Cladistia; order Polypteriformes; family Polypteridae; genus Polypterus; species Polypterus bichir. The sequence continues at coordinate 35,597,674 of JANRMT010062827.1, read as the reverse complement.
GTAGTGAGAAGTCAAGCAAAATGACCCCTTTTATTGGTTAACTAAAAAGATTACAATATGCAAGTATTCGAGGCAACTCAGGCCCCTTCTTCAGGCCAGTGAGTTCTCATTACATTTCTAATGGCTAACACGGTAAAACACGCCAGTACTGTTTATGATATGCACCGATTTTTGCAGAAGTATCTATTTACCAAATATTTTATCAAAAAAAAAATGCACATGCTTTGCATATTCAGAGCACAAGACTCGAAAACTGATGTTAAGTACGCAACACAGGTAACACAAGAGTTTTCTTCTTCATGGATGTTTTTCATTTCATTTGCCATTGTGCAGCATTGGTCACCATAGACCAACTATATCAAACTTTTTTGATCTTTATTCTCCATTAAATATAAAATCATTCTTGGTCATCACTACAAAACACATGGGGTTAGTAATGCATAAAAAAATAAACCTTTTTGGGTGTAGTATTCCTTTAACAATGTTTTTCCAATTGTAAAAACAGAAATGACCACAAGGTGGCCAATGAAATAACATATCAGGGAAGAGCCAGCAGATGGCGCCATTAATCTCATAACCAGAAAGTAATTACATTCACATAGGAATCCTTGACCCAAAAAACAAACTAAAAAGGAGAAAATGTTTACAATTACAGACTTGCAGTGTAATCTATAACTTTTATTTCAGTTTACAAGGCAGGAACAGTACTCTAAATTAATATTTTCCCTCTACGGACTGCTGGTCTGCACTGTATACGTGGCATCCTTTAAGCCCCCACTTTTGAGGAGTTGAAATGAGTATTTTTATATAATGTTTGTATTTTAAGTTTACTTTCCATGTTAATTTATTTCAGCTTTCCGTGATGCACATACTATTCCGTTTCACTAAAACTATTTAATTCAGTTCAGTTCCTTCTTGTGTCGATCGCACGCTTCACTGAAGACATGCTAAGAGTGGTTACGCAGATTTACAGATATAAAATAGTAAAAGATAAAAGGTAACAATTTCTTGCATTTTTTAAAATGTTGAAGTTTAAAAGAAATTGTGAACTTTGTTGACGGATTTGGATAAATATTAGGCAATTAAATGAAGAAAATAAGTATATTTCCAATGCTGGTGGCACAGAATAATCTTTCTAATAATAGTTAATTGTGCATTACCTGTCTTAACTGTTACTTTCATTTAAGAAAATGTCTTTTGCAGCAGTGCACTACCGATGAGGATGTAATCTTATGCTGCTTCCTTTCTCTCCCCTTTCCAGTTGATATGCAAGGTCTCAACACTGCGAGCATTGTGCAGCAGGCATACAGAGAAGCTCTCAGCATTTAAAGCAATATATCCAGACATTGTGCGTGCTCACTTCCCTCCTTTGTACAAAGAATTGTTTGGTTCCGAGTTCGAGCAGCCTATGCCAGTTGATGGGTAACGGCCTTTCTCTCACATGAACACTGCCTGGAATGTTTGAAGTACCCAGAGACGAATGAATCGGAGACACTTTACGGTGCCCTGCACAAGCCAGGAGAGCCGACACGCTGCACATTTGGGGATTCTTTACGTTTGTGTCTTGTTTTGTTTTTGTTTTTTGTAGGGCATGGGTGGGAATCTGGCACTTGGCGTAAAGGGGGAAGATCAAACTAATATTTACAATATGATATTTAATGTTGAACTTGTCTTTCTTATGCATATGGTTTTCCGTTACTGAAGATATGGATTTGTTCCTTTTCCTGGCTCTTATGATTTGACAGTTTCCCCTCTCAGTATGGTCTGGATTAAGTTACTTAAACAACATGGCATTGGAAAGACTCTTTCTTTGATGGGTCAAGTCAAACTGGTGTAGTTGGATGGGACAATATGCGGACGTAGGGCTCTGTAGTCAAGACAGTTTTTATTACTGGTATTCACACTGCCACAAGTGAAGCAGAGGATATCTGTACCTCCTTTATATGCAGCACATAACATGGAGTTAAAATACAGACAGCTTTATATAAAAGAAAGGACTTTGCATCTATGGCCCACTGCCTTAGCTCTGCTCAAGCAAAACCTCAGGGTCATAGTTTCTCTTGGCCAAGAAACTTCCTCTCCATCCATGCCCAACATGGGTGCAATCAGTAAACACGGGGTAATCTGGGCAGAATCTGCTGCCACATTTTCTCAATTTTAAAAGGCTAAAAGATCGACATCAACCTATGGGATGGATTTAGAGATTTGTCTGTGCTCCAGAGGCGCCCTCACAGTGTGGAAACTGTATGCATACCCAGAGCAAGTTCAGAATACTCCTATTCCAAATGCAGTGATCCAACAGCAATGCAGAATGAAAACAAAAATAATAAATAAATTACCTTCAATAACGTTGAGGCAGCCCAGATGCAATCGTGAGGTAACACGCACCTTTTCTAAGGACAATCTATACAGTGAACTGTAGAATTCTGGCGCATTCCAGAGTGCAAAACTTCAAAGGCTTTAGCTGTAAATTGCTCTGTCCTCTGTGGTTGCTTAATGAAATTAGATAAAGCCATTTGGCTCCGTTCTTCGCTGGGGAAGTGTCCTAGTAAGGTACAAATAGAAATAGGGTCCATTTCATCAGTTGAAAAAATGAAAAAAAACTGTTACAGGGTATATGATCATAAATACTATACAGGAAAATAAATAAAATGTTTATATTCTATTTTAAATAACATGTATGATATACGTAGTTAGCACATTCTTTATTGTTGAATTGATAAGGCACTTTTAATTTGCACCTTTCTTTAATTTAAGACTTGTGTATTACCTAGTGATGTGTTGCATGTGTACAAGAAATACAAGTTTAACTATAAAAGTTGAGGAGGGAGTCTCGAAAGATGCTGCTGATCATTTGGTTTGTGATGTTTGATCGACCCGGGATCTAGTGATTGTGATAATATTGTGATGAGGAGGATTAAATGTACATGTTAGCTTTTGCAAATTAAGAGAAAAGAAAAAAAAAAACTTATTTATCCTTAGGGGCTGCTGTAATACCAATTATAATAATAATAATAAGAAGAACAATAATAATAATAATAATAATAATTACGCTGCTCTGTAAAATAACAGATGTTTGCAGCCAGAACACCTCAAAGAACTTGCACACTGCTGCTTACAACTGTCAATGTCTTGTGTCTGCGCACTCATTTATAGGGGCTACAAATGCTTACCTGAAGCGGGCACGGCGATCTAAGGAGGCGGCTTTGACAAACTTTTGCTGCTGTCCAAAGTTCTGATGTGTTTGTTTACTGTAACAAGGAAAACAGAAAAGGGGGATGAAAAAGGTAAAATCTTTGAGCAACCAATTCCATCATCAAATGTAGATAACCTTTCAGATCTGTTGTCAGCGCACAGAGTTTTGAAGGCTCCATGTGTTTGATGTAGCAGTATTCTGTATTCCGCTTCAGTATTTGGTTGCCACGCTTTCAAGTGTTTCGTCGTTAGATCACGCTTTCTTCAGCTCAGATGAAAACTGCAAAAACAGCAATAAGCAAGAGAAACTATGAAGCAGTTTGTTGTTTTGACGTGAAAAAGCACATCTTTGGTGTCAAAGTGTTTATTTTCAGAACCGTGTGCATGCAAGTTAGTAGGTCAGTGCTATGGCAGGTTGGGCCCTGCTTACACTGGCCTGGGAATGGTTGATGAATGGGAGCTGGTGCAGGCGGAAAATTAATGTGAGGGCTGCGCTAGACTTTTGAAAATCCATCCTGGTGAAGGGCCCGAAGAGTAAGCATTCCCAAAGTGTACTTATGATCATACCTTTTCCATTCAGAGTGCACTATATCCAAGAACACACAGGAAAAGAAAACAAGCATCACATTAAAAAAAAGAATGTTTGACTTTTTGTCGTCAAATTGAACTTTCACAGTTATAAAATATGCAAACTTACCCCCAGCACTGAACTGCAATGTTGGCGGTCCTACAGCCAGATCCTGCCTACCCTCAGTCATGAAATGCTCCAAATCGATTTCAAATAAATGATCAGGGCTTTATCTCCGTGAGTCATTTGAACAGCTCCTCCTTCCTTTCTATGCTAGGTTCTTTTGCTGATCTTTATCAGATAAAGAATTTTGCAAAATGGACCAAACTTCTCCACAAGAACAAAGGCAGGAGAAATGGGAAAATATTATATAGCCATGTATCTAGCCTTTATTAGATAAAATCTATAGGTTCCCTGAGGTTTTCTTTTCTTTTCTGTCATCTATTAGGAGTGTCCAGATCCAATCTTGGAGGGCCGCAGTGGCTGCAGGTTTTCCTTTTTGCCACTTCTTAATCAGTGACCAGTTTATACTGTTAATTGATGTCTTGTTTTTTAAGATTCAATCTTCTGAATATCTGGTTTATTTCCTTAAGTGGCAGACACAAAATAATGAGATTGGATGCGACTCAACAGAAGACCATCTAAGTCGGGCCCACAAATTCTAACCAATTTCACTCCACCCAGTTCCTTAATTAAAAGTTGTTTCTTGTTAATTCATGTATTTAATTCCATTCTGCCACAGCAGACATTTCCAAAACTGCCGTTTTTCATTTTTCTATGAGCACCGTCAAAATGTTTTGTGGGCCCAACGTTACTGAGACCTTCGCTTTTGTTTATTTAGAGATGCTGTGTGATGGGTAGAGGATAGCTGGCCATGCGTTGGCTCACTCTCTATGTAATTTTTGTTTCACTGGAGTCTTAAATAGCAAGTCAATTAAATTGAAGGCAAAATTAGTTAATGAGCAGCAAAAACTGGTCACTAATTAAGAAAGTAGTGAAAATGAAAACCTACAGCCACGGCGGCCCTCCAGGATAGGAGCTGGACACCGCTATTACTGTTTCATGCTGTGAGTTATTAATTAAGATTCTCGTTATTACCATTTGCCTAGAATGAGCCATGTTAAAAAGGCTGAACACGAAAGGAAATAGTAATTTATCAATAACGCATTCATGTTAGACCTTTGTGGCCTCACCCTTAGACTCAGCTCATTCTTTATCCACACCTACCCAAACTAATGCCTATGTGGCCCACCGCCACAAACAGAAAAAAAAAAAAAGACTACTGTCCTGAGTAGTTGTTGGATGTGCTGGGATTGAGTTGAGGTCTGAGCAGCCTGAACAAACAGCTCTAGGCCTGTCACGACCAGCTTCCTTCCAGAGTCACGTTTTTGAATGTTTAACAAAATTCTGAATGTGACCCAGCTTTGCGATATGAGCCTCATCTTCCATTTCCAGTTTATTTGTTTTACTTTTGGTCGAAACCTTCTATGCAGCTCCACTGCATATCTAAGAGCTTTAAACATTCCCCTGGATTAGAATAACAGGAAAGAGGGGATATTCACGTGATAGTTGAAAGGCTGACAGAATTCTTTTCAACAATCAGAATTGTGAGTTTATTTACAGTAAAAAGGAAGGGGAGATTTCAAGCAAAAACAATATAGAATGTATTTAGGGGAACAAAAGCTGAAAAAAAAAAGTAATGTCCCATAATGCATTTTGGTTGCCATTTATAGAGAAGATAAGCTGTTGCAGTTCCATTTTATTCCATAAGGTGGTGAAGTGAACAAAACTCTGCAGTAAGGTCTGCTAGCAAGTCTGCCATCTAATGGTTTAAAAGAAAACAGCAGCCTTAATCATTTAGGATGACATTTTCAGCAGACAAATGTGTAAATCTGCAGCTAGTTATGCGGTAACAGAGTTACAGGAATAACTGGAAAAGAAACTTCTAATCAGCAGCAGCACTCCTTTTAGAGTTTTCTATTTCTCTATGAGGCTTGGTTTGCAGTTTTATACTCCACTCCTTGTATGTATGTGTGCACGTGTGGCTGCTTTTTTCCCCATTGGGTGTTGGTCAGTTAGGAAAATCCACCAGTCAACAGGCAGAAGAAATAGGAAAAGAAAATTATATTAAAAGCCTTGTCTGGTAGAAAAGCTTCTATTTTTTTACCCTCAAAGAGAAGATAGGAGGCACTTATACAATTCCTGCAATAATAAAAATAGTGTTTTTTTTTTTTTTTTGTTTTACACTAAAATAAATAAGTAAATAAAAAAATGCAAGACAATGAAAAAAAAACTATTTTATAAGAGTTTACTTTTGATTTGTTCTGGTTTTATTTTTTAGCAGTGTATGTCTATGTCTTGATAAATCTGTTCATTTGTACCTGAATGTGCCATGGTAAATGTTTGTTAACTTGTCTGTCATAGTAAGGTAGGCAATATTGTATTGTGACATTCCAAAAGCAAGTGTTTTAATAATATATACAT
>JANRMT010062827.1:35480596-35586427 GCA_026402145.1 Polypterus bichir lapradei | reverse complement strand
ATGGATGGATGGATGTTGCCACCAAATAATAAAAAATTGTATGGCTCTCCACTAGATGGCAACAGTAGCTGGCTGTGTCTGCAGCGGCCGGCCGTATACTGGCGTGTTTTGGCCAGCTCAGTTAGATACAACTTAACTTGTACATCACATTCAAAGTGTTTTAAACACACCTGTCTCTTAGTATTATCTAAAGGTCTCAAAATACAAATACAATATATTTGGTAAATATCTGGTTCATTGAATAGGATTTCTTATACAGTATATAAATTCTTACAGAGAAGAAAATAAAAAGTTAAAATGTTATATGATCTCATCTCTATAGTGATATGCAGGTACAAATGATTCAGAACGTCTTAGTTAAACATGCAGGCTTAGTCACAAGCATTTTACAAACTCATACAGAAAGCTTTTCCCTTACATTACTAATATCCAATAGAGAAACAGAAAATGCTTTTTTGTCAAATTAGTTTATGATATTGCTGAAGCTTTATCCTTACCATATAGCTAAATGTTCATATCAACAGTTGGAAAAGAGTTACAAAACTACACGTATTCCTGCTCAATTGAAGCCCACCTGTGGACAAAGAAGATTCTCTACTGCTAATGCATCTTACTGCTCCTCTGAAGGGAACAACAATCACTAGGGCTGCCTCACAACATTATGCTATTTAATTTACTTCCTTTAACCTCCTTTAGTTTGTTTCTCTAGCGTTTTATTATATTTGTTTCAAATATACATCACCCAAAAATTATTTTTTTGTGTTATTTACACAATGTTTTTTGTAGTATGACCAAGAAAAAATGCTCAGCTGTATGCTTACATCGTCCCAAACACACATTTTTTTACCAAAATATTGCTTATGTGTCATATGAATGGAAATCCGAGGCAGGGAAGAGCATGGATTATTACCTGGACGGGAGGCCCAAGAGAAACGTCATTGGCCAGCGAGACATTGGCCCAGCCGGTATAAAATAATGGAGGGACCAGGAAAAGTCGGAGCTTGGGAGTGGGTCCTGTCCCCATACACTAGGTGGCAGTGGTCCTCATGTAAAAGCCCATTTGGGACAACTGAAGGGGTGCTAGGGACATGGAGTCCAGAAGTGGAGCCCTGTAGGAGTTCCTTGGGATCAGTAGAGGGTGCTGTCATGGGAGGTCTACTCTGCTTTTTCTATGACCTAGAAGTGCTTCCTAGAGGGGACAGAATTATACCGGAAACATTCACGGGTCCGACATAAAAGGAAACCTGCTGCCACAGTGCGAGTTGGAGTCGGGTGATAGCGGCAATTGTTAGTGGAGGCGAAGAAGGAGGAAGGATAAGAAGACCCAGCAGATCATTTATTATATAGTTGGTGACTTATTATTATTATTATTGTTGTTGTTATAAAGATCATTTATTAGCCAAGATGACTGGGAAAAGGTGCCTAAGAAAAGAATCTTTATTTTGTTTGATTAAACGTATGGTGTATTGCTGGGACTGTGGTTTGGAGGTCTCTGGTGCCCCCTTGTGGTCACACTTATTAAACCACTTCTGGAATATGCCCTCATAATTGAATATGAAGCACATTTACAGAGACAAAATCTCCAGGGATAATTGTGAGCAACAGGAATTACCAGGAGACAAAATGTCAGACAGAAAAATAGTGAAGGAAAGAATGAGATCAATACTGCAAAGATCAAGGTAACTGGTGAACAGAACCACAGGTTAAACTGCAATTTAAAAGTCAGGAAGAAAAGAGAGGTGGAAACCTAAAAAAGACATAAGTGTTTGGCTTACCTGTAAAAGGCACTAACTAAGCCTGAGTTTTTCAGGTACATTCACATATAATGTGTGAAACACCTATTGTGATAGCCCACGTGAGTCTGCATGAATTAACTTGGCTCCCAGTGAACCAATTTTGTTGAAATGCAGCCCACTTATTGTTCAACGACATTTGGCAAAGCAATTCAATTTTTACAGAGATATCTCAAAACAGACTGCACGATACAACGTTTTGAAATTTCAAAATCTCCCCTTGAAATGCATTGGCAAATCTGTAAACCCATCTATCTTAAAACAGAGACTCATTCTGTGCGACTTTAACCACAAATTAGTTTACTTTTTCAATTTTGCCTTGTCAGTGGTTACACCAGCTTGGATATTTAGCATATTTTCCCCTCATTCACCTCTAATAGCTGTGACTGTTCGCAAACAGATCCCCATTATAAGTTGATGATGCACCAGTGTCTTGGGTGGAAAGTTGCTCAAGGTCACTGCCTGCTTGTGTGAGTGGCCAGACAGGTGGTCACTCCGGCATCTGCAAGTCCAGCTGGGAGCGGAACAGAAACCATTCTGTCAGCACTTACCTTTCCGCTTTCTAAAGTCTTCCCAGTGGCTTGACCACAAACAGAAGAGAACCTGTGCACCGGCATTTCACTCCTCAAAATACTATTAACAAGGCGTTTATCATCGGGATGAGACTGGAAGTGAGGCAATTCAATGTAGCCGAGAAATATGCATTTTATCCTTGCGTGTTTCTGTCGAACGGAAAAAAAAACATTAGTGCTCCATTCCAATCCCCTATCTTCCGTTCTTTTGCACCCTATCAAGCCATTTGACTGCCCCCTATTTGTGCGTGTGACTCTGTACCTCTGCTTCTACATCTATCTCTATATCCATCCATCCATCCATCTTCTATCTAGTTAATTGTATATAGTGCTTTTCACTATCTATCTATCTATGTTCATTGGCACTTCAAGTTGTCACTGTATATGAATACGGAGTGTGTAAGACAGACTAGTGCCAGTGATAGACTAGAGTCCTGGCTTGCCCTCTCTTAAGCTTTTTGCCCAGTTCTGGTGGGATACCCTCTGGCCCCCACAACCATGAAATGGATTGAGAAGGTTCTAGAACATATCTATTGACCTCAGTCTATTGAGGGCTACAGTGCCTGCATAGCCCTCAAATGCACCTGAATGTTACGCCATGCATACATTTTCTAACTTGTTTATAGGATATCCAACAGTAGGATAAAAAAAAAAAAAACATGATTCTGAATTTATAGTAGACATATGTCAACAGAACGCTGATCGTGGTCACATTTCACAAACAAAAGTTGGACAAAAGGAAACAATAGTAAACTTTGCAAAAACTAATAAAAATGTTCAAAACCCATAAAAACACATTCTCTGTGTAAAAAGCTACACATTGCCAATCAAAACAAAATAATCGTTAATTAATGCAGCTCTCAAAGGCAGCCAGCAGTATAGAGTTTTGAGTGATAAATTTAAAACAGTCAAGTTCTCAAAGAAAATGTGTGGTCTCTTTGGCTTCTTTATTTCATTGTCTAACTGACATGCAATGCAGCATGACCAAGGTCACAAAAATGAACAATTTGAACCCAGTACTCTGGATCTTAATTAATCATACTTGAAGATAAATGTCTAATTAAGGTTTAAAAATCATTGTTTGGTCTAGCCTTTGTAGGAGTAAAGAGTAGAATAATTATTAAGTTCAGAAATGAAATTTTCTAAGATTATTCTAAATTGGAAAAGATTATCCTTTAACATTTCATTTTAAAATGACTGTGAAATAGTTGCCATATATGATGAGATATAATACATTGCATCCCCAAAGCTTCCAGTTTTTTAATTTGTATGGATTAAAATAATGGAAAAATGATAAATGAGTATGGTATGCAAGGGACCTGTGACAGAATACTTGTATGAGCAGCACACACTAAAACTCTTAACTGTGGACTCACCACAACTGAAGATACATATAGAACTGTAATTTCTTGCACTCTGCCCTTACCTAAATGTCCTTTCAATTATTCTACCACACTGTCATGCAATGACACACCAATGTCTTATAAAGAAGTGCAGTTTAACAAAATCCGGTCCTATACTGCTGGCCTCACGAAAACCACCACAAATGAACATGAAAGCCATTAAACAAAGTCAAGAAATGCTTCAAAATATGTAATGTACAAAGCCTAGTCAGAACTGAGTACCAAGGGGGTCGTAGCAGAACACGTTCCGAATGAAATTAAGCCACAAAAGTTTGATTGCTGCTGAAATGGATGCAAGATGAAGCATAAAGGCAAAAACATGACTCTCTGTAATAAAGCATTTAATGTACCATTCTTTGTCCATTAACAAATTGTCACTATTATATTATGCAAATTCAATTAAAACCAATAGGAAGTGAACACAAGTATGGATCTGGAACACTACCGGAGGTATCAGGGTCAGGGAAGCACAAACCATAATAACAAGATTTGAAATAAATCAGGCAAGGATACCTTATTCCACAAGTCAGCTGTTTAAGCAGCAATACCAAAAAGGGTCACGGAGGATTTTAAACAAGTCAACGTCTGTAAAGCAACTGGTCTGGAATGACTGTCCTGGTTTGTTTCAAAAACATGCACTGCAGCAAACAATTAGCAACAATTATTTCAACACCAAAGAGAATAAACGAGGACTGTCTCAATGATTACCAGCCCGTGGTACTCTTCCCCCATTGTCATGAGATGCTCTGAGGGACTGGTGGACATGAAGCATAATGTTCTAGTTAGTCCCTCACTAGTCCATAGGGTTTGGCACATCCCTTGTGTTTCAGACCATTCTGTGCAGCAGCCATTTAAGTCATTCTATAAAAGATGAACCTTGTAAGTTGTTGGAAGAGCGAATAAGCCAAAGTAATCTTCTAGAGAGACAAAGACATAAGTAAGTTAGGGCAGTCTAGCACTGTTAACAAGGACCGAGCTTAACCACTAAATCCAAGCCTAACTATTTATTTCATTAGTTCTTAAACTCAAAGCAGACATCCTTGGTAAATAATAAAAATATTTCTACTTTGCACTTACAGTTCGCTATATTTATGCACTTCTTCACTTGTTGAGAGTTATGCCTTCTTAATCAGTGGTGTCAGGACAGCAGTTTCTACCTTAAAGGAAAATTTTACACAAAAAATCGGCATTTGTATATATTACTACGGTTAGATAATGACTGGCTAATGTCATGCAGTTTGTAGTGATGGCTACAAGTTCAATCTCAAGTTTTTGTGCAGAAAAGAGAGAAACTTTCTGATAGGACAGACACCTATGAACACCAACAACTGAGCTACAGCAAATAATATAAAAATGTCCATGAAAAAGTCTCATGTGACTCGTGTCATATAATCCACATGTCAAGTCCCCCAGTCATATGCTCACAATGGGCAAATCACAAACAGAGCAGTATATGCAGAGGAAACGCATTAACAGTGGACCAAGCATCTTAATTGAAGACCCTCCTGTCTACCTCTTGGACTGTTGAGCAGTAAATGAGGTGAAAAAAAAAACTTTCTATTCATTTTTGTTGAATAAAAGGATTCCATGATTTTGTTTTTATCTGCAATTGTTTACTTGTTTTACATTTATATATATATATATATATACACAGATGAGGTATGAGGTGCCAAACAGGCAAATACAATGATTTTATGAATATATAGTCAGCATTCTAAATATATAAAGTCATTCCCGAATACATAAAGTCAAAAATTGAATATACAGAGTCAGTGTCAGAATATGTAAAGTCATTCCTGATTATATAAAGTCATTCCTGAATATATAAATTTAAAGTCAGATTCTATATAAACTTATTCCTAAATTTATAAAGTCAAAGTCAAAATATGTTGATTGAAATTACTCAGGCACATTTTTAGCAAACTAAATTAGTTCCTAATAAAATCTAATGAAATAAGTTAACAAAAACTTATTCAGAAAAATATTTAAAAAAAACACTGTTCAGTTAATGTATTCAAGATGATGTATGTGCTCAGCGTTTTAAACACTATATTTATTCTTTTTGTATAGGCGCATTTTTGGATGAACCACACAAGCTCGATTGACTCTAGTACTCACTAGTACGAGTGAAATGACAAGCACGGAAATTAGAGAATATTTGATGGAACTACACTAATTTATTTGTGAATTGTCCTAACTTTATATGTCAGAGAGACAGCAATAATTAAGAGACATGGCTCACATTTCAAGGTGAACCTCCCAGCATGCACAAGAGCACATATTATAGGATATTCAAAAGGTGAATGAGATGCATGTGTACTACAGTAGTCATTTCGGCATAGACAAACATTTATTTGTAGTAACTAAGAGTCAGCAGTGTCCTGAATTAATAAGAAGTGTCCGTTAATGACCAGAGGTGAGTTCATTTGCGTTTTACTTGTATTGTATCTTTGTTATACGTTAAGATGCAAAGTTGTTTAAAGTGTACTGTTTGGCGTTTATATGTTGAGAATATGCCTTAGTGTTATTTATATGTATCAATATTATTTAATAATAGTTTATGGTATTACATCAATTTACTTTACTATAAGTTTGTTAATACTGTTTACTGATACTTTATTAATTTGGATTTCATACTGCTGATAAATTAGAGCCTAATTTGAGTAATACTGACATCTAGTGGACTTTTGTGTAATTTACCAATAAGGTATACATTATTCTTTTTATTGTAGACCACACACACATACTGTATATACCAATTCAAATACAGGTGTATATCTTCAAATAAATAAGTCAATTTCATTCTGAGCTGCTGTGTGAAATTCTGACCAACACTCCGGAGTGAACACTATAAGTCCTGAACACATTAAAGATAAAGTAGTCCTTTGCTACAATTTTTGGTTCTTCAAGCCGGATAGTGTGTTTGCAACAGGAGAAGGATATCAAAGTATCAGTCCTACAGTGACCATTCTCAACATCATGCCAAAACATGCTACATCCCAATGAAATCAATAAATAGCCATACAGCCTCATCTCCTAACAGTCAGTACAGTTTCTATGGAGGAGAGAACAGATTGCATGCTACTGTGGATCGGTGGGATGTACAAGATATGAAAACACCTTTACTTCAAACAGAAGACGCTGATTTCTTACAACTGAGATACAAATTAGTCTATTCATTAGACCTTGAACTTGAGAATCAACAGTTAAGACAGACCACTCAGTCCATGAGAGAGGAGATTAGACGCTAATGGGAGATGCATGTAGGCATTCAAGAGCAGTTAAAAAGAAATCAGTAACTGCTCTCAACCCACAGACAAATGATTCAAGATCAAGTTTCCCCAGTGCCTGCACCCAGAACTCACATTAGATCATCAGAGAAGATTGCCCTTAACTTTGATTGAAATAGTCCACCAGTACCCACTCCATGGCACAGACAAGTGGTAGATAAACAGGAATGTGCTTCTTTTGATGGCAGTGAACCTAGTATAGGCCGAAACTTCATTCACCATAAAGCACCAGGAGAGCACCAAGCCCTTATGGTTCCAGAACCCCCAGGCATTCAATATGAAGAATCTTCTCCTATGTATGGATCTGTAGACTATTGCTCTCCACAACCAATTTATCTGTTGCATAATTTTACTAGACAGAAGTCAGAGCCACTAGAATTGACCCAAACCTATTTAATACCCAATGAACATCACAGTTCTTATCCTCCCATGTTGCACTCTGCTCAAACGGGGTGGCAGAATGGCGTTATTAAGCAAGAAATGACATATAGAAGTCCAAAACCAACCATTCCACATTTCAGCCATAGAGACCCCAGTATATTTGCGCGTCTCAGATTAGCTCTGGTGAACATACTGTCAGAAGATGCCACTGAGCTCTTTAAATATCAGGTGTTGTTGGATCATCTGAAGATAGAAGAGGCACGTCTAATAGCTGACTCATTTCTGAGCTCTGTTACTCCCTATACAGATACCATGGCAGCATTCGCAGAAAGACTTGGACAACCTCATAACCTAGCTTTGAGTAAAATAGCTGCAGTTATGGACTTGCCTAATATTCAGTCTGGTGATGCAGCAGGATTTGAAAGGTTTGTCCTTCAGATATAAGCCTTAGTGGGTCTACTGCAAACTTTATGTCCAGAAGGTAATTTTGAATTATGTTGTGACTCACATGTTGCTCGCTTACTAACCAAGTTACCTTTGGAGCTGTGATCATCCTTTAGAAGACAAATGTCCTACCAACCGGGCACTATTTATACTCTTCTGGATCTGGCAAAATGGCTTAAGTTTGAATCTTGGTGACAAAACTATGAAGGTCAGAGCAGAGGAAAAGGACACAAGGATCAAGCGATGAACAGACCAGACAGCAGAAGAGATCCAGAAGCTAAAACCCGACAGACCACTCACTATCTTTCATGGCACATAGCAATCTTCAGTGTCAACTACTTCAACATCATCAGCATCAGTGTCACAGTCTACAAGTAAGAAGCCTGAGAAGAGCAAAGTTTTCTGCCCATACTGTGATAGCACTGAGCATTACCTGAGTCAATGCTCTCAATTTCAACAGCTTAATAAGGAGCAGATAATCAACTGGATTAAAACTAAGAACAGGAGCTAGAGGTGTGGACGAGCCCATCAAGCAGCTCAGTGTACACTGAAGAAACCATGTCATCTCTGTAACAGGAAGCATCTTCAAATCCTGCATGAAGCAAATGATAGATCACCAAAGGAAGAAATATGTTTAGTAAGGTCTACCAGTGAAACTCTGTAACTAGATAAACCTGAAGGCTCCAGCCGTCTCCTCCTTAAAATAATCAAACTTCGTCTGCAACACTGAGATACAGTTTTAGATACATATTCTATTCTTGATGATGGGTCAGAGAGAACTATCCTGTTATCTGGTGCCACCCAGGAACTAGGTCTGGAAGGAGAACCAGAGGATCTAATACTAAGGACCATTAGACAAGATGTGAAGACACTACATGGTGCTTCAGTATCCTTCAGAATATCTTCAATTTCCTAAACTTACAAGAATTATCCTATCACAAGAGCCTTTAGAGCTGAACAGTTGAGCCTTGCAGAGCACTCTTACCCAATAGCAGATCTGCAACAACAATACAACCACTTAAAGGGTCTTCCACTGCAGCCTCTTCATAAAGCAGGCCCTCTCTTGTTGATTGGAGCTGATCATCCACACTAACCCTAATCCCTATTGCACCTGTGCACCTTGGATCACCAGGGGGCCCTGCAGTAGTTAGGGTGGACATTACAAGGTCCTTCACAACTGCTTAAGGAAAACCTTCAACCACAGCAATGCCTTCATATTACCCTCACACCTTCATTGTCTGAACTTTTCAGAAATGTTGAAAGACTCTGGCAAGCAGACATCATCCCTGACAGAAATGAGAGACTCATAACAAGGTCTAAACAAGATCAAGAGGCCATGGATCTGCTGCAGGTGAAAACAATAAAGGTAATGGTAGATGGTGTAATCCTCTATGTCACACCACTGCTATGCAAGAAAGACATGCCTTGTGTACAATCATACCAAGAAGCTGTTATGCCAAGTTTGCGAAACATTGAAAGACGTTTGTCAAAGGACTCTACAAAGGCAGCTGCCTACAATGAAAAAATTAAAAAACTGGAGGAGGCTGGATATGTTATTAAGTTACTAGCAGAAACAATCACCTCCTCTGACTCTAAAGAGTCTTGGTTTATTCCTCACCATATGGTTCAGCATAATGAGAAGAACCGGGGTGTATTAAATATCGTGGACATAATCTGAATGAATACCTGCTCCCTTAACCAGTCCTAGGCCCGTCCCTATAAGGAGTGCTCTTACGCTTTTGGGAACATCCTGCAGCAGTAGATAATGACATTAAAGGAATGTTTCACCAAATCTGCCTTCTACGTGAAGATAAACCTCTTCTCCGTTTTGTATGGCATAATTTGGAAGCAGCACTTCCCCCCCTTATCTATGAATGGCAAGTACTTCCCTTTAGCACCACCTGTAGCCCTTGTTGTGCCATTTTTGCTATTCAATGACATGTAATGGACAACACTGAATCAGGGGATGAGATCCGATCCTTAGTAGAAAGGAACTTCTATGTGGACAACTATTCGCAGTGTCTATCATCAACCCAGAGGGCAAAGCAACTGATAGACAAACTAAGAGATCTTTTGTCAATTGGTGGAATTGACCTTCGTCAATGGGTTAGCAATTTTCCCAAGATACTAGAACATCTGCCAAAAGAAGCTCATTCAATCAGTACAGAACTCTGTTTGTCCCAGGATAGATCAGATTCCACAGAATCCACTTTAGGCTTAAAGTGGCATTGTTCTTCAGACATGTTCAGGTACAAGTCTTATCCAGTGAAGAAGACAACTGTTACTATGTGCCACATATACAAAGTACTCACCAGTTAGTATGATCCTTTGGGGTATATTCTTCCATTCACTACATGTGCCAAAGTCCTGGTCCAGAAATTATGGGATAAACGATGTATGTTGCCTGAAGATCTATTAAGAGCCAGGAATGATTGGGAGGGAGAACTTCATACTCTGGATAGCATTAGTATAGCAAGATGTTATACACCTGTTGATATGGATTTATTTCCTATTACCAGACTGATTCACATATTCTGTGATGCCTCTGAACAAGCTGTTTCTTACGTAAGAACAGAAGATAAAGATGGCAATATTCATCTTACCTTCATTATGGCCATATCTAGAGTTGCACCAAAACATCGACAAACCATACCAAGACTAGAGCTGTGTGCCACCTTAAATGGAGCACAGGTAGCTAAACTCTTAGAGAATGAGCTTAATTTAACAAAAAACCAAATGGTTGTGTGGTCTGATTCCACAACTGTGCTATCCTGGCTACAGTCTGAATCCTGCCACTTTAAAGTATTTGTGGGAACCAGAATACCTGAAATTCAAGAATTAACAGAATGCCATTCTTGGAGGTATGTGGACTCCAACAGGAATCCAGCAGATGATATCGCACGGGGTCGAACACTAGCTGAATTGTCTGTACCACACAGATGGAATCAAGGCCCATTATTCTTTTATAAATCTGAGTCAGAATGGCCAGGAATGCCAAATGCTATTGTTCCAGAAATTGAAGCAGAATGACAGAAGAGTGTCTTCTGTGGTATTACGGTGTCATCTCCTCTTATTCCTAACCCTAGGGAATACCATACATAGAGGGAGCTAGTAGAGGCTGTAATTCAAAATAGAAGAAGTGACCAAACCAGTACTCCTACTGCTGAAGACTATTGAATGTCAGAATTTCTTATCTTTCAAAACTCACAGTCGGACAGTTTTCCTGAGGAATACATGTTGCTGAAGAATGGAAAGCCTGTTCTCGCCACCAGCCGAATTCTTACTTTAGCACCAGAGTTTGACACATCATGTCGGCTTATCCAAGTTGGAGGTCGATTGCGCCGTATTGAAGGTATTGAGCTGACATTAATTCATCCTATTGTTTTATACCCTCACCATCCAGTAATTAAATTAATTATTCAAGAATATGATGCCAAACTTCATCATTCAGGTTCTGTTTTTGCTGAATTAAGGAGAAATGTCTGGATCCTAAGAGGCAGAGAAGCAGTTCATAGATTCCAAGATACTTGCACCAATTGCTGTAAACTGAAGGCAAAGACCCTTATCCCTAAAATGGCAGACCTACCCCCAGCAAGACGGAGGCTTCACAAACCTGCTTTTCTCAGGTCTGGAATGGACTGCTTTGGACCGTTTCAGGTTAAGATAGGTTGGCGCTGTGAGAAAAGATTGGGCATTATCTTCAAGTGTCTCTCTACCCGATGTATCCATTTGGATGTTCTCATTAGTATTGGCACAGATTCCTTCCTAATGGCACTCAGAAGGTTCATAGCTCGAAAGGGCATACTCTATGAGCTACTGTCTGACCAAGGCACAAATTTCCATGGAGTTAAGAGAAACATTTTCCATCCTTAGTTCAGAGCTTCATAAACTGCTTGCAAAGCAAAAAATAATTTTCCGCTTCAACCCAACAGGAGCACCATATTTTGGTGGCACATGGAAGAGAGAAAATAGGCCTATGAAGCAGGCCCTTTACACCACAACAGGTTCACAGTCGGTGTCTGAAGAAGTGCTGAAAACAGTTCTCATCAAAATAGAGGGTAACAGTAAACGGTAAACCTCTGGGGTATGTGTCTTCAAACATTGCTGACTTAGACCCAGTTATACCTAATTTCCTGCTGATGGGACAGCCTGATAGTTCTCTACCACATGTTGTCTATTCTATAAATGAGTTGATGGGGCGGAAGAAATGGAGACAGAGTCAAGTGCTTACTGACCAATTCTGGTCAGATTTTGTTAAATACTATTTACTCAGTTTACAGGCCAGACAGAAGTGGCATAAGAAGCCTGAAGACCTATTAGAAGGAATGGCAGTCATGATCACTGATCCTCAGCTTCCTCGAGCACTTTGGTTTATAGGCCAAATTGTTAGAACCTTTCCTAGCCCAGATGGTCATGTAAGAGTGGCAGAGATGAAGGTGAAGGATAGACTCTACACTAGGCCTCTTGCTCACCTTATTCCCCTTCTGGAAATTCAACTTCAGGACTCTGATACTAATAAACCATAAGTTTAATATTTTGCAGTTTGAAATGAATAGCAAATATGCACAGCATATTTGGGGGCAGCAATGTTAGAGAGACAGCAATAATTAAGAGACATGGCTCACATTTCAAGGTGCACCTCCCAGCATGCACAAGAGCACATACTGTATTATAGGTTATTCAAAAGGCGAAAGAGATTCATGTGTATTACAGTAGTCATTTTGGCATACAGAAACATTTGTTTGTAGTAACTAAGAGTCAGTAGTGTCCTGAATTAATAAGAAGTGTGCGTTAATGGCCAGAGGTGAGTTCATTTGCGTTTTACTTGTATTGTATGTTTGTTATACATTAAGATGCAAAGTTGTTTAAAGTTTTCTGTTTAGTGTTTATATGTTGAGAATGTGCCTTAGTGTTATTTACATGCATCAATATTATTTAATAATAGTTTATGGTATTACATCAATGTACTTTACTATAAGTTTGTTAATTCTGTTTGCTGATACTTTATTAATTTGAATTTCATATTGCAGATAAGTTACTACCTAATTTGAGTAATACTGCCATCTAGTGAACTTCTGTGTAATTTACTATTAAGTTTATGTATTCTTTTTATTGTAGACCACACACATATACTGTATATACCTATTCAAATACAGGTGTATACGTATCTTCAAATAAATAAGTCAATTTCATTCTGAGCTGCTGTGTGAAATTCTGACCGACACTCCGGAATGAACACTATAAGCCCTGAACACATTAAAGATAAAGTAGTCCTTTGCTACATTATATATTCAGGAATGATTTTAAATATTCTGAAGCTGACTTTATATAATCAGGTGTTGACGTTATATATAATCAGGAATGACTTTATACATTCAGAAATTACTTTATATATTCGACGCTGACTTTATATATTCAAGTTTTGGCCTTATATATTCAGGAATTATTTTATATATTCTGACACTGAATTTATATAATTAGGTTTTGAAGTTATATATATATAATCAGAAATGACTTTATATATCCTGACACTGACTTTATATATTCAGGAATTACTTTACATATTCAGGCTTTGACTTTATATATTCCAACAGTGATTTTATATAATCAGGCTTTGACATTTTATATTCAGAACACTGACTTTATATATTCAGATAATTATTGCATTTGCCTGTTTGGCACCCCATAATATATATGTGTGTGTATATATATATATATATATATATATATATAGACACAGTGCATCCGGAAAGTATTCACAGCGCATCACTTTTTCCACATTTTGTTATGTTACAGCCTTATTCCAAAATGGATTAAATTAATTTTTTTCCTCAGAATTCTACACACAACACCCCATAATGACAATGTGATAAAAGTTTACTTGAGGTTTTTGCAAGTTTATTAAAAATAAAAAAATTGAGAAAGCACATGTCCATAAGTATTCACAACCTTTACCATGAAGCTCAAAATTGAGCTGAGGTGCATCCTGTTTCCCCTGATCATCCGTGAGATGTTTCTGCAGCTTAATTGGAGTCCACCTGTGGTAAATTCAGTTGATTGGACATGATTTGAAAAGGCACACACCTGTCTATATAAGGTCCCACAGTTGACAGTTCATGTCAGAGCACAAACCAAGCATGAAGTCAAAGGAATTGTCTGTAGGCCTCCAAGACAGGATTATCTTGAGGCACAAATCTGGGGAAGGTTACAGAAAAATTTCTGCTGCTTTGAAGGTCCCAATGAGCACAGTGGCCTCCATCATCCATAAGTGGAAGAAGTTCAAAACCACCAAGACTCTTCCTAGAGCTGGCCGGCCATCTAAACTGAGCGATCGGGGGGGAAGGGCCTTAGTCAGGGAGGTGACCAAGAACCCGATGGTCACTCCGTCAGAGCTCCAGAGGTCCTCTGTGGAGAGAGGAGAACCTTCCAGAAGGACAACCATCTCTGCAGCAATCCACCAATCAGGCCAGTATGGTAGAGTGGCCAAACAAAAGCCACTCCTTAGTAAAAGGCACATGGCAGCCCACCTGGAGTTTACCAAAAGGCACCTGAAGGACTATCAGACCATGAGAAACAAAATTCTCTGGTCTGAAGAGACAAAGATTGAACTCTTTGATGTGAATGTCAGGCATCACATTTGGAGGAAACCAAGCACCGCTCATCATCAGGCCAATACCATCCCTACAGTGAAGCATGGTGGTGGCAGCATCATGCTGTGGGGATGTTTTTCAGCGACAGGAACTGGGAGGCTAGTCAGGATAAAGGGAAAGATGACTGCAGCAATATACAGAGACATCCTGGATGAAAACCTGCTCCAGAGCGCTCATGACTTCAGACTGGGACGACGGTTCATCTTTCAGCAGGACAACGACCCTACGCACACAGCCAAGATATCAAAGGAGTGGCTTCAGGACAACTCTGTGCATGTCCTTGAGTGGCCTAGCCAGAGCCCAGACTCGAATCCGATTGAACATCTCTGGAGAGATCTTAAAATGGCTGTGCACCAATGCTTCCCATCCAACCTGATGGAGCTTGAGAGGTGCTGCAAAGAGGAATGGGCGAAACTGGCCAAGGATAGGTGTGCCAAGCTTGTGGCATCATATTCCAAAAGACTTGAGGCTGTAATTGCTGCCAAAGGTGCATCGACAAAGTATTGAGCAAAGGCTGTGAATACTTATGTACATGTGATTTCTCAGTTTTTTTATTTTTAATAAATTTGCAAAAACCTCAAGTAAACTTTTTTCACGTTGTCATTATGGGGTGTTGTGTGTAGAATTCCGAGGAAAAAAATGAATTTAATCCATTTTGGAATAAGGCTGTAACATAACAAAATGTGGAAAAAGTGATGCGCTGCGAATACTTTCAGGATGCACTGTATGTATATATATATATATATATATATACACTGCCTGGCCAAAAAAAAAGTCGCCACCAAAAAAAAAGGTCATACACTCAAATATTTTGTTGGACCGCCTTTAGCTTTGATTACGGCATGCATTCGCTGTGGCATTGTTTTGATAAGCTCAATGTCACAAGATTTAGTTCCATCCAGTGTTGCATTAATTTTTCACCAAGATCTTGCATAGATGATGATAGAGTCTGACCGCTGCGCAAAGCCTTCTCCAGCACATCCCAAAGATTCTCAATGGAGTTAAGGTCTGGACTCTGTGGTGGCCAATCCATGTGTGAAAATGATGTCTCATGCTCCCTGAACCACTCTTTCACAATTTGAACCCGATGAATCCTGGCATTGTCATCTTGGAATATGCCCGTGTCATCAGGGAAGAAAAAAATCCATTGATGGAATAACCTGGTCATTCAGTAAATTCAGGTAGTCAGCTGACCTCATTCTTGGAGCACATACTGTTGCTGAACCTAGACCTGACCAACTGCAGCAACCCCAGATCATAGCACTGCCCCCACAGGCTTGTACAGTAGGCACTAGGCATGATGGGTGCATCACTTCATCTGCCTCTCTTCTTACCCTGATGCACCCATCACTCTGGAACAGGGTAAATCTGGACTCATCAGACCACATGACCTTCTTCCATTGCTCCAGAGACCAATCTTTATGCTCCCTAGCAAATTGAAGCCTTTTTTTCCGGTTTGCCTAACTGATTAGTGGTTTTCTTACGGCTACACAGCTGTTCAGTCCCAATTCCTTGAGTTCCCTTCGCATTATGTGTGTGGAAATGCTCTTACTTTCACTATTAAACATAGACCTGAGTTCTACTGTTGTTTTTCTTCGATTTGATTTCACCAAACGTTTAAGTGATCACCGATCTTGATCATTCAGGATTTTTTTCCGGCCACATTTCTTCCTCGAAGACGATGGATTCCCACTATCCTTCCAGTTTTTAATAATGCGTTGGACAGTTCTTAACCCAATTTTAGTAGTTTCTGCAATCTCCTTAGATGTTTTCTCTGCTTGATGCATGCCAATGATTTGACCCTTCTCAAACAGACTAACATCTTTTCTACGACCACGATATGTGTCTTTCGACATGAAATGAGAAGCAACTCATTGCACCAGTTGGGGTTAAATAACTTGTTGCCAGCTGAAAGATAATCGCCCATGCAGTAATTATCCAATAGGAAGCTCGTACCTATTGGCTTAGTTAAATCCAGACTTTTTTTTTGGCCAGGCAGTGTGTGTATATATATATATATATATTGTGGAGGACTGCCGGCTTCTCATGCCGGTCCTCACCCCCAGGCCGCCAGGAGGAGCCCTCCCGACAGCAGGATAGTGCCCCGAGGTCCAGCAGGGCCTCATGGACTTTGTAGTATTTATACACAGCCCTGCTGGATACCTTGGGGGCCACCAGGAGTCGCTGTGGGGGGGCTTATGGGCTCTTTTGTGCCTTATGACCCGGGGGTACGTCACGGTCATGTGACAGGAAGGAACGACGTGCTCCCGGGTTGAAGAAAAGGACTGTTTGCCCTGACCCGGAAGGAATAAGGAACTGTGGACTGTTGGGACAGGAACATCTCCGGGTCAGGGGCTATAAAAGGACAGTGCCTCAGTCCAGACACTGAGCTGAGCTGGGAGGTAGAGGAGCAAGTGTCTGGGCGAGGAGGAGAGAATATTTGGTTTATTGTAGTGATTGGATGAGTAGTGTGGAGGGTGCTTTGTGCACATTGAAAACAATAAAGAGTCTTGGACTTTTACCTGGTGTCTGGAGTCATCCCTGAGGGTTCAAGGGAGCACTAGCGCCCCCTACTGCCACAATATATATATATATATATATATATATATATATATATATATATATATATATATATATAAATAAAATTGTAAAATCCTTAATATATGTAAAAATAAATAAGCTACTTTGTGTCTCTGCCGCTTGAATTGTGGAGAGGGCGGCTGAACGAACCCCAAGGAGACGCGATCGCTACATGAAACCCCCTCTTAAACGGTGATACAATGGGAAACAAACACTGTTTTTATTTACCTCTTCTTTGCTTGATCAGCTGCTGGCTTGCTGCTGCTGCCGTCCTGTGTGATCTGCATCTCACATGGCTCTTCGAACATTTAAAAGCCTCTACAGCAGCAATCCTACTCTTTGTCTTTTATTTCCGGCCCGGGCATGGTTAAATCTCTTGGTACAAAGTCTCGTTTCGTGTGACATGAGTTCTTGATATTTTTTAGTTTATAATTTAAAAAAGAAGCTGAAAATCTAACAACATCACATTAAAGTTCAATACATTCTGAAAAAAATGATACCAAACATATATATGTAGGTTTTAATATAACCCCTATTTAAAGTGTGACACAAAAGTGACATAAAAATGTCACATAAAATCATTGCACTTTTAGGCTTGGGATTTTATATATAGAGAGTAGATATATATTACATACATACACACAGATGGGCCTGTTTTATCTGTAGGTTATATGCAGATGCTCAGGACGTATTTAAAAGTATAAAGATGATTGCATGCACAAAGCAAACACAAGGACTGGTACAGTGGGAGTGAAAGTTGGCTAGGCTTGGGTACTCCGTGCCTCAGCAGCACCAGTCTGCTCATGTTGTTTCTTGTGCGCATTTGGCGCCAGCACCACATGCTGGAGTGTCTGGATTTTTAAAAATAATTTTGAACTGCGGCAAGACAAGCTCACAATAAGTCGGGAAAGTTATAAATACAGTATATATTTATACACACACACATATATGATGGACATTAATAAAAAAAAAATATAATGCCTCACTTAGAGGGTTATAAAATCTGTGATTAAAAATTAAGTGATAGGTGGGCAGAGCCCATGTATAACATAACACTTGAAAATTGTATTTGTAAAAAACAAAAGTATATGTGTATACATGACAAAAAAAATTCAGATAATATTACAAAGAAAGACAAAAGAAGAAATCCCACTTAAATAAGTTACTCATTATCTGTTACAGCAGTGTCCAATTAATCTTTGAGTGATGCAGTGGATGGAGGATTTGTCTACAATCAATCCTTTAATACAAAGCAAATTTTGGACGTTAATGGAACAAGTCATTTAATAATAACAAGCCCCTGGTCCTGTTATTAAGTAGTTTCGTTAAACATTCCTATGGATTTTTTGATCCACTGGAGATAATTAACACCCCTGAATATTCCCAGTTATTTTTCCTTTTTTTTTATTTTTCTAAACATTTTATCAAAATAAGATATTCAATCATTTAAAAACATCCATGTTATCTGGTCCAAGATTGACCATCTTGTTATTTGCATCTCCTTGTTAATAACAAGAACATTTATTTATATAGCATACTGTCATGCATAAAAATATCAAAGTGTTTATAATAACTAAATAGAGTTACAAAAGAAAGTAAAATGCTTTTCACCAGATACTATGGTTTTCCTACCCATTTGTAAAGACCTGTAAGGTAGGCTAATTGGGGAGTTAAAATTGGTCGTATGGGCGAGTACATTAGTGGCTCCCATAATAAACTTACATCTCATCTAGGGTTAATTTCTCTTTTTTTTAAGCACCTAGAACCTTGAATTGGATAAAGTGATCCTGACAATGTAATGTTATGAATGCAATTTAAGAAAACACCATCACAGATTGCTATGTAACACTGTTAGAAGCTTTATGGCATGTTAACAAGTTCAGTTGTTGGCAAACTCCAAAAACACTGAATAAGTAAAATATAAATTATATGCATATGGATAATTGCAAAAAAGTGAAAAACATTTTTTGAAAGAGGTAAGCACGGATACCTAAAGTGTGCCTGAAATAAAAGGTGAAATGGTAAAGCAATACTTTGCTGCAAACCTCATTGTTACTAAGCTTTTAACTGTGTTATGACAGTTCTTACTCCTCCAGTGAGTATAACTAATTAAATGATGGAGGAAACATTTGGTCAGTGGCACTTGAGAAAAGTGATAACAGTACCTGTCTGAAGCTGAACATCTTCCAAATATTTGCACAGAGGTACATAAGACACTCCTACTCCATGGGTATCTTTAAATCACTTAATGAGAACTAGAATAGCTCTGTTGGATAACTGAATTTGATGCTCCTCCAGGACAGACATTAGAAAAATAGGACATAAAGTGTAGGGAATAGAAAACGATACAAAAAATAAAGACCACGGCTCATTTATTTTAAAAAGGACATGGCATGATCTGAAGAGCAATGTTTATGCAAGACACTCCAAAATATCAATGTATTAAACCAAGAATAACAGGCTAAATTCTCTTAAAAAACTCTGTATGGTACTGATATTTATAGAGAACATTAGGATGACATTATTCTTGATATGATCTCAAGTCGCTGAGTCATTTTAAAACTGAAAATATATTTTCCAATAAAAGCAGTAAATGTTTTATCAATGTGTTCGGTATAGCAATAAATATGCATAATGCATTCAAATTAGTTTTAAATACTGTATATTAGGATTTTGATGAAGGTCATATTTAATTTTAGTTCAGATTAATGCCAAAGTAAATTTAACCTTAAATGATATGCCATTTTTTTAGTCAATACGTTTTTAAATCTAAATTGACTGACAATGTAGTTATTCCTACAACACAATAGAATAAACTTTCTATTACCCACCAAACAGTACAAATAAAACACTATTATGTTCACTGAAGGCCTTTTAAAGAATGTTGATAACTTTTAATTACCTATTTAAAACTGTGTGAATGCCAAAACTGCATACAGTACCTTTGTATGGTGAATGAAAGAGAAATCAAGGACAGCGACAAGTAAAATTTGATGGTAAGAAGGCTTTTCAGTTTGTTCTTGGCAGTAAGGCTGAATATTTGATATTCATGGACCACTAATTAAAAAGAACAGAACACATTTGGGGGAGAGGATGCAATGGCTTGTGTTGTTGTTGCCTCACAGCTCTCTGTATAGCTCTGTTCTTCATTTGCTTGACTTTCTCTAAATCTCTCCTTAAAACCTCCATTTTTTCTGCCTACTCATGAACTACCTCTTCTCTGCAGGCGCACTAGAAAGCTTAATTTATTACAAGGTGTTTCTCCTTTGCAAGGAATAGGTTTACACTAACCATGTGCATAGTCTACTCATGTTCAGCTTTCTCTTCAGGACTCACTTCTTCTAACAGTAAAATAAAATTGCTTAACAATTCTACCATTTAGCTCTGGTTTGGATTTCTAACAGCTTCTTCTGATCTTGTCTGCCTTTGATTTCTTATGCTTTTGTTTTACACCCCTGGCATCTATCCCTTGTTTTACCTTCAGGACTTCACTTGTAATCCTCAATCTGTTAATTTTTAGTTCCTTGCCAAGCCCTCTAAACTGCATACAGTATGTACCCTGATTTTACAAATTACATAGGATAATTATTCTGAAGGATTATAGGAAACACCCATTCATTTTGCTATACCTGCTTCTTTCAGGCTAGCATGGTTAAGAATCATCTTTGTAAATTTAAAATTTCTTAATATATGTAAAACCGAGAAATTATCCATCCATCCATCCATTATCCAACCCGCTATATCCTAACTACAGGGTCACGGGGGTCTGCTGGAGCCAATCCCAGCCAACACAGGATGCAAGGCAGGAAACAAACCTTGGACAGGGCGGCAGCCCACCGCAGGGCACCGAGAAATTATATGTTATTAAAATATTAGGAAAACACTGTGCGTATTGTGTAAGTATTTAGAGCGCTAAGGTAATCGCTTTTGTATTGTCACATTACCTTGACTATAGTTCATTCATATTGCACTGACAAAGAAATGTACAAACACACTGCAAACTGAAGTCAATACAAATAAAATTAATTTACACAAGAGCAAATAAATCATAGCTACTAATTTTTGTAAATAATCCATCCCAAATTCTAAAACTAGGACAGGAAATGGTAACAATGGGCCTAAAGGTCACAGTGGTTGCAATGGCAATGGCTGGTGGCACAGTGGTTAGCACTGCTGCCCCTTTGACATCCTGGGTTTGAATCACACCAGAGGTCATTGTCTCTATGTATAGCTTTCATGTTTTCCATGTGGCTGTTTGGTTTGTATCAGGTACGTTCAGTGGGTCTTGCGATAGACCTTGTCTTGAACATTTTCCTGCCGTGTGCTTGATGCTGCCAGTATAGTCTCCAACAACCCACCACCACTTAATGAAAAAAATGTGTTTAGAATATACTGTAAATTAATGGGTTGTAGTTTTTATATTTGCTGAGTTTAGCTGTATTTACCTACTCTTGTTAGTCTCCCAGCTGCACACCTAGCTTTCTTTAAATGGTTTCTTCTTACAGTTGCCATGAGATTTGGTCTCGCTCTGAATATG
Source organism: Polypterus bichir lapradei (assembly GCA_026402145.1). NCBI lineage: Eukaryota > Metazoa > Chordata > Cladistia > Polypteriformes > Polypteridae > Polypterus > Polypterus bichir. Next base: position 35,564,777 of record JANRMT010062827.1, on the reverse strand, counting down.
AGAAGAGCAATCATCAGACACTAAAGATCCTAGATGTGGACCTGCTCCATCACTTCACACATCACCATCTGCCACAGTCTGTTTACACCTGGCCAGCTTTCTCAACCCACAAGAAATGATGGGTAACTGTGTGGCTTCAAGAATTTCATTTTCTTTAGGATTTGCATCATGTTGCAATTTTTTTACTAACCTCCACTCCAAACTACTAGCATTATGTATATTTGTAATATGCTGCTTTTATGTGTTTTTTTTTTTCTTAAACATAAAGATGGTTTTGGGTGTAGTGTACTGGACTGCTTCATATTTTGAGTTGCATTATAATGGGAAGAACACTATATATTGTAAATGTTTTTCCTTCCATAGAGACAAACAGTTTTATCAAGCTACTAGTAGCCCATTGCAGGTGTGCTGGCAAATATCCTTAAATTGACAGACCACCTTTCCTCTCTATTTACTTGATATACTTATCTATTTCAGACACTATCTCTTTTTTATTTCCGTGGCAGTGGAAATGAGCTAATTGCTTTCCTTTTTTTAGAGGTCTGTTGTATATATTTTTAAATATTTTGAGGTCTTCCTTACATTTGTTACATTGATTTGTGGATAGCCCACCCATCCATTTTGTAACCTGGTTAATTAACTTCATTCAATTCAATTCACTTGATGTTTTCACCATCATAGACAAATTTGCATCACGAAATGCACCAAGCAGTAAAAATCACGCTAAAACCTATATTGGATAAGTCTGGTGAAGGAATTGTGACCCTATGTAAAAATTGGAATAGCTACAGAAAAAGCAGCAGAATAAACACATTTATAGTAAATAAGAATTCTTCAAGTGCTCCCAAATAAACGCCTGATTAGTAGCCTATTTTTAGGGCTACAATATTATAGACACATTTATAATAACTAAGAATCGTGTAAGAGCTTCTAAATAACAGCCTTTATTTTCTTAAAGGATGTACTATAACAGACTGCATGCAATCCTCTTCTAATATGTGCCCAAAACTGGAATATGGCATATTAAACATGAAGAAAGAATAATAGTCATTAACATAACAATACCAAAGTAATGAGAGACAGCAAACCTGTCCTGATTCCCAAAGCTGTAAATGTTACCTTAATTAGGCTAATCCTAGGAGTTGCATTATTGCTTCTGCAAGCCATGGCTGACATTGTTATTGACCAGTAGATGTCACTAAAACTCAGCGTTTTAAATACCTACCAAAAAAGAAACACTGGAGAAATGGGACATCCAAAAGATACCTAGAAGCTGATTATGCAAAATTTATTGTTTTCCTTTAGTTTTCCCAACAACGTATAACCGTGTCAAATTTCACATCTGTGGTCCATCTGACAGTGTACCAAAAATGTGTGACAGGCAGACAGATACTTCAGAATTGTTATATAATATTCACATACACTTACATGAAATTAAAAATAGAAATTGAGCATGTGTCCAGGTCAGCAAGATGCTCCATTCCCATTTTCAAAGCTCGTAATCTCTGTCGGCTGCAGGAAGCCAAAGAGTCCAGCAAAAAGTCAAGAAGCTGCTTGTGTGGGTTCTTGTTTTGTCGTTTCCTGCAGCATGCTTTATGTTCTACTGCTATATCACAAAAGACATGGTTGGAGAAAAGGGTAGAAGACAAATTAATGAATATCAAAAATTAGCAAAAGAAAGAAAAAAGAACATATAAATGAACAGTTGTTATGGAAGATAGTTTTCAGAAGTCACATTGTTACATAATCATATCCTAGTACTTCCAAGATGGCCCCCAACTCAAGACAACTCCCATTGTTAAAATCTTGGGATTGAGGGCCTCAACCACTGCCTCTACAATTCAAGCAGCACTTCAATACTAAAATATCAGCATTGTCTTTAAATTGTTCAGCTAAATGGATTTACACACAAAAAAAAATCACAAAACACAGAGTCAAATAATAAATTAGCACCAATATATCTGGTTAAAAGAAGAGGTTTATAGTTCTTTACATTTTGTTAATTTGGGTTACAGGAGCTTAACGGTCATTTACCTTACTGTAAAACGTGAAGTTTTGTGTGTTCTTCTGGTGGATTTCCTCATTATGCGATGTTAAAAGTCTGGTTTCCATGGCTTAAATTCTTCCCCGCAGTTCTACTTTGAGAGTCCTTGTTTTAAATACATACAAGAAAACTGACAGAGTGAGATGCATCAGTCTCACTTTGCAACCAAGAGTGATGTTAATGTCATTTCAGATGGGCCTAAGTCACGTGAATGCTGCTGTTGTTTGAATTATCCTATCTAGGATTTCAGGCTTTAAACCTTCATCTGAGACAACTACTCCCAGGTACTTGAAGCACAAAACTGTTTCAAGTGTCTGGCCATTGATGTCAATGCTGATGCAGTTGGTCCTATTAATCATCCATTTGGTCTTGTCTGTACTGATATCCATGACTTAAGCTCTTGAGGTGGTATCCAGGCATTATACTAAGCTGACTAGCTCTTTCTCTTCCCCAGCAAGTCCATCAATGTCTACAGCAAAACAAAGATTCATAATTGTTCTGCCCCCTATTCTGACAGATCCTTCATGGTCTTCCAGTGTGTTACTCATGATACCTAGCAAAAAGATATTAAAGAGGATGGGTGACAGTAGATATGTTGGACTCCAATCATTGTTTTGAATCAGACCCCTAATGTAATCATTTCTGAGGACTGCACTGGTAGACTCATCATACAGGTGTTCAGTGACTCGATTAAGGTTGGGGCTAAGGTTGTACTTCCTCCTATTTGCCCATAAAATGGCATGCCAAATCCCATCAGAAGCATTCTTAAAGTCTCAAAGACATGGTAAAGGTGCTGATGGAGCTGAAGATATTTCTCAAAAATTTTATTTTTGCTTGTGAAAATGTGTAAAAATGTTTAAAATCTACCTTAACCAATTAATCTGAATTTTTAAAAAAATGTTTTAAAAAATCACTCCAACTAAGAAAATATGAAAATCTATGTCCTCTCAGATAGTTAGAAAGAAAAAAAATCTCACTTTACAGTTTAATTGCAAGACTGAGGAGCTCAGTCAAACAAATTAAAACAATGAAAATGTAACAATAGCCTCACGCTGTAATCATTGTAAAGGTGTAATAGGAAAAACAGTAAATGAAATGATTGTTTCAGTGTTTTCAAATTAATTTATTTGAAGCATTCTTACAACATATGGTTAGAATGAAACAATAGCATTTGCACGTTAATAGGAATGAATTTAGAGTATAAAATAACAATACCCTTCTTGCAGTAAATGGACCTAAAATGCCTTAAAAAAAAATTAAAAAGATTTAATGACCTTATGACCCATTTTACCATTTTGCAGAAAATTACCTTTAATGCTTTGGCATACTGTATACTTGTGTTAAATCATATTTAAATGAAAGACATTTATTTTATATTATTTTTGTGAACTGAATTAATCATATTCAGGATCACAGTTAGAATACAGGAACAAATACTACCAACACGGCATACTGTACACACCCACACACCCAGACCTACTCAGATATGACAAGGTTTAGAGTTACCAATAAATCTAACCTGTAGCCCTGTGGGTTGTGGAGTAAACACTGAAGTGCCCAGAGAAAAACCCATATTGACATACAAAGAACACCCAGACACTACATACTTTAGATAGTAATTATGTAGGCCATGATTTGATCAGGGTCTGTTGGAGCTATAAGGCAGCACTCTAAATTAATATTAAAAACATAAAAAGTAACCTTCAAAACAAATATTATTTTAGAATATGCAAATAATATAATACAGACAGATAGTCATTTGGTACAGATTAATCATTATAAAAGCAGTATGGAAATTTACCATTCGCATTCTTGAAATGCTATTCTTTTCATTTGTAAACTTCCAAAAAAATAAAGAGGCTAGTAATCTAATTGACAGATTTGCATAATGTGCATAATTGCTTTATAAAATTATTTCTGATGGCACAAGTGCAATTGATGAGAAAGAAGATTTCTGGAGTGAGTTGGGTGAAGTGATGGACAGTGTACTCAAGAGACAGAGGGTGGTGATTGGAGTGGAGTTCAATGGACATGTTGGTGAAGGGAACAGAGGGGATGTGGAGGTGATGAGTAGGTATGGTATCAAGGAGAAGAATGAAGAAGATCAGATTATAGTGGATTTTGCAAAAAGGATGAACGTGGCTGTGGTTAATACATACCGTGTTTCCCCAAAAATAAGACAGGGTCTTCTATTAATTTTTGCTCCAAAAGATGCACTAGGGCTTATTTTCAGGGGATATCTTATAATTTATTCATGTACAACAATATACATTTATCCAAATACAGTCATGTCATCTTCCTCTGGAATATCGTCATAACTCTCCACATTCAAACCCTGAATTTCAGCCTAAATTTCTTGCTACTCCAGCCACTTTTAAGATCCTCCAGGGTCGAGGTGCGCGCTTCGATGTTTGATGAATGGGTCGATGGGGTGAAGCAAAATGCCGACATACAAATGCATTTGTGGTGCTTTGATATTCAAGTGTTGCATATTCCCCAAAGTAATGACATGATACATTTTAAAAGTCTCACATACCATCTTCTGTGCCGTCTTTTTTTTTTTTTGCACCTTTACAATACCATCAGAATGTATGGCAGCATATTTGAGCCACAGAGAAAAAAAAAAAAAAAACAAGGACACAATGAAAATGTCTATTTTGTGATTAAAGTGGAAATTTTGGCTTTAACCTTGAAATGTCCACTTTAACCTAATAGTTTACTTTATCATTAAAGCAGACAGTCGTAAACATAATCTTAAAACCCACCCAATTGTTGACAGCAGTGGCAAGCATCATCGCCACACAAAACACATTGATTGTAAAATATTCCAGCTCTCTGCACATTTAGAATTCTTACATTTATACTTGATATAACTTTCATGATGACATGCATTAAAAATATGTGTGTTACATTTTACAGATAAATTGTTAACTTTGTTTAAATAATGAATACTGCTAATAGTTACACATATGGGGTGGGACAGTGACAGAGCGGTAGAGCTGCTGTCTTGCAGGGAGTCCCGTCGCTTGTGATCCCTGCCTGGAGTTTGCATGTTTTTCTGGTGGGTTTCCACAGTGTGGTCAGTTTTCCATCCAAAGACATGAAGGTTTGGGGATTTGGTGAAGCTACAATGACGCCAGTGTATGTGTGTGTTTGTGTTCACCTTGCGATGAGCTGATGCCCCGTCCAGAGATATTGTTTCTGTCTTGCGCCGATGCTGCTGGAATGGGCGCATCCCCGAATTGATGGATGTAATCATTAAACATCCTTTTCAGAGATATTGTGGCAAGGTGTCGTTGGAATTTAATGGATGTTTCAGGCACATGCGTCACATCGCGTGAAGTATAAACCTGGCCTTAGGTGCCTTACTTTTCAGCTGATGAACTTGACTAGGGCTTATTTTTGAGGTAGGACTTATATTACAGAGCAGCCTGAAAATCATGTTAGGGCTTATTTTTGGAGTAGGTCCTATTTTTGGGGAAACATTATTTTAAGAATTGGAAGGAACATAGGGTGAAGTACAAGAGTGGAGGAAGTTGCACACAGGTAGATTAAATCCTATGCAGGAGGGTCAATCTGAACGAGACTGAAGACTGCAAAGTGGTGGCAGAGGAAAGTGTAGTTAGGCGGCATATTATGGTGGTCTGTAGGATGACTTGAAGATCAAGAAGAGGAGGAGAGTGAGGGCAGAGCCAAGGATCAAATAGTGGAAGTTGAAAAAGGAAGACTGCAACTTTGAGTTGAGGGAATAGAAAGTACAGTAGAGTATACAGAGGAAGAGGTTGGCAAAGAAGAAGTGGGATAATCAGAGAGATGAAGAAAGTAGCTGATGAAGTGGCTGATGAATGAAGAGAATGAGAGAAGGTTGGATGATGTGGTGGTGGTAGTGAATCAAGAAATGCAATGCATTAGCAATTGTAATAACATGTTTTAATGTTAGATGCGATTACTTGTGATGAATTACATACATTTATGCAACTAATTAGTTAATTATTTAATTGACTATATATACATATATACAGTCGACCCTTGACATACGACCGGCCTGACATACGAACAACTTGATTTACGACCAAAATTTTTGTTTTGATTTACGACCAACATCTTGCGTTACGACCAGAATGCGGTCACGTGTATCCGCTTGTGCGATTGTAAACAAACAGCCGAGAGCGTTCGTAAGCGTCAGTCGGAGCCCAGATACATGTGTTTGTGGACGTAATTTCGGTCAGTGCAGTGATTTATCTATATACTAGCAAAATACCCGCGCTTCGCAGCGGCGAAGTACTGCCTTAAAATTTTTATTAAGAAGACAATTAAACGTTTTTAAAACTGAGGGAAAATATACCAATAATTATTTGTTAAGGATCTCTTTGTATGCCACGTTGTCAGTTCGGCCCTTCAGTTGTAATATGACCAAGCTGTAGCTGTGCGCTGAGCTTACTCTTGAGCATACAACGTACAGTTGGCCATGTGAACAGTAATCTTGTCTCAAATCTCACAGCTTGGATTGCTGCTGTCATAATCGGTTTGAGTTTCATGGTTTGTTTCAATTACGACAGTATTTGTAGGACTTGTGTTGAAGAGACATTCGGCATCTGTCAAGCGTTGTAAGCATACAACCAGTTTGATTGATAACTTCACATCCAGCTTTTGAGAGTTTAAACATTTCTAAACATCAAAGTGTCCACTACTGAAATCGTCACCTGTGAATCTAAGATGTTTAAGAGGCATTGGCAGTTGTCCAAAGGTTTAAAATATTTGGCCATTTCGGTACACTTAAGCATTTCACTCTTATAGTGCTCCTGTGTGGTATAATTATCTCCTGTACCGTCATCAGTCCACACCTTGAACCTGTCCCAGTCATTCAATACATAAGACACAATGTTCCTCCGGATATCAAGAGTGAGCCTGATATGGCCGTGCAATATGTAACAAAGAGAATGGAAAAGGCAGGTGCCATCTCCGGGCATGGAAACCACTTGGTAAGTGACAGTTCTTTGATCGATGGTGATCACCTCGATAGACATGTTAATGGGGGTACGGTTGGAATGATAAAGGAAATGGGTACCTGAACAATGTAAAGTAAGTCTAAAATACCTACACAATAACTATAATCGTAATAAATGAACAATAAAACAGCGGAGAAGCCGTGGATTAAATAAAAAGGCTGTAGTTATCAGCAGGGAGACGTGAATACCGTGGCGAAGCAAGGAAGGGAATGTAGAGACTGGAGCGACAGATGGCCTTATATAGGCAGGCAGCCAACAACGTGGGAGGTGTTGGGATGGGGGACCCAATGCCGCCTCACACGGTGACCGAGCTGCAGGCTATGGACATATATATGTACTTAAGTAGGATTCAGTTAGTGTTGGGAACCCGTGTACCAAATTTCTTGAAGGTGGGCCCATAAGTAACAAAGACCGTTGAAAAGTTCAATATGACGGCCGACAGTGGCATCATATCACTGAAATAAGTACCAAATTTCAGCCTTCTACCTACACGGGAAGTTGGAGAATTCGTTAAGATGGGGCCATGAATAAGAAAGTTCAAGATGGCGGACGCTGTTGATTGTTATGACCGTTACGCGTAGAATTTCGAAATGAAACCTGCTTAACTTTGTAAGTAAGCTGTAAGGAATGAGCCTGCCAAATTTCAGCGTTCTACCTACACGGGAAGTTGGAGAATTAGTGATGTTTGGAAAATTCAATATGGCGGCCGACAGTGGCGTCATACCACCGAAATAAGTGCGTACATCGGTTTTGGTTAGCGCAGGGAAGCCGCCTACCAAATTTCGTGAAGATGGGGCCATAAATATGAAAGTTCAACATGGCGGACGTTGTTGACCGTTATCGACCGTTATGACCGTTATGTGTAGAATTTCGAAATGAAACCTGCTTAACTTTTGTAAGTAAGCTGTAAGGAATGAGCCTGCCAAATTTCAGCGTTCTACCTACACGGGAAGTTGGAGAATTAGTGATGTTTGGAAAATTCAATATGGCGGCCGACAGTGGCGTCATACCACCGAAATAAGTACGTACATCGCTTTTGGTTAGCGCAGGGAAGCCACCTACCAAATTTCATGAAGATGGGGTCAGCCTTCTACCTACACGGGAAGTTGGAAAATTAGTGACGTTGGAAAGTTCAATATGGCGGCCGACAGTGGCGTCATACCATCGAAATAAGTACATACATCGGTTTCGGTTAGCGCAGGGAAGCCGCCTACCAAATTTCGTGAAGATGGTGCCATAAATAAGAAAGTTCAACATGGCGGACTTTGTCGAATGTTATCGACCGTTATGACCGTTACGTGTAGAATTTCGAAATGAAACCTGCTTAACTTTTGTAAGTGAGCTGTAAGGAATAAGCCTGCCAAATTTCAGCCTTCTATCTACACGGGAAGTTGGAGAATTAGTGATGAGTCAGTCAGTCAGTGAGTGAGTGAGTGAGTGAGTGAGTGAGTGAGTGAGTGAGTGAGTGAGTGAGTGAGTGAGTGAGGGCTTTGCCTTTTATTAGTATAGATATAATTCACTAAGACCATGGCAAGCAAGACGCATAATTGCTAAGGAAGGAAGAGAAGGTAACGAAGGTAAAGAAAGTGATCACAATCAAAATGAAGAAGGAAATTGTGCGGAAATATGAGAGTGGTGTTCATGTGACCGATCCCGCTAATACTGCATTTACTCATGTACCACGCACCCTCGTGTAAGACGCGCACCCTAATTTTTACAAGAAAATTGCAAAAAAAGTTTTGCCCCATGTACGATGCGCGTTGTGATTGTATAGGAAGCGTTTAGAGTGAGAGCGAGCACTGTCGTGCGAGTGCGCGAGCAAGCGAGAGAGAGCGAGAGAGCGCGAGAGGGTGAGCGAGCGAGAGAGAGAGAGCGCGAGTGGGCGAGCAAGCGAGCGAGAGAGAGAGAGAGAGCGCGAGTGGGCGAGCAAGCGAGCGAGAAAGAGTGTGAGTGGGCGAGCGAGCCCAAGCAGAAGTTTCCTCGTGTATGACGCGCACCTGATTTTCTAATGCTAATTTTTGGGAAATAAACAAGGTATGTACAGCATGTCGAAATCCACCATCTCAATAATTTTACAAAGAAAAGATTTGCATAAGGAGGCTCCTTCTAAACAATAACCACCTTCCGTTTCATTCTCCTCCTCCTCCCTTCCTGCAGCCCAAAGATGTTAAATTAAATGGTGAGTACAGTATGAAATTGTTGTTTCTGGTAGGCTAGGCACTTTTTATAACTTTTTGGTTAGTACATTAGAAAAATTATTGGTGTTTTGGTAAATTATGCACATTATACAACCCTTTTTTATGAAAAGGTTAAAAAAAAGTGTTGCAGTGGAAGGTTCGGAACGCATTATGGGTATTTCCATTATTTCTTATGGGAAAAATAGTCTTGACTTACAACCAACTTGAGTTACAACCAGCCCTTGCAAACGAATTGAGTTCATAAGTCAAGGGTCCACTGTGTGTATATATATATATATATATATATATATATATATATATATATATATATATATATATTATTTCACATGCATATGGGAGGCATCTAAAGGGCTCAAATGGTTGAAATTAAATGTCAGGGTGTGGCAGTGTGCAATGGTCCTTCCTCTCTTTCCTCTGTAGATCAGCTGAAGAAAATCCTGCCCGAGTCTAAGGACATCACTTCCAGTTCCACCTTCACTGACATTACTTCCAATTCCACTTCCAGTTCCACTAGTTCTCCTATAACCGCCATTTTCAACACTATTACTCTGTTCTGTTTTTGACTCCAGTCTGTAAAGACCTTTTTTTTTTTACTCAACCTACTTGTTGCAAAGCATATGGGCTGGCTAACCCAAACTTCATTCTGTTTCTTCTGCTCTTTATTTCCACAGTTGGCATATTCAGCAGGATTTGCTCCAAAGATGAGCCAGGAGCAGAACCTCAACACAATTCTGGTAAATATGGCCTCAAAATTCCTGACCCTGAAACTCCAGGTGTGGGAGAATAATGAATGCAGCATATTGAATCCGAGTCGCAAGCACAAGCACGTGTCACTGTCCAACAAGGTATGGGCTCTGTCCCTCCAGAGTAATGACAATATTGGATCTTATTTTTTAATATTTAAATGTACAGCCAACAGGAATCATTGGAAGTGTGCGGAATGGGCTAACATAATAGCGCCGTTCTTAAAGGGGGATGCACGGAAGACTTACTATGACCTCTCGGAGGACGACAGTCGCCAATTATGATGCTTTGAAGACTGAGGTCTTCAACAGGTATGGTGTTTCCCTGGACCAGCAGGCAAGGATTTGTCATAAATGGCAATTTGACCCAGAGATGCCAACACGCTCACAGGACTTTAATTTGTGAAGCAAGGCAGGACACTAGCTACGGCCAGTCGTAAAATGACTTGCGAAAAGTCCTTGAGCAAATCTCTTTTTATCTCCTAATAAATGTCCTTCCCGATTAACTTGCCCAGCCGGTCATGCAGCAGTATGTTAAAAAATATAGAGGGTTCCATCTTTACCACAGAACATCACTGGGCAGCTATCTGAGAGAGCAGAATGGTCTAAACGCCACCTCAACTCAGCTGGATGAAGGTAAAAGGGTTTTATGCACTTGCTAACCCTCTTTCTCTTCCCTGCACAGGAGTGGTATTAATGTGCATAAGGTGACAGCTTTAATAGATTCCACTATTAACATTTCTATTTTTGCTTGCTTATTTGTGTTACAGCAACAGTGGTTGGATTGTAAGACCAGTCTGACCTGTATCTACCACGAAATCTGATGGTACAGGTTTCATCAAATATGAGGGCTCATTAAAAACACTCACAGTAGCAGTCCTCCGGAATTCTCCATATCCAGTGATACTGTGGCGAGACTTGTCTGGCATTAAAAATGGTTTTACACAACCTACTCCTAAGAATTTTTTGGGCCTAGTAACAGATGGGAATATTTCATCACAAGCTGCCTCCATGCCATGTTTACAGCCGGCCTTGAGAAGTCATGTGGCCATTCAGTGTGAGGTGGTGACTCCTTGAACGTCACAAGACAAGTCTCAGGATGCTTTATCCTGGCCAGAGGAGCTGGTGCCGATTGCAGCAAGCATAGGGAACAGAACCATCACAGGGTAGGATGGGGGACATAAAAGGAAATTTTTTAAAATCTGTGAAAGTACCCCATTAGGATGTAGGACCCGCTTTACAGCACGTGATACACTCACCCTCGTAATTAAATAGGAAAGAAATCACCCATCCAAGAGCTCATAAAAAAAATAAATAAATCCACAATAACACATCACAAGGTGTGACAACGCTTTTGGTGGAACCCTGAATGGATCTGTTAAAAGAAGATGGTCCTGGGGGGGTCCGCGTGAAGTGACTCCCCCAGCCGGCCAGCCCAGACAGCATCATCTAAAAGGAGATCCGAATTCAGCCGACTGCCAGCCGCTCAAAGTCTTTAAGCGGGTTCAGCTCAGGTATGCTGGCATAGAGGTTAAGACTTTGACAGAACGACCCCTGACAATGAGCTGGACCTGCAATGGAGCTCGAGTCGAAGGGGGTCCAGAACAATGATGGTAAGCATTGCTCTCTCTTTTATTTGCAGCATCAACAGACAGATTGGTTCTTAAAAGTGTTGCAGCTCCAGTGTAAAGGAGGTTCAAGGAGCAGCTCTGCACCAGACCACCATCCAGGGAGCGGTGGGCTCAAATTTCTCCTTATACCCTAATCAAAAGAAAAGCTGCTTTGTGTCCTTTATTGGAAGAAAGAAAGAACAGACACCAATTGCTTACTTTTAATAATAATAATAATAATAATAATAATAATTAATAAAGAAAACTGACTATTTTGCATTTCTAAAGGGAAGCAAATGCTAACAATTACACAAATGTAATAATAATAATAATAATAATACATTTTATTTATATAGTGCCTTTCCCATGCTCAGAGTGCTTTACAAAATAAACAACAGGAAATGTATAACATCGGATACAAAACAGCATCTCCATAAAAAACTAAAAAAACATAAACATAACTTAAGAAACACAAAGATGAACAATAGATTCAAAACAGAAGCGCCATGCAGGCTACTGTTCTTCAATGAGCTCATTCTTATTGACTTCACCATTAAAGTCAGCGAGCTAAATTATTCATATTTACTGAACTCTTCACACACAGCAAGACACAATTGGCTCCTTACTTGCAGCACAGGCAGTTGAATTCACTCGATGGAGGTCCCACCGTATTAGTGGGAGGATTTAAGCTCATACAACCACAGGGGTGGATGGAATATTAAACTGGGGTTCTGTAAGCACAACACCACAAAGGGCGTATTATTAGTTATTATTTGACTGACCCCTTTATCCAAGGCGACTTTTAAAAGCTCCTTTAAAAAGCAAAACACTAGGATTTGAAAAATGTTTACCTCAGTCAGCTGTTGCTATTCGGTTTACATTAACAGATAGTAACGAGCGGATTTCTTCCCCGCGTGGCCTCCGGTGTCGCACATCACTTGTGAGACGTTGAGGTTACCAAAGGGTGGGCGGATAGCCCAGGAGGTTAAGCGCTCCTTCCGAAAAGAAAGCCCCGGGTTCAAGCACCCATACCCATCATGTAGGATTTACTTCAAATTATTTCTTAATTGCCAGTTTACATGCAGTGCACTCCAAGTTCCAATAATATTAAAGACTTCGCAGTAGAGAATACAACCCAATAAAAGGGCTAATTCAACCCACCTGCTAGTCCAGGTGTATGCAGTAAAGGACCCCTTTATTTACGGGAGCTGCTGACCTGTCTGTGGTATAAAGCACGAGTCACCGTGCAGGTGTGAGTCGGTGGCCGTAGCTCAAATGGGTAGATCACGGATTTAACCCACCGTTGCGCGAGTTCGAATCCCGAGTAAAGGGGTATTAATATACAAAATAGTCTCTTTATTAGAAGGGGTTGGCAATAAAAATACTTTATAGTGTACGCCGATAAAGGCAGTGCGACATCGTGAAAAGAGAGCGACCCGAACCGGCCACGCGGTTCAAACAGACCAACCACCCCGAGCCGAAGAACGCCTTGAGCTCAAGCCCAGCCTCTACCCCATAGGATTCACCTCACATAACATGTAAACTGTCCATTTATTTCCAGCGCCATCAATTCTGTCAATGATAAAAGAGATTTCTGATTACTTCCACTCGGAGGAATAGCTCACCGAGATAAGCGAGGCGATTTAGCTCTCCCGTTAAAAAGTAGCGGTGCAGCGTTCGAGCTCCGTCCTCTTCCGCCGTGATAAGGGGCCAAGCCATTTATTTAAGAGATCCGCAGACCTGTCGCTAACATTAAATGCGTCTGGTCAGCGTGCTAGCCAGTCAGACCCGGTAGCTCAACCGGTTAGACCTCTCAGGAAGGTGGAAAACTGCGTGTTCGAGTCTGCTCCTAAATCATAGTAGCATCTAAAATAAAAATCAGCCTCTTTATTTGTTGTGGCCAACGACGAGTTGACGGTATAAACGATTTCTATATCAAAAGATGACCCCGTGGTGGCATAGTGAAACAAACAGGAACACCATCAGCCAAGACCGAGTTGGCACCGCGATCGAGACGACGGAACAGCAACTGCATAACCTGAAACGCCAACGGAGGGACAAGCTGCCGAAAGCGTTCGCTTATTTGTAGCGCACTCCATTCTGTCAATGATATAGAAGATTTCTTATATCGAACAACAGGAGGATTAGCTCACCGAGCTAGACGTGCCGATTCAGTTCTCCATGTAAAAAGAAAAGGCACAGGGTTCGATCACCGTCCTCTCCAGCAGGGATAAGGGGCCAAGCCATTTATTTAAGGGGTCCGCAGACCTGTCGCTAACATTAAATGCGTCTGGTCGGCGTACTAGCCAGTCAGACTCGGTAGCTCAACAGGTTGGACCACTCATGCACGGTAGAAACGTGCGGGTTCGAGTCTGCCCCCATATCATTGCAGCAACTAAAATAGGAAACAGCCTTATTATTTGCTGTGGCCACCGAAGAATTAACGGTATAAATGATTTCTATACCCTTCGTCTAAAGGGGACCCCGTGGTGGCACAGCGAAACAAGCAAACCACCCCATGAGCCAAGACCGAGTCGGCCCCGTGATCGAGACCGAAGGGGCGAGCTGAGGAGGACCCAGAAGAATGACGACCAGAAAGACTGGTTCTTTTATTTCACGTGTGGACGGAGAGATGAGTTGTTAAAAATGCTGAAACTTCAAAACGAAACCGGCACAAAGAGTAGCTCTTTAGGATAAACATCTTCAGACCAGCCAGCCAAGATGAAACAGGCAGTGGGTTCGAATCCCCTCCTACCATCATCAGAAGAAAATATAACCTGGTAAAACAGAAACCAAAAGTTACTTTTAATAGTCAGTCATAATAAGAAAACTGAGCATTATGCATTTGTAAAGTGAGGTAAATAATAAAAACTACAAAAATATAATAATTATAATAGTACATTTTAATTATATAGCGCCTTTCCCATGTTCAAAGAGCGTTTACAGGAATTTAGAAAAAACATCACGGAATAAACAATATTAGATACAAAATTATATCCACATAAAACACTAAATTAAGATAAGTACTGGAAAACAAGCTATTAGCTAAACAAACGCGCTTGATGAACTGAGTGTTCCCTCGTTTGTTAAATGTTTTGTTATTCTCTTCAAAATGATTAATTGTGAATAATTAACAAAACAGAAAATCCAGCTAACTACTTCTCAATCAGCTCCTCCTTGTTTACTTACTCATTAAAATATGTTTTTGTAAAACTATTATTAACAGCAGCCCGATTCAAACAATTGTTCAAATCCTAGCGTTTCGCTCTTTTTCGCGTTTTTATTTCCTCTCTTTGGAGCATGTGGGAGGTGGCGCAGTCAGCGTTTTACTGACATCCAAAAGAGGCGGAGCAGAAACGCCCATTAGTCCAATATCCAATAGAATTTAGAAGCAGACGAAAAGAACCGCCTGTTACCTGAATTTCCAATAGGTTTCCCAGGTAGACGTACAGAAACGCCCTTTACTGCGCCAACATCCAATTACACTTTGACATAGAAACGCCCCCTGCTGAACTAACGCTTAGAAGCACAGACATATAAAGGTAGACGCCGCATTCACTGTGTTGCCCAGTCGACACGATACAGCTGCGCATCCGCCATATTGCGAGTGGCAAAAGTGCCATTTAAACTAATACAGGTAGATGTGGAAACCGGGTTTTCTGATGAAAAAACAATAACGTTTAAAACAGTATCGTTTACATACAACAGATTTTGGCGAATCGTTTAAATGCAACTATTTATATCCATTTATACACTAATAATGGCAATTATTAAATAATAATAATCAAAATAATAATTATTATTAAATAATTCCTCCCATATAAGTAACATTTCTCGGACTGCCTTCTTCCACTTCTGAAACATTTCTAGACTTTGTCCTGTTCTTAAGCAAAAAAGTACTGGTTAATGCCCTACTCACCTAACATATAGATTACTGTAATGCTATTCTATCTGGCATCCCACAAAAACGTATTCATCGCTTACAACTTCTTCAAAATTCTGCTACCAGGATAATAACCTGCTGTTCTAAATCCACTGAACATATTACACCTATTCTCTCTCAACTTCACTGGCTCCCTGTTAACTGCAGAATACAATACAAAATACTGCTCTGAACTTTTAAAGCTCTCCACAGCCTCACTTATCTACAGACTTACACTCCTCTCGCTCACTCAGATCCTCATCTGCAGCTCTACTTTCTGTACAGCACATCAAACTCAGTGCTATGGGAGCTTGAGCGTCTCTCATTGTGCTCTCACTCTCATTAAACAGGGAAGGAACTGTATAATAGATATATAAAAAAACAGCTAAGGGGATAGATATATAGATAGATAGGAAGGAAAGGCACTATATGATAGGCAGACAGGGAAGCTGCTATATAATAATAAAAGTACTGTTATTACTATATAGATAGACAGGGAGTTCAGGCAGGCAGGCAGAGTGGCGAAGGTTAAAAAGAAAAAAAAAAACATTTTCTCCTCAGCAGAGAATCAAACTCGGGTCTCTGAGTCAGCAAATCTTACCAGTACACCACAGAAGCTGCTGTATTGGTCTTGAACCTTTTGTGAAAGTGTTTATTTGATCTTTGGACTTCAGGCTTCACACATTTAATAGTTTATGACTACATTTTGTAACATTTATTACTAAAATATGAAAAAGTTTCTGTTTTAACAATGTGTTTACACAGATTACTGTAGAAACGGAACACACATGAAATGCGTGTGTTCCAAATAACTATCTATTATTTCCACTCTAAAACTCCACTTCACTCCCAGATAATCAATCAAGGCATGAGCTGCGAGAAGTTCGTGCACGTTCTAAGTCGGTGGGGGAGATGGAATAGCTGGCTGCTTGCAGCTTGTCTTTATCAGCACATTTAGATGACAAAAGATGCTGGCAGAGAGGTGTGAATGGTTTTAAGGTGGGCCGGATCTATGAGTTTTTTCGTAGACTCTGGTAATTCTAGTGTTAAATAAAATGTATTATTATTATTATTATTATTATTATTAATTATTGAGACGAAAACTTGACCAATGTCTGAAATTCAAAATAGTTAAACTGCAGCTGGCAGTCTGGTCTTTCTTTTAACAGTGAAATGATACACTCAATGACAAAAATAAACAATTTTATTGTATACAAATTGGCTTAATAATTTCTGAAAACATTTCACTCATTCCTCTCTCAATCTCTCTCTCTTTCTCACATATGCACACACACACAATGTGGTTACTTAAATATGTACAGGATAGGATCTAAAATACTTGAAACAGAACTGTCTTACATAGCTTTTTCCGTGTGTAGCCACTCTGTAATTTGAGAGTATTTAGTCTGGCAATATGGTGCAGCCTTAGTTTGTGGAAGACAGACACAACTAAATACATGAGCATAAAATGATGGTTGTCAATTTCAAACTGTGTTTCCTCAATGTACTCCTTGAGAAAAAACACATCATCTGAACCAGTCTCAGCCTGAACAAACTGATTGATCAAAGATACACTGACAGCTTGCCCTAATGTCGACTGTCGGATAACACACTCAGCTACTTTGACCACCTTGACTGTACCCTCAGAAGGAATCATCAAACTTCCTTTGTTATTTTTAATGTGAGCGAGTGGTAGCTTTGATCATATGATGCCAGTACAGCATCTGTTACCAAACTAGCATGGCTCACATCACAAGACAGCTTTCTCGAAATCCCGTCTAAGTGCTACCTCCCACTGCTTCCTGAGGTGTATTTCTTTGGGAAACCTTCAAAGTTTGAGAAATGTTAACAGCTAACAACAATCTACATAGTTAGGGACTAAATACGTTTAGTGAAAACATTGTTTGGAGGCTCACTTGAGCACATAAATGCATAGCTTTGCTAGCTTAGCCTGGCATAGCTAAAATTAAGATTATAAAACGGGATTTTCTAATGGACAAATATAACCAAAACAATCGTTCAGCCTTACCTATGAAATGTAATCCCCCAGGATCTGGTTTGGAGCGTACAGCGGTTTGCACGATCCCAAGCAGCACATGCGTGAGGCATCTTTATCCATTACTTCACTCCGCAGTAGTGCCACTCACAATATGGCGGCGACGTTGACATACGATGCTGCTGGTCATACAGCGTCTAGTAATTCTACGTCAATGCTTAGAAGGGGAAAAACTGAAGCCAAAGTCATAGATGAGTTTAGCAGATCAGTGTACCGTAAAGTGACGTTTTCCGGGCCAGTGGCACACACGCATGAGACAGTACCATGGGACAGTAGCACGTTCACAGGCCAGTGTCTCAGCTCTACAGGCCAATGCCTCACCTTACATTAACAGGTTACTGAGGTCATTCACGCACTCCATAGCACACCGGGCTGAGGTCCAGTATACGCAGACCCTTAATGGCACAGAACACTCATTACAACAAATAGGAGCCATTACATAGGTAGAGATGCCGTTGTAACAATTTTTTTCTTCTGAATTTAAACAGCATCACACCACAATATGTGTTTTTGTTTGCAATGTTTGAATTATAAGCAATGCCGAGTGCTGTGTGTTAGTTCTGTATGGCAGCTAATTCAATTGTTATTTTTACCATAAAGCTTTCTTTTTTCCCCCTAAGGGGGCACTTTTGCAATAATTTCTCCCTCTTTAAAAGTGTTTTTGAGCACTGAGTGTGCAGTACTGTACTGTAACGTTTGGCTCTCACGGGGCTGTGCCCTTAATATAAAAATAATAGCATATACAAAGTTCATATAGCAGTTTGATAAGTTCTTAATATTCTGGTGTCAAGTCTTTTTTAGGCCAAACAATGCTTTCGTGATCAAACGAAGATACAAGGTAATAATGAGGACACTTCAATTAAAACCCCATTGGAAGCACAGTTAATTTACAGTTCTTGCCATTCCTCATTTGCTACATCTATAAACTTCAGAAGACATGAAAGACATTATTATTCCAACTGAAATAAACCCATATTTTGCGTTAATGTAACAAATGCTATCTTTTTCACTTCAGAACCAAACAAAGGTGTCAAGGTTCCAATTCATCAGCCTCACAGATAATTGCCTGTAAAGTGGCAGAATGCAGAGATTTCATGGCTCTAGCAATGCCAAGTGGGCAACCTGGTGTCGAGTGCGAGCACTTGGCTCAAGTTCCCTTTGCAGATACTTATGTTGAGGCCAACATGGACAATGATATCTAGATCTATCCCCACTCTGGCCAAGAGCCTATCCACACTTTCGGGGCATTCCTCCACCTGTGGACCCAGAAGACAAT
Source organism: Polypterus bichir lapradei (assembly GCA_026402145.1). Taxonomy (NCBI): domain Eukaryota; kingdom Metazoa; phylum Chordata; class Cladistia; order Polypteriformes; family Polypteridae; genus Polypterus; species Polypterus bichir. The sequence continues at coordinate 35,545,919 of JANRMT010062827.1, read as the reverse complement.
ACACAGCACTACAGTGTCTGCTCCCAGAGGAAACCTGCATTTCAATACCTCTACAGACTAAGCCCACCACATAGCGGCCTACCACCTCAGAGTTTTCAGAGTCACTCTTCAGTTCCACAAGTAGCTGAAAACGGTTTGACATTTCAAATTCTGGGGCCTCCAAATTTTTATTAGCTTCCTTTTTAATTAAAAAATAAATCTTGATTTAAATTAAGTATTGCCATTACTTAACACCTGTAATATTTCCCTCCCTTGTCTGCCTGTGTCTTTATTTAGAATTTCTTTCCCTTTGTCCTGATTGCCCGCCTAGATGACTGTTTTCCAAACATGATGCCCCTTTTTAGTTTCACCCCCAGTGCTACCCCATACGCTGTATTAAAGGAATATGTTCCTCGTTATGAATGGATGCTTCTGCTCTCAGTCTTATAACACCTTTACATAGAATCTCTGTGTTGTACTTTATTTAAAAAGGATTTCTGTGGAGAAGGATTGTTTTGTCTTTGTCGTCTGTGACTCTGCACTCCCCTTTTGTACTCTTTATTATGTAGGCTTTATCAGAAGGCCTCAAATCCCACAGACTTACCGCTCTTTATCAGGTATTGTACTTTAGCATTTCTCCCCCTTCCTTGCCTTTCTGTCCATCCTGAAAAGAGATGACCAGAAACGATGACTTGACCAGAAAAATTTTTGTGTTGCCTGAAACTACATATCTCACATTTATTTATCAGGTCGTATGGTTATGGTTTACCAACATTTATATTATACTTGACTTCCATATTATTTTTATGAATATCTTCTTATATAATACGCCACCATGGCTGTCTGTTTGTCTGTCCAGGATTTTAAATCACCTGTAGCTCACAAACTATTGACCTGAAATGTGGTACACATATACTACGTGACGTCTACTATCCGCTTTCGGGGTGATGACTAACCTCAAAGGTTATTCCTCTTTTTATTTTTATTTTATTGTAGAGTCAACTCTCGGCAGCGGCCAGCAGGGCGGCCTTGTGGTGCATGCGTATGGGCGCCGTTCTCATCCCTATCACCTTCGCCGTCACTTCCCTCTACCTCTTCATATCTTAAAACATTCTTGAGGCAGATTGAAGATTTAAGTGCCAGCTTAAGTGAAAACTTAAGGAAAATGTACTAAGTAATTGCAGCACAAACACTGACTTAATCAATTTAAACGCGAAAAGATGCTGATGAAAGAAGAGAAGAAGCGGGCCACTAGGGTGGAGAAAAGAAGAGCTGCTCAGGAAGCAGCAAACACATCAACCACTGAGCAAACGAATGCTAAACGTACAGAGAAAGATGATGAAAACTAGGAATGCTGAAGTCAGGTGTATTAACTGCACGTTATCGCAGTGTGCCGTTACTGGTTATCAATAATACATTATTAAATGTGTAATTTGACTCCTGCTTGTTCTTTTATTGTTGTCGAATTGCCTGAGGTTATAGACGTACAAGTGAAGCGAGACATGCTCAAGTACAATAACTTATAAAAGTGCTAAGTGTGTGGAATTTGAGGCCCTCTAATAAAGTCTACGCAATAAACATTTTGGGAATGCATCAAATTAACATCATTGTGGACCAAAACTCTGTGAATGTTTACCAGACAGCACTGGGGGTTCAGTCCTTTCTAACCCATCATCAGCTGTATTTGGAGGACTCAAAGATGGGCTTACAGCGGAGGGGACCAATGGATTGTACCAACCTATACCACACTACTAGCATGTACAATTATCTTGCTTAACTGGAAGAGTCCCAACCCACCTTGTATAACTGAGAAACTAATGTTGTATATTATTGGAAATTGGAAAAAATTCTAATTCTTGCCTAGACGGTCTGTCCAAAACGTCTTTAAAACATCACAGCACTCCTTTTAAAAAATCTTAGAATAAGCATACATATTGTGTATGGGAAAGTATAGGGGGGCTTTCCTCTCCTTCTCTTGGGTAGGAGATGAATTTTTGTTCAAGTTTTGTTAGGTTTTGTTTCATCTCTGTCCTCTTTTATGATTGAAATTCTCTGTTTGTTCTGAATTAATTTTGAAATTATTTGGTGTACAAGTTGTGACTGTTTTATTGTACACTGTTACCTTTTGAAATAAAATCAATTAACAAAAGATATTTAAACATCTATTCTGTCACAGGGGGATGACATCTAACACTGCAAAGATAATTACACAGTTTTTAAATGATCACAACCTATCAGAACCCTGGAGGTTTCTAAACCCAAACTCAAGAACATAGTCCTTCCACGCACCAGTGCATCATTGCTACTCAAGAATTGATTATTTCTTTATAGATAATAATTTCTTGCCTATGATTAAATCTTGCAAGTAGGACGCTACTGTTATTTCCAACCATGCCCCTCTGATCTTAGAGCTAAAATCACTATGCCCCACACACTCATCTCGCAGATGGCATCTTAACCTACTTCTATTAGCAGACGAGAACTGTACAGAATTCATATCCAAACAAATCAGTTTCTTCCTAGAGACTAATACATCCTCAGAGGTCTCTGCAAGAATATTCTGGTAAACCCTAAAGGCCTTCTTAAGAGGACAGATTATTTCCTATCTTTCCCACAGAAATAAATTAGAAACCAAGAAGGTATCAGAGCTAACCAGCGAAATTGCTAGAATAGATGAAGAACATGCCAGGTGTCCAAGTGAGGCTCTTCATAGGAAAAGGCAGGCTTAACATTCAGAGCTCAACCTCTTAACAGCCAAAGAAACTGAACAACTCATTTTAAAATCAAGACATCATTACTATGAACATGGAGACAAAGCTAATAAGCTCTTAGCTCAACAAATTCACAAGCAAGAAGTTTGCAATGCAATTCCAGCAATCACCAACATGAACGCAGATAAAATCATTGACCATAAAAATATAAAGCACACATTTAGAGACTACTATAAATCCTTATATTCTACTGAGTTTAAAGAAGACAACACACAATCTAATGCATTTCTGGATGCATTACAGATACCACAAATAGATACTCTTAGTGCAGAGGAATTGGATAAACCTCTGGCGCTATCAGAATTACTAGATGCTATAAAGTCATTTCAAAGTGGGAAAGCAGAAGGCCCTGATGGCTACCCTGTACAATTTTATAAGAAATTCTCCATTCAGCTAGCTCCCCTCTTATTAGCAACTTTTACATAAGCCAGAGACAATCGAATTCTACCTCAAACTTTTTGCCAAACATTAATCACCATCTTTCCTAAACAAAATAAGGACATATTACAATGTGCATCATACAGACCAATTTCACTTCTGAATAATGATGTTAAGATACTCTCCAAAGTCCTAACTAGAAGGATGGAGAAAGTGCTGCCTTTGGTAATATCACAAGATCAAACTGGATTTATTAAAGGCCGACACTTAGCTTCCAATCTTCGACGCCTGTTTAATGTAATGTATTCACCAGCAAAATCAGACACCCCAGAGATATTAGATTGATAGATTATTATCGTTGGATGCAGATAAAACATTTGACATGTTTGAATGGAACTACCTTTTCACTACATTAGAGAAATTTGAGTTTGACCCGAAAATTTATGCATGGATCAAACTACTTTATACCAATCCAGAAGCTTCAGTTTTTATTAACATTTGTTCAGAATACTTTAAACTAGAATGTAGTACTAGACAAGGATGCCCCTTGTCACCATTGCTATTTTCAATCGCCATTGAACCACTAGCAGTTAACTGTCGAAATGCTTATCAGATAAAGGGGATTATCAGAGAAGGAGCTGAACAGAAAATTTCTCTATATGCAGATGATATGGTACTGTATATATCAGACCCACAAAATACTGTGCCTGCAGTCTTAACAGCATTCACAGAATTTCAAAAGATCTCTGGTCTCAGAATTAATTTGAATAAAAGTGTGCTCTTTCCAGTGAATTCTCAAGCATATAATATCAGATTGGACACCTTCCCTTTTATTGTTGCAGATCAGTTAACATACCTAGGGGTAAATATCACAAGTAAACATAAAGCTCTTTATCAACAAAATTTTGCTGTCTGTATGGAAAAAATTAAGCAAGACTTGCATAGATGGTCAACCCTTCATCTCACTCTAGCTGGAAGAATTAACATTAAGATGAATATCCTTCCTAAGCTTCTCTTTTTATTTCAAAACATTCCAATATACATCAATAAATCATTTTTAAGCAATTAGATTCAACCATAACGTCATTTATTTAAAACTCAAAACATCCACATATCCAAAGAGCGACCCTAAAAAGACCTAAGACAGAAGATGGCATGGCTCTACCTAACTTTCAGTTTTATTTCTGGGCAGCAAACATACAAGCTATAAAAACCTGGACACAAATAGATGAACATACACAGGCTTGGTCAGTAATAGAGATAAAATCCCGCAGTACTTCTTTATATTCCCTGCTTTGTGCCCCAATAAATGCAAGTTATCACCAATATACTAATAACCCAATTGAGCTTCACTCACTCAGAATATGGAACCAATGTAGAAAGAATTTTAAGATAGAAAATCTTTTATCTGTGGCACCTCTACATGAGAACCATATTTTTCAACCCTTGCAAACATATGCAGTTTTTACTATCTGGAAAACATTTGGGATTAAATTGCTTAGAGATCCTTATATAGACAACATATTTGCATCCTATGAACAATTACACTCCGAATGTAACTTTCCAGCAACACATTTCTTTCACTATCTTCAAATTAGAAACTTTGTTAAACAAAACCTGCCCGATTTTCCTCATCTCGCACCCTATGCTGGAAAACATATTACTCAGTTTCGAGGACTCAGACAGCATTTTGCAATATATAAAATTATTTTACAGTCCCTTCCTTTCAAAGATCCAAGAAGACAATGAGAAAAAGATCTATCACTCAACATATCAGAAAAGGAGTGGAAGGTAGCAATGCAGAGAATTCACTCGCGCTCCATGTGCGCAAAGCATACAATTATTCAACTCAAAATTATATAGGCTATCGTGTATACTGTATCTGTCTCGCTTAAAACTGTCCAAAATGTTTCCAGGGCAAGATCCAACCTGCGAACGCTGCAATCAAGTCCCAGCCTATTAAATTAATCAATTTATGTATTTTTACAAGCTTAGCCACGTCCTCTTTCTCAGGGGTGGGGTTGATTTGTTTTCAATCCTATTTTTTGCAAAATGTATCTATCTGTATGGAATGATTACAATAAAATCAATAAAATAAATTTTAAAAATCTATTATTTGTACATCCTAATTCCTCCTCAATAACAAAACATGCCTCTTATTAGTCCTTAGCTAAATGGTTATTTTCTTGCTGTCCTGAAGTCTCTTGCTTTCGCCCTTACGCGCCCCCAACATGTTGCAAAATTTTAACCCAATTACCTTTTCATGATACAGGCGTAAAAAAAATAACAGCAAAAACTTTTTAGATGAGCATTGGTCTGGAAGAGGAAACGGTACGGTGGGCTTCTGTAACCCTCTTTATTTTATTTATTTATTTTTGCTTTTGTCTTGGGTCCGGTTTAATTGCAAACTTTACGTATTGTGCTGTAATGCTTTTTACGTTCAGAAGAAGAACGAGAAAAAAGTTACGTGCTAACAACGGCAACTGCACTGGCGCATTAATACCCCCTGGGTACTGTAATGAGCGGCCTGTGCCATTAGGGGGTCCCTACTGCACCTCAGCCCGGAATGCTATGGAGTGCAAGAAGGCACCTGGGTGACCGGTAATACAAGGCGAGGCATTGGCTCGCAGAACCGACACACCGACGTGTGAGCGCGCGAGACACTGGCCGGGAAAACCTAACAGTACAGCACAAAATACTGTATATACACAAAAAGCTGCTGCAAAATCAGTTAAATCACATTTAATACGCAGGACAACAAAAGCACTAGAGCATGAAAGGGGGGCTATAAAATTGTTATTTATGTCAATAACGGTTGATCGTGAACTTGCGGCATTGTAAATATTGCTTCCCATCCATGAGACCCATTCAAATAAAACAGGCACTTAAACATATTAACATTCTAAACAGTCCCGTTATTTAAGGCTCCTAACGCGGCGAAGCAACTTGAACAGAAACAAGTCCAGGGCATCTCGAAGGAGGCAGAGCTCATGGGGTCTTGACTCGAACACACCGTGTGATCCGAGTGTAGTCCGCATGTTCTCCCGTAACTTGGTGGTGTGCTTTACAATTCTAAAGACGAGCGGTGTGCTCAATTGAGGAGTCCCAGTTCGTGGTGACTGCCCCCCCCCCTTCGGTGTGGGGCCTCAAAACGGGAGATGTCGCATGTCGATTGGATTACTACAGTCAGTAAGTGACCTCGTCCTCTACCCTCGTATACCAAACTGTGGGTAGAAAGTCACCTCAAGTGTCTTGTACAGCAGAGCAGGGTTACTGGAATCTGGAAAGATCACTTCAAAAACACAACTCGAGATCTAACAGCTCGACCTGTCCACTGACACACCCCTGTATTCTGGACAGCGCCATCACTTATAGCTCAAAATGTAAGACTGCTACCACGGCTTAGTTACCAAAAAGATGCCTTCCTTACTAATATAATGGGTACGCAGATACCTCACTTCAGAACTAAACAGCATGCCTGTCATGCACATCACACACGTCCAAGTAAATGAAACAATGCGTGCCAGTCAGAAGACTCGACATTTGTCCACTTTTTCCAATTTTACATATTTATGCTCAGTTGCAGCTTTGCGTGGGCTGTCACCTGTCACCTGATCTTCCGTGCTGACGGCTCATTTGGATGAGCGCCTTCTGTTAGCTTCAACAACCACAGCAGCGCAGGCGATGATGCAGAATTCCATCTGACTCACTTACTGTAATAATACAAATAATAGTAATATTAATAACAACAATTACCTGTTTCGCGTTGCTGACGTAACCCGAATTCTTCTGGCTTCTGGCTTAGTTTTAAAAATTAGGAAAGTAAGCTGGGTACGGCCCCCTCAACTCAACTAAACTTTAATAATTTTGTTAAACCAGTAAAGTTCACAGCAAAAACATTAAAGAACTCCTAGCGTTACCTAAGACCGGTTAGCGTGAAAGGCCGAAGGCGACGCCCCCCGCACAGGTGAGCCCGTTTTCCGCTGATTTGCCACATAGTCTGACTGCACCCAATGGGCGAAGAGGGGGCGGGACTACAACCCAATAGGCTGCTAAGACTATCCAATAGGATTTAGAGGAGGTGGAGAATGGGATTCGCATATGGGAAGCCTTTTCAGAATTGAATCGCCTTTCTTGATATCAAAATTCAAATTTCTGATATTGTATGTCTTTGAAATTTGATAATGACAAGATATCGGCGTATTAAAAATTGATATTAAGTTACCTGATTCTGATATCAGCATTTTAAAATGTGACATCCGGGCTGACAAGACAGCACACTGGCGCAGTGGTTTCGCTGCTGCCTCACACTAAGGAATTTGTCTGTTCCTCCCGTGCCTGCATGTGTTTGCTCCGGGTGCTCCGGTTTCCTCCCAATGTCCAAAGACATACTGGTTAGGTGAACTGCCGACTCTGCGTTAGCTCCAGTGTGTGTTTGACGTGTGTGTGTTTGTTAACCATCAGAGCACAGCAATCCATGTCGTATGTCAGTGGTTACTACACTACTTAGCCTACATCCGATCACTGAAAAAATCCTTCACTTTTTCCGTGGTAAAGTTATCCACCCACTCTTTGATTTTCTGCAGCGAATCTGGTCTGGGTCATTGGGGCAGCACTCTAAGCAAAGACACCCAGAATTCAAGCCACCTGCTCCAAATCCCCCAGGGAAACACAGACTCATTTCCACCCAGCCTTGGTCTTCCCCGAGGTCCCCTCCCGGTTGGACATGGCTGAAACAACTCCCCAGGTTTGCGTCCAGAAGGCATCCTATCAGAAACATCTCGTCTGCGCTCCTCACCCCTTCTCGAAGTCTGAGCCTAGACACCCTGAAACTCATTTTAACCGCTTGTATCTGCGATCTAGTGCTTCGGTCAATACGAACAGTTCATGGCCATAGGTGACATCAAATTGTAGATGTCAGTGCAGATGTGGGTGACCACTGTGTTCTGGATGGTTACTGCCTGCAGGTTCTGAGTCGATGTCCAGTGTGATGGAGTAAAATGTGGTGACCCGAGCTGAAGCCCTGAACCCTGAGCTCCCCGCAATGAAGTGACTCCTGATACACAGTGACACTCGGAGGGGATTATCTGAATGTTCACTTTGGTTTTCTTTACAGAGGTTTTTAAGCAAACATTGGGTTCCTTCTTCACTCAAATTTAACTTGCCGTCACCTTATTGCTCTGCCACAAGAACGCAGGTTCATTTTCAATGTCGAACTTGCTGTTTGACCCTGAGAGAATCACACCTGCTTGAGAAACTACAGTGGGAGTTTCCATTAGTAACTGTAGATTGCATTGTCAACACAAAAGGCACTATATAACACAGGAAATCTTTCCCTGTAATGGTATTATTATTCTCCATTAACTCTGCAATATTTTCTTTATATTTTTATTTTGTTTAATATAATCAGTTCATAAATCTTATCTCAGTACGGTGGCTCAGTGGCAGCGCTGCTGCCTTGCAGTAAGGAGACCTGCATTTGCTTCCCGGATCCTCCCTGCATTGAGTTTGCATGTTCTCCCCGTGTCTGCATGGGTTTCCTCCGGGTGCTCTGGTTTCCACCCACAGTCCAAAGACATGCAGGTTAGGTGGATTGGCGATCCTAAATTGTCCCTAGTGTGTGCTTGGTGTGTGGGTGTGTGTGTCCTGCGGTGGGCTGGCGCCCTGCCCGGGATTTGTTCCTGCCTTGTGCCCTATGCTGGCTGGGATTGGCTCCAGCGGACCCCCGTGACCCTGTGTTAGGATATAACAAGTTGGGTAATGACTGACTGGCTGACTAAATCTCATCTCACTGAATAAGTCAGATATCACCACTTGATTGACAAATGACACGGGATCAAATCCTCACTGTTTCTTCGTATTCATGCCGCTGATTTGTATGACAAAGTGTTTAAATTCTCCATTCTGGACGAGAAGCTCCTTTTCTGATAATATATGTGATTGATGCGTTGTGATGGCTGTTTAACACTCAGTAGAGTGAATGAAGACCAACTAATCTGAGAATGTCAGCAGTCAACCACCTAGAGCAGACCTGTTGCCCTTAAAAGTTTACTTTAAGTCAGTTTATTGTATTGACTCATGTCTCTACCCATCCATTAATTTCCTAACCTGCTTATCTCTTTACACATTTTTATTTATTTTAGTTTTCTTCTCACTTTTCCATTCATTTTCTGGACCTTCTTTTACAAATTTCAGATTTTCAAGATATTGCAGTCTCTACCAGCAGCAGTGGGCTCAGGGTAGGAAAATATAAACCCAGATGGCAACCCATCACAAAGGGACATCACTCACTGGTCAGGGGTGAGACTGAAGCTGAAGGACTTTGAGAAGAAGTTGAAGGGAACTTGGATATGAACATGAGGAGAACGTGCAAAGAGCACGCAGACAGTGCCTGAGGCATCAGTGAGTGAAGATTTGGGGCAATGGTAAATATTAGAATAAATTTTAGAAAAAGTTTGTTTGGGTTTTGAATCCACAGTTCATATAGAAAAGTGAACTTTCAGCCACCTTTTAAACCTATATCATTGGTTACCACAAGTAACAACATCTGAGGACTCTATCCTAATGATGAACTAACCAAATGTCGGCAGCAGTAACAAACTAAAATGGTAGTCAAAAAAAAAAGAAAAAAAAAACTATATACAGTAACACAAAGGATAGTTGGATTTAAAAAAAATTCTTACACAAAAATCCGACAAGTGTGAGATCAAACAAAATGGTGACAAGAATAAAAATTACATAATTTGAAGTGTAATTTGATAGACGGAAGATACCCTTTACCTAGAAAAGTGCCTGCAATTCCCATGATGATCATCAAAGAACCCATTAAAATATTTATAAGACAATCATCCTATCATATAAGTTTCCTTCAGCTGTTTTCAAATGGGTAATAAAATACATACTTGCCTAAAATGTATTTTCAATAAATATTATTTATTAATGATCACTTAAATTTTATAATTATTTGGTTAATTGTTATCTTCTTACCATTTTGTTTCTCATGGGCGCATTGACTCTCAAAGTGCTGGTTTAAATAAAGACACAATACTCTACTCACTATCCATGATTTGAATAAACACTCCAAATAAAACCCTTACTTTATGTGTTTCTGATCTTGTTCTGATTTTGAAGCTTTTCTCCAAACTTGCTTAACATTTTTGTTTTTGGTGCTCAGCTTCTTGGTTGTTTGGTAATGACCCTTTTGTTGATGTTTTGGCTTTGATTCATTTCCCGGTCCAAAATATTCATTTTGCTTGTGCTGCTCAGCAACTTGAAAGTACAATCATCCAAGGATATAGAGAACACTTCAGGGCCAATTACTCCACGCCGCAGCCAAAAACAGGCTGGCAGCATGTGGCATGAAGACAATTTTAAAAACCACAAAGAGTAAAATTATTCTAGATAAGTTATTACATTGAACCTATGATATATTATTGTAAAAAACAAATGTCCAGGAAGACAGCTTAGGGGTGTTAGAAGCATTCTAATAATAATCTTATTCCTTATTTTACACAACATCTGGTGGGGCTGAGCAGCGAGCAGAAGAATGAAAATGGCATCTCACACACATACATAGAGTTTTACAGTGTAGCCGATAACTAATCAAATTAGTCAGTAAAGTTCAGTTGGAGTAATGTCGACATCCGACAAGAAAAAGTAACCAATAGCATGAAGTTGGGGTGGTGAAAGTTTAAAGCTAATGGTCTCCTAATGATTCAGCTGAATGCAGAAAGCAAAAAGGGAACAGAAAAGGATAAAGACAAATTGCATCTGCTCCCTGCCTGTTGAGGGCATGTTTATATGTTGTGTGTCCTGATTCACATACAATTCAGGCTTTCTGACCGATAGTGCAGACAGCTTCATCTACCAAAAATGCTTAGTTAATTTAGAATTGGGCAGGAAAATACACAAATTGAGGGACCACATTAGAAACTTAATAGCAATTAGGCAAACCAAAAACTGAATTAACTCAATGTGCTTATACAATTTGGCTACTAATGATTTGACTTCAGTCTCTTTCCAGATCCCATTGTAGCCAGTATGAGGCCGACATCAACAGCACCAGTTCAGCCGCAGGGTGAGTAACAGAACGGTGAGATGGCGGTCTAAGAAGGCAAAATTTAGTTCCTCGGCACCCAGGTCACCAATTTGGTGGCACTATTCTGGACACTCTGCAGCATGCCTGTGGATCCTGAAAAGAATAAAGGGCTCATAATTGGTCATTCCATATGCAGAATGTTAGAATTCCAAACTATGTTAAGCCAGAAGTTAATGTTAAATGCCTTATAGGGATGAAGGTATCTGACATTCAGGCTAAATTGGATCCTCTGGCTCATGATGAAGTATCTACCTTATTGCTACAAATTGCCACTAATGATATTTTTACAGCAATATAAGGTATTAAAGGGGAAATGCATCTCCCTATGCAGCATAACAGAAAGAAAATGTCAGAATTGAATTGTATCTGGCACCTTACCAAGATTATATAGAGGGGATGTGATTTATAGCAAATTACATCCCCTTCACTGTTAGCTAGAAACCTGGCATGCACATAAAAGCACAGCCTTTGTGAACAACTGGGATGATTTTTGGGAAAGGCCTTAATTTTTCAAGAGAGATGCTCTTCATCCTAACTGGAGAGGATCTTTTGTATTATCCCAAAATATGGCAGTAAAAGTGCGTGGCTGACTGATTAGACCACCATCCAGACCGCAGTCTTGTGATCTTAAGTCATAGGCTGTAGTTTATCTGGAGCGTAGATGAAGAACAACAAAGCTGCAGGTCAATCAAATTGCATGGATGGAGAATGTTAAAAATGATTTAAAAAGCTCTCTTTAAAGCTTGCTCAAACTACTATTCTAAACTAATACATAACAATAATAATAATCCTTGTGTACTGTTTAGAACAGTGTCTAATTTAACAAATGTGAATTCAGAACTACAGTTCAAAATACCAACACACATAAGCAATACAGACTTTATAAACTTCTTTAATGAGAATATTAAAAATATAAGATCCCAGATCTCAACATCACAGTGCAAACCTCATACTAGCTTGGCAGACCCTGTGTAGCCCGGCATTCAACACTTTAGAAATTTTAATCCTGTAACAGAACAGAAAGCCTTCATTTTAATTTCTAGAATGAAACCTAATACTTGTTCTCTAGATCCAGTGCTAACAAAACTAGTAAAATTCACAATGGGTGTTTATCCATCCATCCATTTTCCAACCCACTGAATCCGAACACAAGGTCACGGGGGTCTGCTGGAGCCAATCCCAGGGCAGGAACCAATCCTGGGCAGGGTGCCAACCCTCTGCAGGACACACACAAACAGGCCAATTTAGAATCTCCAATCCACCTAACCTGCATGTCTTTGGACTGTGGGAGGAAAGAGAGAGAGAAAGAAGGGACTGAGTTTGGCTAATAGAGCATTGTGTGGTGCTGTATAGAAAGAGGACAGCAATAAATGTGTGTTTTGGACATTTGGTGTTTGTCTGTCTGTGCCCGGGGGCTGTCTTTCCACAAGACCAATATCAAATTTACCCTATCTCTCTAAAATACTTGAAAAGTAGTTGACAGTTGGCTTTAGTCCCACACTTATGCATCACAATTTATTTGAGAAATTCCAGTCTGGGTTCTGTACTAGTCATACTACAGAAACTGCTCTAACGCGTGTTGTAAACGACATTCTGCTAACCTCTGATGTAGAAAATTCCACTGTATTTATGTTGTTAGACTTGAGTGCAGCATTTGACACAACTGACCATTCTATTTTAGTGCACATGCTGGAAAATGAAATTGGGATTACAGTTAATGTCCTTGCCTGGTTTAGTTCTTATTTATCAAATCGATTCCAGTACATACAGAAATGCACTGACAGTAGTCCATCATTATACATAGAAGTTCAAAATGGAGTCCTGCAAAGCTCAGTACTGGGGTCTTTACTGCTTTCACTTTTCATGCCTCCACTGGGATCTATCATTAGAAAACATAATGTTAATTTTCAATCATACGCCGATAACACCCAGTTATACCTTTAGACCAAATTACTTTTCTCCGATGTTGCCTTCAATTAGATGTGTTAGTTAGTTAAAGGAGTGGATGGATGAGAAATACTTGTCTTTAAACACAGATAAAACAGAGATGTTTATTACTGGAGAGAATAATGCTGGTTGCAACAATATTTTGTCATTATTTAAATTGGTTGGAATTACTATTAGTTTTACTGAATCATTCCACAATCTAGGCATTATCTTTGACTCCAAAATGTCATTTAAAGCTCACATTACAAAACTGTCCAAGACATGTTTCTTCCATTTTTAAACGTTTGGAAAATTAAGGTGTTTTCTAAATATACTGAGAATTTAATTCATGAATTTATTTCTAGTAGAATTGACCACTGCAATGCGGTGTTCACTGGATGTTAAAATTGTTCTTTATACAGCTTTCAGGCAAGATGTAATCATTGCCTGATTACATCTTGCCTAAAGCTTGCATATTGTAATCTTTCTAGTTAGCAAATAAAATGTGTCATTTTGTTTAACTTCTTACCACATCCATAATGGTTAACATGGTACAACACCCAAGTACTACAGCTTTTAGTTAATTCAAAATGCTGCAGCAAGAATTATTATAAGAATAAGAAAATACGAACACATTAGTCCAGTTTTTAAGTCCTTACACTGGCTCCCGTTTAACTTTATGGTAGATTTCAAAAATCCTACTTTTAACATGGAAAGTCTTAAATGGCCAAGGTCTGGCTTACTTATGTGAGCACATCACTACTTACAAACCAGAGTACACATTTAGATCTTAAGATACCTGTCTGCTTTTGATTCCCATGATTAAAAAGTAACAGTGAATGGTTGAGCTTTTAGTTACAGGGAACTAAATTGTGGAATAGTCTGCCTGCTACTATAAGAGATGCCCTTCAGTTTCAGTTTTCAAATCCCAGCTGAAGACTAACTACTACAGTTTAGCATACCCTGACTAGAGCTGCTGATTAACTGTGAGTCTCTGTTGTTAGTCATTAGCACTAAAATATAAGTAGTATGATATTTATAATTTGTTACTAACGCTCACCTATTCTGTTTCTCTTCTCGGTACTCAAATGTGGCAATTGGTGCCACTAGCCTTACTGCCAGGTTGTTTGACTGCCTATGGAAAAGTCATCTCTGATAGAGGAGCACTAGAATCATTGGGTAGAAGGGTCCTTTCATCAAATTGGTTGGCCCGGCACTGACTCAGCTAAGGAATGGCCAAGGAGGGGGAGGGGGGAGGTAGCTTGTTGGACCCTCATACAGGTATATGATATAATCTGCTCTTGCATTTTGCTTTGTACTTGTATTATTACAATTGTACTATTGTATTGTATTTCTGAAGTGGCAATGATAGATAGACCATTAGATCTGTGAAGAGGATTACTTATGTTCTGTTTTTTGTATTATATTGTATTTACCTCATTTTTTGACACAAATTGCATGCCCAAAGGGGTCTCTCACTAAGTTGCTTTTCCCAAGATTTCCTCCATTTTTCTCCCTACAAGGGTTTTTTGGGAGTTGTTCTTGTCTTCTTAGGGAGCCAAGGCTGGGGTGCTGTCATAAAACAGGGCCTGTTAAAGGCCATTGTGGCATTCGTTTTGTGATTTTGTGCTATACAAAAAAGAAAAAAATGAAACTCTCTTTGATGAAAAGTTGAAGAATATTTTACATTTTTTCAGTCATTTATTATTGGTATGGTAGAATGTTGTCTAATTATGAAGCCTGATGTAAAATAGAAAAAATATACAGTATGTGTATTATCTGTTTCAGGTGACACACTCATGAGTGCACAACAGTGGATGCTGAGCCTTGAGAAGCAAGTGGTATGTAACGAGCGAAACTCTGCCACATCAATGTGAGTGCAACTGCAGACGACTTTTCAAGTTTCTACATTTTAAATTTTGCATACCAAGAACAAGCCTCATTAACCCTTGAATTTCTACAAAGGTACAAAAGAATATAATTTTCATGTCAATATTTTTGCTCTTTTAAGGGGTGCCAAATGGTTCAGTCTTCTTCCTTTTTTGCTTTTTGTTGGGTTCATCATATTCTGTGTTATTCTCATGGAACTACTTTTTCTTATTAAAAGACTTGTTCATAATGGCATGTTGGGTTACATGAAATGTAATTGTTTGGGAAATCATAATGAAAACGCATTTTGTTTGTACTTTAACAATTAGAGACAACAGTTATGTGTATTTATTTAATTTCATAGTTTTGTGACTTTTGCACATAATTCTCTTCTGGGAATCAATCCAGAAAAAAGTTCCAAAGCCTGCCATGGGATGCATGTCATCCAGTTATCTGGAAGAGTGGTCCAAAACCATCTGCAGCCCTTGATGCATTTGTGGGCTGTAAAGATTTCAAGTGCAGTGCAGTCTAAGAATGGTAAGCTTTGTTTCAGTACAGCAAAGAATAGCAAAAGCAATAGACTCTTATTGTCAGCTCTCCAAGTTTAAATTAACAAATTTCACTTAATGTGGTGTTGTCCAGGTGGAAAATTTAAGTTTACAAACTTATCTATATGTGGTGTATTCTTTCCCTTATATGCTTGCTAACTGATGTATTTTTGCTTTCATATTGTTTTCCTATTTTATACATTAGACAGTGAAAAGATATAACTTCTGCTAAGCCTCATTTGTTGAAAACAGTAATGTGCACACATACACACACATTTCCAAAGCACTTATCCCCATTTCTCAGGGTTACAGTAAATTAGTAATCTCTGGCATCATAGGGTGCTGGACAGGGGACCCCCTGGAAAAAGTGCCAACTTCATCACAGGACACACATAAACAGAGAGACACTCGGTGACACACACAACCAGTGTTGCCTATATATTGTTATATTATTAGTTGCTGAATAGGCATTATGGAAGACTAAATTGCTATTTCATAGAATATTTCAAAACTGCAATAACTTCAAAAGTACAAAAGAGAAAAGGTGGCACAACATCTGCATAATAGGGCCTCAGTGCATGGCAAAGAGGACCAAAGCAACTTGCAAGCACAATCCAGTGAAGTCACAGAGCAGTCTAAAATAATAATAATTCTTTGCATTTATATAGCTCTTTTCTCACTACTCAAAGCGCTCAGCAATTGCAGGTTAAGGGCCTTGCTCAAGGGCCCAACAGAGCAGAGTCCCTTTTGGGCATGTCAGGTTTTTCAGTGTTTTCCTTGTGAATGCAGTCAAAACCTTATTATCCTTAGGTCTACTGAGTCACGTCTGAAGAATGAAGATCTTTCTGCGTTCCGTGACATAACAGTGTCCTTGATGTTGAAGAAATCGTTATATGTTATATTTATGCGGACATATTCATATGTTCCGATAGTTTTATTCCTGTTCAACCGGTTTAAATCACTTTAAAAGTGTATTGTTTCTGCATACTTGCCAGCACATTGTCGGGTCGGGGTTTGAAATGTGCAAGCAGACGCCGCTGAAGATGTTCGACCCCAAAGCCGACGGGATTTTAGGTCAGCCCGATTTCTTAATTAGACATTTCGGCGAGCAGCATGTTTGCGATCTCTCCAGGACCTAACTGCAACTTTTAGTTTTAAAGTGCAGCACTTCATGTTTTCAGTTGCGGTTTGTTTGACTTGATGCGCTCTTAATTATCCACGAGGTGGGCAGGTCGCCGTCTAACATGCCTCTTTGACACCTGTCAGTAGTCGTTACTTCTGTTAGTGAAGTATTTGGAAAGAATCGGAAGAGCATAAATATGGAAGTGAAGGCAGGGGATCAGAACTGCTAATCGTGTGATGGTAAAACATCACGAGACAAAGAGCGATATGACCTGACGCGGCCGAATTGACCGGCGGGCTCCGTTATCTGCGCTCTTTGATGCCTAATTAACGGCATAAATTAGATACTTGAATGCGGTTGTGTTTTTTCTGTGTTTTAGGATGACCGGGTAACCCGACTCTGCTTCTCCATCTCATAATCTATTATGTTAGCCATACAAATACTGTAATGACGAGTTGAGCTTTGAAAAAATCAGCATCAGAGGACACAAACGAGGAAGGCCAGTGAAGTGAAAGGCGAACTTTGGCGTCAAAAGTCCGACAAACGACAGCCTCCGCTTTTCTTTTGGGAGCGGACTTCATAGAACTGTGGAGCACAGGGAACAGACAGGCTTGAAATCGCTCCCTTATGGATTCAAATTTGTTGGATATGCTGACAGGATGGCTTTATGGACAATTTTTACTGGCATTGTAAAGCGAGGAATTCGTAGCCGGCGTGTCAGTCATGAAGGAAAACTTGTAAGGACAGACCGCAAGAGTCCATGGAGGGTGTCTAAGCTTACAAGGCATGTCTGTTTTTATTTGGGGGTGGAGTGGGTTGACTTGACTAAAACGTGGGGTGGCTTTATGCGTATTGTTTAACATGGGCATATTGGGGCAGCAGCATGGGGACCTGGTCAGTTGGGAGCACCCAAAAGCAGTTTTTGCAGCATATGGCCACCATACTACTGTTTCTTGTGACTTGCTGAGTGGTTGTGTAGGTAGGAGCCCCAGTGCACTGCTTTGCCCTGGGGCCTATAATGCTGTTAAGACAGCCCTGCAGCAAACCTGGTGGGTTTGGTGGCAACATTTTTCAGAGTTATTTCCTGAAAATTCACCATTCAGTCAACTTAGGCACACATTCTTTTTACTACTTTGCTCCTGATGGTTTGTGATGCTAGTGTGACACATGTTGAGTATTTCTGGGTATAGTATTCTGGGATAGATTGTTATAACAATGGCCAACAACCGCCCCAAAACCACAAACAGATATGTCATTGTGCCAAGGTGGTACATTTCAACTTTTTTCATGTTTCCTTATAAGAATTTCCTTTTAAGTTCAAACATGGGGGGGGGGAATGAGAGAATACTAATTGTAACAATAATGGTGATCAGCCCCTGTAGTCTGGCCTCAGTGATAGAAGATTGAAAGATGAAGGGTTCATACTAGCTGAGGTCCCCAAACTCTGGTCCTGGAGGGCCCCAGTGGCTGCAGGTTTTCATTCCAATCTGTTTCTTAATTAGTGACCTTTTGCTCCTAATTTAACTACTTTTGAATTTTATTTGACTTGCTGTTGAAGACTCGGACCCCTTGTTTGTTTTCCCTTAATTATTCACCAAACAATAATGAGATACAAAATGACCAGCATTATTGATCATACAATATCTGGAAATAAAGATGAGGGTCTCAGGAATACTGATTTGCTCAGGTCTCCAAAACCTTTTGATGGTACTTTTTAGAAAAGACCAACAATTTCTGAAGTGTATGCCATTGCATAATGAGAGCAGCAACAAGCCATGAAATTAAAGAATGGGTGTAGTTAACGAGAATCGGCACTTAATTAAGCAACTGGTTGGAGTTTCAGACCCTGACTTAGTTGGTCTTCTGCTGGCTCACTGACTTCATATTTATTTCTGTTTGGGTGTCTTTTAAAGGAAACCAATGAAGCCATTCAGAGGAATGATGAAGAAATTCAGGGAGCAAATCTTATATATATATATATATATATATATATATATATGTCAATTAAAATTGATTCTAAGCAAGTTAATTAGCAGCAAAACCAGGTCACTAATTAAGCATTAGAATTAAAACCTGCAGCCCCTGGGGTCCTCCAGAACCAGAGTTGGGACCCCTGGTTCATAGTGTACTGCTGTGATTGTGTGTGGGGTGGTTTTTGTTTTTTTTTTTTAAATATATAAAAGACCCATATTTTACTGTCACTGTCCAGTATTCTCCTAGTATCTAAGTTGGGTGGTGTGGTGTGTGTTTCACTTTATTTACACATTTGTTGCTTATTTCCCCCATAGCACTCCTTGTGATACGGGTTAAGAAAAGGCAGTAATTGTATTTTATCTTTTGGTATTCCTTCTGTTTTTCATTTTTTGACAATGGTCTTGCTCTGGGCAGGTAAGTTAATTCAGTACTAACCGCTTTACATCAGAGAGATAAAACAAGCAAACTTTCAGGACATCTTCCCAAACATAGACGATATTTTTCAAGCTTTCCGTAGTGTTGTCTGTCACAAATGCAGTGCTGAGTGATTATCATCCAAGTTCAAGCTGGTGAAGAATGGAGACCAACTGAATCGTTTGACTTCAGTGTTCACTAAGAGTGACCTGCTTTCGAACCTGTGAACTGGTCGAGGACTTTGTCAATTTTCTAACCTGCTTAATCCAGACTAGGGTCGGGGGGATGATGGTTGTGTTGGGGGTAATGGTGGAGTTTATCCCAGCTGGTACAATGCTGCAATTGAGTAAAGCAAGCCTTGTAATCCTATACAGCATTTGCCATTCCCATGTTTTGTAGGCATTTGCAGTTGGGTCTGTAGTGGGCTCTTCAAACCTTGGTTTATAATGGTCACCTGTGCAGCAATGGCTAATGAAGATCTTCACTTTGGAGCACAGATTCTCATTTTGGAGAGGAAGTGCTTTATTTTGTAGATTTCTGCCATTAAATTTAAAGCTAAGCCTCTGTAGTCATCGTCATTGACTTGACTTGGTGTGATTCTGAGACCTTGATGTGTGGAGCACTCAGTGTTTTGTGTAGGTGGCTCCCCAAAAATGTACATAGCTCAGGAGCCCTCAAACCTCCATAATGTGGCTTTAAGGACTTTTTAGAGTGTCTATTGGAATGTCTGTTCTGTGTGCATTAAATTCACAGCTGATGTTTCTTTTGTTCCATTATGGAAGTGGTGATTTGGTTGTAATTGTCAGGGTTTATTAATGAGAAATATTGGAGAGTTTCCCGAAGTGTGTGGTGGGTTTTTTTTTTTTTTTTTTTTCTTATTATTTAAGAGGACTCTGTTGCTATGAGACAATTGAGCCCCTATTAATTACAGTATTTATTTTAAAGGTATATTGCATTTGATTCCTTTGGGTTTGTGAGCATCCTTAAGAAGAAATTTCCTGTAGTTTCCCATCTTTATCACATAATCTTCTATGGTCGGCATAAACCCTTCTGTCTCTCCAAACATCCTGCTGCAAATTAGCCAGCCGTTGGATGTCATAGCATATCCACATCAGGCTGGATATTTGAGGATGTCTGGCATGTGATGTAGTTCTGTCTGTCCTCTGATGTTGACTGTGGTGTGGAGCTTGTGTCTGCTGAAACTTGTGCTGTGCATAGTCTTTGTCTGCTGCTTTGTGGGGAAAGAAGTCTCTTAAGTTATGAATCTGTTTTGTGTAAATTAGTGATATCTGAGACCCCCCTCTCTGCCTCAGCTCTATGGCTGCTTTGGTGGGCTGCTGTTGGTATTTTCCTTTTGGTGCTGTTGTATGTCTGTTTGTGACCAATGTAGGACTCTGAAAGAGTATGCAAGGACTGGTATGCTGTAGTGGGCTCTTTAAACCTTGATGCGTGATTGTGTGGTCTGCATGTTGGCGTCTCTTAAATTATTCTGCAGCCTTTATTGATTTGTTTTCTTTTCCAGTTCTTCTATGGTGGTGGTTTGTTCTAATACTACTTGATCAAAGTCCTGTGCAGCCAAATCCAATGAATGAATAAAAGCAGACACCCCAACCTGCCACGAGCCCCCCAACATTGAATCCGTGAAGATGAAGCCTAAAAACCAATAAGGAACAACTGGATCATTTGCACAAACCCCCCTAACACACACACACACACACACACACACTTGAACCCCTGCACATTTTGGGGTTTTTTTTTTCCCTCCACCCTAACTTTTACTCTTATTCTGAACTTTTTATTTCTGTCTATTTTCCTGGCTATTTGAACTTGTCATTGGGCCATCATTTAGAATCTTAAACAACTCTACATTTAAGGACTCTTTCTGTTAAAGATCTATGTAAGTTTGCATTATTAATGTTTTCTTTACTATTTATGCATTGTTATGCTTATCTAATTTGTTTTTCTTTAATTCTTTTAACATGTTGAGTAATTTGAATGCATTATTTGTATGAAAATGGGCAATGAAATGTTTTTATGCAAACTTCAAAGCTGTTGACTATTTTTATCCCAGAAAAAAAAATGTTAAGACGACTAAAACCCGGTGTGTCTTATGGGTTGTGTGTATTGTCCATCCATTTCTCTGCAAGTGGTGAACCTCTTAAACCACAACTTGCAACCTCCACCCACACCAGAGCCTTCCAGCTTTGTGTTCTCATTATTCCTGTGAAATCTGTTCAGGTGGATTGGGTGAAGTGCCTTGGCGCTAAACTGGTGGTATGTTGCTCCTCCTCGATCCAAGCTGCTGAACCTCATGAGAGCAGAGGGCAAACCAGGACTGTGGGAGGTTTCCTGTTCTGGTGTCCCACTGTTGTGGTGGTCTGTATGTGTGTCTTTCTGAGTTTTTCATGGTTTTCAAATAAAGTTGTGTTTTCATAGTGTGCATAATTTGTACTTTTTTTAGCTTCTGTATTTTAATTGTATCTGTGTTTGTCTTTGTTCATTGTGCTTTTTGTTTCCATCCATTATCCAACCCGCTATATCCTAACTACGGGGTCACAGGGGGTCTGGTGGAGCCAATCCAAGCCAACATGGGGCGCAAGGCAGGAAACAAACCCTGGGCAGGGCGACAGTCCACCACAGGGCACACACACCAGGGACAATTTAGGATTGCCAATGCACCTAACCTGTATGTCTTTGGACTGTGGGAGGAAACCAGTGCACCTGGAGGAAACCCACGCAGACACAGGGAGAACATGAAAAATCCACACAGGGAGGACCTGGGAAAGCGAACCCAGGTCTCTTTACTGCGAGGCAGTAGTGCTACCACTGCACCGCCCTTTTTTGTGTTTCATGTGTTGTTTTTTTTTTTTTTTTTTTTTTACTTATTTTGAAGGTTTCTTTGCAGTTTTGTCTGTCTGTCCTTGTGCTGTGTTTAATATATGTAAGTTACATCCAATATTCTTAATCTGTGTTTTCTATTCACTGTTGTCAGGTAGGTTTCCTAGGTGGGTGTGATGTTCTCGTGTTTTTATTCCACTGTGGGTGATGGTGGAGACTGCAGATGCCTTTTTTAGCATCTGTGCACTTGTTAGTGTTTTGACTGTCCATGTTGTGGAAGTGAATTTTCGTAAATGAGTGTTTTCTTAGTGACAGTTTGTGTTCAATAACTTTTAATATAAGGAAAGTATTTAGGAAGTCACTGCACACTGGAGAGATTCTGAATGACTGGAAAAAGGCAAATATCCCATTATATAAAAAGGGTGACAGGGCAGATCCAAGCAACTATAGGCCAGTAAGCTTAACCTGCATCACAGGAAAATTAATAGAAGGAATTAAGGATAAGACTGAGCAACATATGGCAAGGACAGGAGTTATTCTGAACAGTCAGCATGGGTGCAGAAGAGGGAGGTCATGTTTTACTAACATGCTGGAATTCTATGAGGAGGCAACAAAAGGATACAATCAAAGTGGAGCTTATATTATTTATCTGGACTTTCAGAAAGCATTTGATAAGGTGCCACATGAGAGGTTGGGCATCAAGTTAAAAGTGGGAGTTCAGAGTGATGTTTTTAGATGGGTGCAGAATTGGCTCAGACACAGGAAGCAGAGGATGATGGTGCGAGGAACCTCATCAGAACTGGCTGATGTTAAGAGTGGTGTTCCACAGGGGTCAGTGCAAGGGCTGCTGCTATTTTTAATATATATAAATGATTTAGATAGGAATATAAGTAACAAGCTGGTTAAGTTAATAATTTGGAATCCGTTATATCATTACAGAAGGACTTGGATAGCATACAGGCTTGGGCAGATTTGTGGCAGATGAAATTTAATGTCCGTAAATGTAAA
Source organism: Polypterus bichir lapradei (assembly GCA_026402145.1). Classification (NCBI taxonomy): domain Eukaryota; kingdom Metazoa; phylum Chordata; class Cladistia; order Polypteriformes; family Polypteridae; genus Polypterus; species Polypterus bichir. Next base: position 35,522,993 of record JANRMT010062827.1, on the reverse strand, counting down.
GTCTTACACATAGTAAGTAAAAATGTTAGGTTTGAATACACAATGGGAAGAATACACAATGGGAAGTCGGAAAATCGAGAGTACACCTTATGAGAAGGATTTAGGAGTCATAGTGGACTCTAAGCTATCGACTTCCCGACAATGTTCAGAAGCCATTAAGAAGGCTAACAAAATGTTAGGTTATATAGCACGATGTGTGGAGTACAAGTCCAAGGAGTTTATGCTCAACCTTTATAACGCACTGGTGAGGCCTCATCTTGAGTGCTGTGCAGTTTTAGTCTCCAGGCTACAAAAAGGACATAGTAGTGCTAGAAAAGGTCCAGAGAAGAGCAACTAGGCTGATTCCAGGGCTACAGGGGTTGAATTATGAGGAAAGATTAAAAGAGCTGAGCCTTTACAGTTTAAGCAAAAGACGATTAAGAGGTGACATGATTGAGGTGCTTAAAATTATGAAGGGAATTAGTACAGTGGATCGAGGCTTGTATTTTAAAATGAGCGCATCAAGAACACGGGGACACAGTTGGAAACTTGTTAAGGGTAAATTTCACACAAACATTAGGAAGTTTTTCTTTACACAAAGAACGATAGACACTTGGAATAAGCGACCAAGTAGTGTGGTGGACAGTAAGACGTTTGGGACTGTCAAAACTCGACTTGATGTTTTCTTGGAGGAAATAAGTGGATAGGACTGGCGAGCTTTGTTGGGCTGAATGGCCTGTTCTCGTCTAGAGTGTTCTAATGAAACACTTGCTGGGCTCTGCCCCCATGATTTGTATGTTCTCTCTATGTAATGAGTTGTTTCCAATTCTGGAGTTGTATAATATGTATCCATGATGATCTTTTTAGATCTTTTTGTCTGTTTCTTGTGCTTCTTCATCTTACCTGCTTTGGTAGTCTGGGGTTTGGAGGGACCCCTAGATCAGCTATAGCAGCTTTCGTCTGGTGGTCCAACCCACCACTGCTTGGCCATTGCAGTAGCCATATTTGAGCTAGTGCTGCTCTCACACTGTGAATAATTTTTCAAACATGGGGCTTGTCACACACATGCGAGTTGGAGGCAGTCAAAGAGCCTAAAGGTGAGTGAAATTTTGCGAGACAAGGGTCTATCATGTAGTACTTACCTGAATCACTTAATACCTGCAGAAAACTGGAAGAAAAATAAATCTCTCAATTTCCGGCTCCAAAATGGCCGTGATGACGTCACTTCCGGTTCCACTCCAATGATGTCGCTTCCGGTTCCACAATAAACTACTTCTGTCTACTCCTGATGACGTTGGTTCCGTGTTCCCGCCTCCAATCGTCACTTCTGGCCAACCATTTCCTCTCCCATCATACATTCTTTTATAAAAACGCCATCTTGTTACAGTAAATCGTTCAATCTGTACCGAAAAGTCATTTGAATCGCTTACTTTATTTCAATTGTCTGGACGACAATATATATGGGGACGATCCCCAAATCTTTTTCTATTTTGAAGACTATTTATCACAGGCTGTATTTAAAGTTTTGCTCACTTACAAAGAAATAAACAGTCTCTCTCTACTTTTTTACGATAGTTATTTTAATGGAGAGAGACCGAATATCAATGAAAAATCCAGAAAAAACACAAGTTATAAATGATTTGCATGTCATTAAGAGAAATAAGTATTTGATCCCCTACAACCCAGCCAGAAATTTGGCTTCCACAGACTGGCTATGCGCCCATGTAGCACCCAGGTTACAATCAACTACAGATTCTCCTGATCTCATCTAGTTATGTGTATAATCAATTTCTTCCATTACTACCTCTCCATCACCATGGGCAAGACCAAAGAGCTATCAAAGGATGTCTGGGACAAAATTGTAGACCTGCACAAAGCTGGAAAGGGCTACAAGACCTTCAGCAAGAAACTTGCTGAGAAGGTGACAACTGTTGGTGTGATTATTTGAAAATGGGAGAAATATAAAATGACCATTAATCACCCTCGGTCTGAAGCTCCATGCAAGATCTTGCCTCATGGGGTGAGGATGGTCATGAGAAACGTGACCCCATTGATCACACACGATGCTGTAATAGACTGAAATTGAATGTTCACTGGCAAATTTATGTTGAGGGGCCTGTACATGTGCCTTCTTGAGCAAGGGGACCTTGTGGGCACGGCAAGATTTCAGTCCATTAAAAAGAAAAAAGCACCTATATAAATGTATATTTTAACAGCAAAAAGCTGTAGTACAATTAATGATTTAAGACGATTAAAACCTATAGGTGTATGTATATTTAAGCAGCATTTAATTGCCAATAACATTAGATTGTGTAAGAAAATATATCTATATATGTTAGAGAAATAGTGAAAACTACTTTTTTAATTAAGCCTTGTATCAGATAGGCACATTACAGAAAAAACTAACAATATGACAGCTGTAAATTGAGCTTTATTATTTTCTTTTATGCCATGTGTATTATGCATAAATATTTTTGTACATAGTAAAGTATGTTGTGGCATGCAGAGGGCGCTCCTGCAACCACAACCCTACACACAGACGGTGGACACAAGTCCGCACTCCAATGCCCAGAGTGCCCTGCGGGAATCCGTGGAGCCACAACAATCCAGATGGCCTGCCCTCCAGCGTTCCTGGAGAGATAATGTCCTGAGCCCACTCATTTTTCTATTCCTTCCAACACATAGGCAAAGGTTCCAGTTGTCCACCACAATGTACAGCGTTAGCCAAAATTAAGTACCATATTTCTCCAGGTCATTGCATGACGTAGAGGTGGTCGAGTGGGTTGGGGTGGTGGTCCTTTGGTAGGCGATGTCTTGTAGTTTTCAGCCAGCAACATGCCTTGGTTTGGTGCACATTGTGCTTTCACTGTGAAAGTGTTCTTCAAAAACAACAAATCCATCATCACTACACAACGCGCCTTCCGAATGCGCTTCAACATTCCTCCTAATGGTGATGTCCCAAATGGTGATCGATGGTATCAAATGCGGCACTCCGATCTAAGAGGGTGAGAATAGATAAACGGCTTCTGTCTGTATTTACCCACAAGTTGTAAATACTTTAACGAGTGCAGTTTCTGTACTGTGATTTGTTCTGAAACCCGACTGAAACTTATCAAGAATGGCATGTTTATTGAGGTGATCATTAAGTAAAATTCTAGAGAAGGCAGTCATTATGCACCTTAAAGGCAGGTAAGAAATAGGTCTAAGATTTTCAAAAGCAGAGGAGTCAAGATTATTTTTCTTCAGCAGAGGTTTAACTACAGCAGTCTTAAGACAGTCTGGGAAGACACCAGTATCTAATGACGAGTTTACTTTTCAAGAATACTGTCGATTGGCACGGCCGATACTTTTTTGAAAAAACTTTTTGGTATTGGGTCAAGGACACAGGTGGAGAAATTATCTATACTAATAAAAAGCAAAGCCCTCACTCACTCATCACTAATTCTCCAACTTCCCATGTAGGTAGAAGGCTGAAATTTGGCAGGCTCATTCCTTACAGCTTACTTACAAAAGTTAAGCAGGTTTCATTTAGAAATTCTACGCGTAACGGCCATAACGGTCGACAACGTCTGCCATTTTGAACTTTCTTATTTATGGCCCCATCTTCACGAAATTTGGTAGGCGGCTTCCCTGCGCTAACCGAAACCGATGTACGTACTTATTTCGGTGGTATGATGCCACTGTCGGCCGCCATATTGAACTTTCCAACGTCACTAATTCTCCAACTTCCTGTGTAGGTAGAAGGCTGAAATTTGGCAGGCTCATTCCTTACAGCTTACTTACAAAAGTTAAGCAGGTTTCATTTTGAAATTCTACGCATAACTGTCATAACGGTCAACAACATCCGCCATGTTTAACTTTCTTATTTATGGCCCCATCTTAACGAAATTTGGTAGGTGGCTTCCCTGAGCTAACCGAAACCAATGTACGTACTTATTTCGGTGGTATGACACCACTGTTGGCCGCCATATTGAACTTTTCAACGGTCTTTGTTACTTATGGGCCCATCTTCAAGAAATTTGGTACGTGGGTTCCCAACGCTAACTGAATCCTACATGCGTACATATATACGTCCATAGCCTGCAGCTCAGTCACCGTGTGAGGCGGCGCTGGGTCCCCCATCCCAACGCCTCCCACTTTGTTGGCTGCCTGCCTATATAAGGCCGTCTGTCGCTCCAGTCTCTACATTCCCTTCCTTGCTTCGCCACGATATTCACGTCTCCCTACTGATAACTACAGCCTTTTTATTTAATCCACGCCTTCTCCGCTGTTTTTTATTGTTCGTTTATTACGATTATAGTTATTGTGTAGGTATTTTAGACTTACTTTACATTGTTCAGGTACCCATTTCCTTTATCCTTCCAACCATACCCCTATTAACATGTCTATCGAGGTGATCACCATCGATCAAAGAACTGTCACTTACCGAGTAGTTTCCATGCCCGGAGATGGCACCTACCTTTTCCATTCTCTTTGTTACATATTGCACGGCCATATCGGGCTCACTCTTGATATCCGGAGGAACATTGTGTCTTATGTATTGAATGACTGGGACAGGTTCAAGGTGTGGACTGATGACGGTACAGGAGATAATTATTCTACACAGGAGCACTATAAGAGTGAAATGCTTAAGCCCTTCACCTATGGTTCTGCATGTGAGTTGATGGCTGCCGCTGAATTGCTCGGTTGTCGCTGTCAAGTGTACCGAAATGTCCAAATATTTTACACCTTGGACAACTGCCAATGCCTCTTAAACATCTTAGATTCACAGGTAGCGATTTCAGTAGTGGACACTTTGATGTTTATGAATGTTTAAACTCTCAAAAGCTGGATGTGAAGTTATCGATGAAACCAGTTGTATGCTTACAACGCTTGACAGATGCCGAATGTCACTTCAACACAAGTCCTACAAATACTGTCATAATTGAAACAAACCATGAAACTCAAACCGATTATGACAGCAGCAATCCAAGCTGTGAGATTTGAAACAAGATTACTTTTCACATGGCCAACTGTACGTTGCATGCTCAAGAGTAAGCTCAGCGCACAGCTTGGTCATATTACAACCGGAGGGCCGAAATGACAATGCGGTATACAAAGAGATCCTTAACAAATAATTATTGGTATATTTTCCCTCAGTTTAAAAAGGTTTAAGTTTCTTCTTAATAAAAACTTTAAGGAAGTACTTCGCCACTGCGAAGCACGGGTATTTAGCTAGTTTTATATAAATCAGGTAAATCTATCCTGGTGAAAGAACTTAATTTGTTTATAATAGAGTACTGGGGTTTAAGAGGATCAGTATTGGGGAAGATGTACTATATTATTTCTAATAAATTTTTTGATTAAAAAATACAGCAAAAGCCTCAAGTTTCACTGGAAGTATTTCGGAGGCACGGTGCTGCAGTGGTAGTGCTGCTGCCTCGCAGTTAGGAGACCCAGGTTCGCTTCCCGGGTCCTCCCTGTGTGGAGTTTGCATGTTCTCCCCGTGTCTGCATGTGTTTCCTTCGGGTACTCCAGTTTCCTCCCAAAGTCCAAAGACATGCAGGTTAGGTGCATTAGCGATTCTAAATTGTCCCTAGTGTGTGCTTGGTGTGTGTGTGTGTGTGTGTGCGTGCGCCCAGTGGTGGGTTGGCACCCTGCCCGGGGTTTGTTTCCTGCCTTGCACCTGGTGTTGGCTGGGATGGGCTCCAGCAGACCCCCATACGACTGTCAGGAGAAACTCTCACCTTTTAGTATTAAAAGTTTCCACCTTACTATTTACATTATTCTCACATTTGTATTAAGCACTACAAATGGACTGGTTGCTTAGAATGTTTGTAAATTTTGAAGCTGCTAATGAATCAAAAAAGCGTTTAACAATATGCTTCTTGTGAATATTTTCTATCATTATTTCTATATTAATTAATAAGAGAAAATGGTTTGATAGACCAATATCAATGATCTGCTTCACATCAACTTTTAGTCCTTTTGTAATTACTAAGTCTAACATATGACATGCTTTGTGTGTAGGCTGACTAATGTGCTGGCTCAAATAGAGTCCAGGAGGTTCATGAAGTCTTTTACTTATGGGTCACACTGATTATCGATATGCAAGTTAGTCACTGACTATTAAGAATGTGTCATAGTTCGTAATTACAATTGACACCAAGTCTGAGAATTCCTCAAAGAAAGACGCATTGTATTTAGGAGGTCTATACACGATAATACTAGAAACTGAGAAACTCCATGAATAACAACGGCAAGATACTCAAAGGCCTTTTCCAAAAGCGACATCTTTACACTTTAACCAGCTCGAGTGAATGTTTGCTAAACCGCTGCCTTTCTTACTTTGGCGATCCGCATGAGCAAAGCTGCAATTCAGAGGCGCTGATTCAATTAAAAGAGCTAAGCCACATTTCATTTAGCGCAATAAAATCAATTTTCCTATCACTAATAAGATTGTTGATGGAAAACATCTTGTTGGTTAATGCTCTAACATTTAATAAAGCCATATTTAATGTTTTGGAAGAGCAGAACTGAATTGTATATGTGTTATGGGTATTCGAGATAGAAATTAAGTTATTTTTATTAGCGCCGCTCTGTGCATATTTTTTATTTAATCTATAATCTGTTTTTATAGTTTTAATATATTGCTCATCAAGAGGTGTAATTGTAATTAAGTTATTTGTATTTATGCCGCACTACCTAGTTTTTTGGGTTTTTTTACATGTATTGAGGTTAGTTATTACAGTATTAATGCATTGCACTTTGGAGGAAGATTTTGTTACCAAATTATCACATCCTAGCAAAGCATTATGGGAAGGGTTAGGAGTAAAAAATAGACAGTCGAGAGACAAATTACTTTAGCGATGTTTTTGGAGAGTACCTGGCCACCAAATCTATTTGAATGCAGACCATCCCACTTGAAGAAATGCGGCCTCTCCCAGAAGAGGTCCCAGTTGTCTACAAACCCAATGTTTTGACTCTCGCAGAAGCCTTTCAGACAGATTTTTAACACCAGCAGACGACTGTAATACTCATTTGATCTTCTAACAAGAGGTAGGGGACCCGAGATGAAGATTCTTGCAGCCAGGGTCCTCTCCTTTATGGCTTTAATAAGTACTGAGAAGTCCGCCTTGAGAATCTCCGACTGTCGGTGTCTCGCGTCGTTTACCCCAGCGTGTATCGCAATGAAATCCACTGCCCTGTTCTTGTGCCTCTTGAAGACTGTCAGTGCTCGTCTCATAACATCTCGGACACAAGCGCCGGGAAAACGAGAGACAAAAGTTTTCTGATTGGGGCAAAAGATATTTAGTTTTTGTACAATTGAATCCCCAATCGCAAATACATCACCTGGGGTAGAAGACAAACTGGGGGCACGAAGAGGGTCAAACCAGTTCTGGGTGGAGATGCTTGCCTGTGCCAATGGAGGTGTTCTAGCCTTTAACCCCTGCCTGCATAGCTCAAACAGGCTGAGTTCTTCATCATTGATGTTGTCACTCCGACAAAGCTCACTTGGCCTTGAAAATTAGTGGCACAGTGTGGAGTCGATGTTACTGAACTGCGATTTGCTGTGATGATTTCAGATGTCGGGGGTGCCTCTGTCTGGACAGGAGTTTCTGGATCTAGATGTCGAGAGCCTGGAGTTCTTCGACAATGTGGTTCATCTCACTGTCGGCCGTTGTCTGCTTCCACTTCCACTTCGTGCCCTAGGAAAGAATGAGAGAAAGAGAAGTTAGTCTCTAGACAATTCAGCCCAACCTAGCTCCTAGTCACACACCAATCTCAAAATCTTGAAGCCCTCAAGGACGCTATTCGCTACATAAGCATCGCTATTTCCCTTGAAGTGGCTGAACGAGTCATGCAAGCATTCAGAAATCTTTAAGAGTGTATCGCTAATGATGGTCACCACCTTGGATATTATTTTTAAAATACAGTAAAAAAAAAAAAAATCTATTTTGTATACCCTTTCTTGTGTCATTCACCCATCCATTCTTCAACCCACTATATCCGCACTACAGGGTCACAGGGGTCTGCTGGAGCCAATCCCAGCCAACATAGGGTGCAAGGCAGGAAAAAACCCTGTGCAGGGCACACACCAAGAACACACTAGGGACCATTTAGGATTGCCAATGCACCTAACCTGCATGTCTTTGGATTGTGGGAGGAAACCCACGCAGACATGGGGAGAACATGCAAACTCCATGCAGGGAGGACCCGGGAAGCAAACCCAGGTGTACTTACTGAGAGGCAGCAATGCTACCACTGCAGCACCGTGCCACCTTTCTTGTGTCATAATGAAATTTATTTTATCTTGTAGTGTTTGTGTAGAATAAATGTTTGAAATGTGGTACTTCATTTTGGCTCTCCTTGTAATTTTAAGGAAATTTTATTTTGGTGTTTTATGGTGACTGAACAGTAAGTCTACCAAATTTCATTTTCTTAATAAATGAACAGTTAACATCTGTGGTCTATAATTTTAATTATATCAATTAACTTTAATATATAACAAAACAACTTATTTTTGTCTGGTTATGCAGGAGACTAGAGTAAAAGGTTTTTTTAGGGATAAAAAAAAATATCAGCTGATCAAGTAACATGAAATCGGTGATTGGTATCAAAACTTGATCAAAGCAACCTTTATCCTTGATACAGTGAAATGTCTTGATAGCTGAATTTTAATCCGACATCTCATCTGCTTTTTACTAGCCTAGGGATCCTGCATGTCATATACAGAGAAGTCATTCATTTTTGCTTTTATTTACTTTTTAAAATATCCTTTTTTTCTCTTTGCAGATTTCCATTGTGTCATGTTTGGTGCCTGTGTCCTTACAGTTTTTGTACTGATGTACAGGATGAGGTTTTGTCTGCTCTGGTATGTTCCATATGTGCTCAAAGGTGTATTAGTATGTTTAAATTTGTGTTATTGACTGATGAGTGAGACTTAACAGGTTAGTTATATCGGTCTACACTTGCGTGTTAAGATTATCACCCAGACACATGCACAGATCTTATTACACAGTTATGAGTGAGTGACGCTCTACCTCCTGTCTTGCTAGTATCCAACATAGGGTCTTGTCCACATAAGTATGTATGAGTGAGGACTACAATGCCTATCACTCCTCAGTACACCACACAGCGACTCAATATCTCCCGCTCTAACACTTTTGTCTTATATGCCTCATAGCAACCAATGATGTCTCACTTCTACTACACACGTCCTGTCTATGGGGGTGTGACCTTTCGGCCTTGATAACCCTGCAGGGATGAGCAAATGGCAATCTCTGCTGTACCTGGTGCCTGAATAATTGCTTTATTTCTTCAATCACTCGAGCTATAATGACAAACTTTAGAACTGTAAAAGCAACATGGTTATAAAGTATAATAACACCAACAGAAGAGTTTAATAATATAGAATAAAATAGCAAAGTGTGTAGTAATGGAGTCTTAAAAAGCTTAATGAAAATCGGCATGTTAAGTGTGGATGTTGTCCTGGGAAGTATTTTGATTCCGCATTTGGCATGATGCATACGTTATGTTTTCGGACATCTGCAGACAACATAAGTCCTGTTACTTGAACAGGAAGCCCCTTAAGATGAAGAAGTGGAACAATGGTATGGAGTTAGTGTCATTATAGTGTCAATTTAACTGGGGTCAATGAAGACTTCACCACCACCACAAGGAAAAGGCCTATAAAATGCAGAATATGTAGCACAATAATGGAACAGGTTTAGATTTGGTTTAAATGCAAAATATCCCATGCTGCAGTTTGTTGTGCCTGTCAATCATGGATGTGATTCTTTGGAACCATGCTGCAATGACAGCCATCTCCAACTCCAAGTGCCACATTTAGTCAAAGTATCCTTTGAGTAGAGGTTTCTGTGCTGCTGTAGACACATTCCTAGTTGGTTGACTGAAGAACATGAGGGCTGAGGGAGGGATCAGGAACATTTTGGCTTGACCCTTGTGGATCCAATGAACCTTGTCTTGGGTAAACTTTGTCAAACTTAATGTTGGCTGTGAGACAGACAGATGTATGAACTCACAATGCCTCGCAGTAATCAGATAGGCACCATTTGTAAATATTTTCATATTGTTGTCCAACGTTTAACCTGCCTTGTCTGCATTTGTTCTATATTTTTTTTCTATATGTTATTGGAATCAACTAAGAAGGCACGTCTAATGTTTTCTTGTGTAAACGCAACAAAATAAAAAACATTGAACTCTGAAGTTCATTCTATGCAACTAAAAGCAATTCAATTTGTTGATGTAAAAGGGCGACTGTGCCTACCATCATAGGATGTTTGCTTTTTAAATGCACTCATTTCAGTACATTTTTTAACTTTTCCTTCACAAACTACACTATACTGTTACATGTAACAAAATAAAAAATAACAATCATACAACAGTATTCCACGATCTGTACTGGACATAAGCCCAAAAGAATGCAGAATGGACTTGAAGAACATGGGTGGTAGACAGCAGATGAGCTGACACAGATATTACAGGACTTTGCCAACAGAAAATATGCTAGGAGCTTCAGAGAACTCGTGGATGATACACAAAGTGCGCTTAGTGAGTGAACGTCGTTTAGATCTAGACAGGCTTATCTGAGGCAGTTTCAGTTCCACTATAGAGGATTGCGGGAAATTTACCCTTGGTAACAGAGGTCAGTCTGGTCCATACAAAGCTAAAGATGAAGCTTAGTGGAGTGTTGTCAATTGAGGCTTCATGAAATTTGTGATCGATGAGAAAACAATCTTGGGGAGATGTTCCAAGGCTTATTATTATTATTATTATTATTATTATTTAGCATATCCAATTTTTCTGAACTCTGGTTTAATCGTACGTGTCCATTACAAAATGGTGAAGCACTAAAATCTGAACTATCCATTGAAAATAAATGACATAAGATATTGCATTCGTTACCACGTTTTTGGTAAATGATATCTGATATGTTTGTTGCAAAATGATCAACTATTAACTAATATACTGTTGAAAATGACAAGAATTAATAATATACCATGTTTGATTATGCCATTTGTGTCTGTTGATCTTTTAAGTCAGCAAGAGACAATAGGAAAAGATCTAATAATAAAAAGAAATTAAGATGGTGAGTTCCATAATTTTAAAGTTGGCAGCTATAAAAAGCCCTGATTCTAAGTCAGTAAACCTCAAACACTAAAGTAACAGAAAATGTCAATGTTAAGATCATCTAGGATCAGCGCTGGTGTGCTGCTGTCCCTGCATTCATTGTTGAGCTTTTAAAGCAAAAGCCAAAACAATTAATAGAAAGAAAGCCTCTGGTCTTTTCTGAGGTTAGGACATGTCCTGATAATATGAGGATGTGTATTGTATCCTAATAAAGAGTAGCGTGCTAAGCAGGTTCACTTGCACGCACTGATACAGCACATTGCCACACCCACAACACAACAAACCAACTCAGGATCCAGATTAGGACTCGAGTGCAGCCATGCAACAGGTGACACCTCAGCACCACACTAGTTCAGATAGAATAGAACAGTGTGAGGTTTTTTTTATGGTGGCCGGAGTGCCAATTCTGCCGCAAACCCCCAGGTTTTTCCCTGCAGGTTAGAGGGGCTACATGCAGGGATGGATGCAGATTAATGTTATACCCAGGACGGAGCAATTGCAGGTTAAGGGCCTTGTTCAAGGCACACCTCCATAATTTAATTATTAGTCCTCTACTTTATTAATACTTTTTTTATTAATATTCAGATATTAAAAATACAAAATGTTCTGAGGGTCTTCTAGTAAAATTGAAACACTCTTAAAAGCTGATAAGTCTGGTCATGCACTTGTCTTGATGATTTTCTGTCAGATGTTTATTCTTTCATTCAGTGTATTTAAAAGTCTTATTTTTATCAGTGTTTAGTTGGAGCCATAATGCACTACGTCAATAGTCTGCTATGGACTTCTGCGCCACCACTCCTGGGGCCTCATGTATAAACGGTGCATACGCACAAAAATGTTGCTTACTCTTTACGGTAAACTTGCCGTAAAGCCACGCACATTTTCATGCTAGCACAAACCCTGGCGTACGCAAGTTCTCCGTTCGGCTTTTGAGACTGGTGGCACCCAGCGTCAAAGCATTGCTTTTGTTCCAGTGTAGTTTCCCTTTCTTTTTTAGATCCACATCCCTGATGCTGCTTTATCATATACACTGAAATTAACCACATATTGTTTATTAGTTTAAGGCATCTGATTGTACCATAGCTGCATTAACGTTCTTACTCTCACTGCACCTTCTTCTTCCTCTTTCAGCTGCTCCCGTTAGGGGTTGCCACAGCGGATCATCTTTTTCCATATTACTCTCGCTGCACAACTCAGAGTATTTATCCCACTGCATCTGAGTGTGGAATCACATCCCTACAGCAGTTAGTGGGAAAGAGAATTATCAGTATACAGCATCAAGCACAACCTGCCTCAGCCATGCTGCCTGTTTGAACTGCTCTCATACGGCAAATGCTTCAGAGCCTTTCCTGTACTGACCTCACGGTTCAGAAGCAGTTTCATCCCAAGAACTATAAACACACTCAATCAGTCCATCAAGTGCTCCTTATAGAACTGTTTGTGCTTATCAGTACAATTACCTCAATGTAATCTTGCGATACAGTTCTAATATTGCGCAACCTGCGCCACTTAATAAAGCACGTATTTACATATGATGACGATATCATTTTTAAGATGAAATGCAGCAAAATATGTTTATTACATTATACAGATGTTAACATCATTTAAATCTGTATTTTTAATAATTAAACATGTGAGGACATGGTGTCGCAGCGCTAGCAACGAGCTGGCAGCTCATTCAGGGATTGTTCCTGCCTCACGCTGTATTCTTGCTGGGGCTGGCGCAACACTGGAAGGATAGATGGATAGAATAATTAAACCTGTACTATGGAGATATTTCAATGTTCCTTAAAAGTTTTGAAGAATCTGAGTTCTAAGCTTACAGATGGCTTAACGTCTTTTACTGAGCTGATTGTGTGGCGATTGGGTACTTGGAGAAAGAAAAGTAAGGATAGGAATTGGGGCTTAGTACGTTTGAAAGAGACAGTACTGTTGCAATAAAATATTTCATAGAAGGTCGCGCATGGAGCAGCAAGCAACTTGCGGGAGGCAGGAACAACAACAGCATTTATTTATATAGCACATTTTCATACAAAAAAATGTAGCTCAAAGTGCTTTACATAATGAAGAATAGAAAAATAAGAGACACAGTAAGAAAATAAAATAAGTCAACATTAATTAACATAGAATAAGTGTTAGGTCCAATGGCCAGGGGGGACAGAAAAAACAAAAAAAAAACTCCAGACGGCCGGAGAAAAAAAATTAAAATCTGCAGGGATTCCAGGCCATGAGACCGTCCAGTCCCCTCTGGGCAAAACAATCTCTGGATGGGGCGCCAGTTCATCACTATCACTGCGCCACCGTGTTCCCATGTTTAATAACATGCTTTAATTGATATGACATGAATACTGAAATATCAAGTATATATCTCAGTATTTAAATTATTCAGAGAACTGTAATATCATGAATGTAATGGATTCTGTGTAGATGTGCTCTAAAGAGGAGAGGAATGAAGATCATTAGGAACAAGACAGAATACATGAGTGTGAATGAGGGGGGCATCAGTGGAATGGTGAGGATGCAGGGAGTAGAGCTGGCGAAGGTGAATGAGTTTATATTTGGGATCAACAATATAGAGTAATAGGGATTGTGAAAGAGAGGTGAAAAAGACAGTGCAGGCAGGGTGGAATGGATGGAGAAGAGTTTCAGGAGTAATTTGTGATAGACGGGTATCGGCAAGAGTGAAAGGGAAGATCTACAGGACAGTAATGAGACCAGCTATGTTTCATGGGTAGGAGATTGTCGCATTGACCAACAAACAGGAGCTGGAAGTGGCAGAGTTAAAGATGAAAGATTTGCATTGGGTGGAGTGAGGATGGACAGGATTAGAAATGAGTACATGATCATCTCAGCTTGGACGGTTTGGAAACAAAGTCAGCGAGGTAAGTTTGCGTTGGGTTGGACGTGTTGAGGAGAGATGCTGGATATATTGGGAAAGGATGCTAAAGATAGACCTGCCAGGCAAGAGGAAAAGAGGAAGGCCTACGAGAAGTTTTATGGATGTGGTGAGAGAGGACATAGAGTGGGTGTCACAGAATAAGATGTAAGTAAATGGAATACTGTTCACTGTCTTCTCTTGTGCAACAATCTTCACTGGTGGTGTAGTCGATCACCAACCTTTTCAACTCCAACAACTCACCCTTAGCAACAACCAATCTTCTTCACATCTACAGTAGTGTGCCTCTATAGGAGGTTCTGCCCTCAAAAACAGAAGTTTAGGAATTTTTCTGTCAACAAGGGTGAAAAAGACAAAAGTTTGAAAGAGATTGTCAGTCATATATCTGTTTTGAGGGGAATAGTACAATAGTATCTTTGGGCACTGTGTCTTCTATAGTGTGCACTGAATTAATCAATTAATCTGTCGGTTAAGCACTCAACATGAAGTCCAAGGAACTCTCTGTAGACCTTTGCGATAAAATTGTGGTGCGGCATAGACCAGGGCAAGGGTATAAAAGCATTTCTAAACCTTTGAGTATTCCCAGGAGCAAAGTGACCTCAATAAGTGTGAAATTGAAGAAGTTTGGAGGCACCAGCACTCTTCCTAGAGTTGGCCATCCCAAGTAAGCTGGAAAGAAGGTCTTTGGTCAAGGATGTGACCAAAAACCCAATGGTCTCCCTAACACAGTTTCAGAAGTCCTCTTCCAAGATGGGAGAACCTGTTAGAAGGATGACCATTTCACCAGCACTCCAATCAATCGGGTGTTTGTTGTAGGGTGGCTAGGCTGAAGCGACTCTTGTGTTAAAGGCATGTGATGGCCTTCTTGAAGTTTGCAAGCACATTGGAAAAGATGCTCTGGTTTGATGAGACAAAAAATGAACTCTTTAGGTAGGACTCCGAACATTAACTGGTGAAAACCAGGAACTGCTCATCAGCTACCTAATATCATCCTTATGTTGTATCATATTGGCGGCAGTATCAAGCTAAGGAATGCTAGTTAGCGGCAGGGACAGTAAGACTAATCAGAATTGACTAAAGCATGTGTGCTGCTAAATTCTAAGTCCTTGAAGAAAACGTGCTCCAGAGTGAATGAACATCATACTGGGGTGATAGTTTATGTTTCAGCATGACAATGACCAGAAGCATACAGCCAAGATAATGCAGGAATGGCCTTGGGACATGTCTCTGACTGTCCTTGAGTGACTCAGACTTAAACCCCATAGAGCATCTGTGGAAATACCTGAAGACAACAGGTTACAGACACTTCTCATCCACTCTAACAGGTCTTGACAGGTTTTGCCAGGAAGAATGGAATAAACTTCCCAAATCTTGGTGTAAAAAACTTGTTGAGACTTATCCAAGCAGACTCAAAGCTGTAATTGCTCCCAAAGGAACTTCTTCAAACTAATTAATTAAAGGGCTAGGTTGTAGTGTAGATTTATGAGCAAAAAATGGCAAATTTATCCATATACAATTCAATAAAGTGAGCATAAAGTGAAGGGCTATGAATAGATTAGATAAACTTTATTAATCCCATGGGGAATTTCAGAATATTTTCTGAATCCACTATCACACATTTAACATATAGTTTTACATCTAACATAACATTCTAAAGTATGTTTATTACAATATAGGATTGTGAGAGGCCTGTCCCAGCAATTCAGGAAACAGCCCTGGACTGCTGAGTTTGAGTACTGAGCTAAAAGGTTTAGAGAACACACAAGACAACAGTTAATGCAGCATTTGGTATGTGTTCACCTTGGTCACATTTTTAGCTCTACATATTATGGCACTATTATCTAGCATTGTCATAAGAGGTCTGTGGTGAAGAATGATTTTTAAATTATTAATCGAGTCCCAGTGCATGCAGGCTCTGAATGGGTGCAGGTGTGTGCATTCAGGCGCCACTCCAGGGTTGATTGGGTTGCTTGGCTGATTCCACATTAACGTGCGAATGAGAGCGGGACAGTCAGGTGCCTCATGCACACCTCGGAGTGGGCAGAGGACAGTACCTGCACCCAATCAGGGCTATATAAACAGCCTGCATAGCATAGAGGAAACAACGAAAAAAAAGAGAGAGAAGGAAAAACAGAAACATGGGGGTTAAAGAAAGGAAAGGAATGAAGAGAAGGGCAGGAACAGGATGGAGGTCTGCGTAATATGAGAGAGGAAGCAGAGCAGTAAGCCCCATGAGAACAGCATGTGGCCAGACGATCAAGAAGGGGGCAGATGGGTAGCTTCTACTGAGCGTTTTTGGAGCAGGATCAACCGAATTCTCCAGAAGGCTCCCTTGGAAGCCAGACGGACTGAGGCATGATGAAAACATGGAGCAAAGTTCAGTACAGTGCCCTTGAAAGGCTAACAGACTGGTAACGGGACCAAGCTGGATTAAACGGTTGTCTGTGCCTGCTGGTGGACATCACCTTGTGCAGAGGAATCTGTAAAGGGTAAGCCAAGGAGACATCAGATTTTAGAGGGAAGCACTGAGGCTCATGGTTTTAAGAGTATGTGTGCGCCCTTGATTTTAACCTTGTTTTTATGGAATATATTTAAGGAATATTTTAACTTCCATTTCACATTTTGATTTTATGGATTATTTATTTATTGAAGAAGATTTATCACACTGCACTTGTTTTTGAGCACTTTTCTCTGGGTTTTTAATAAAGAGCACTGAACACTTTGCACCAAACCCTTGCTGACTGTATGTGTATCTTTCCTTATTTGCTCCCAAGAATCAACCAGGGAACATGGAGCCTACCCAGATCATCACAAGCATTCAAATAAATCTCAGTTTTAAAGATTAAAACTTCCAATCAAAGTAAGTAGGGTATATGTAATCATATTACAGTATTCTTATTGGTTATATAAGCAGGGGCCTTGGTTACTTTGTTGTACTTAACAAATAAACCAGTAAGTATTATTTTTCATTCATGAAATGTATTAGGCTGTTCTGTGGTTTCCTTTAAAGTTAACCTTTATTATACAAATTATTGAAAACAATCATAAAACTAAGAACAAAAGAAAGAAACTCAGAAAACAAACTATCGTTTCAAAGAGTTTAAATAGTTTTAACATTCAGTTAACAAAAATTGCCCCTCATTACAATTAAAGTAAGAGATGGTGAGCAGGGCAGCTTAATCTTTTAGTCCTAGTTGCTCAATTTCAATGGAAAGTGCAGTGGAAATATTTACAGTAGTTGGAAGAAATGAGCTCATTTTATCATTGAATAGTGAGGAATAGGAAAATGATAGCTGATAAGAAAAATACATAAATACAGAACCACCGCTTTAATAGCACACGGTTTACAACAGGCGCCATGAACACACTACTTCTTGTGACTGCTGCTTTGATAGCCTGTTCAGGTACAGCAAACCAAAAGTTTTTTAATGTGTGTAAACTCTCTTTCTTTCTTTCTTTCTTATTAAGTTGTATTGAGCTGTGAACTTTAAAACGTAGGTAATGTCAGCATTACTGACTCCTGCTCCTGGGTGTCAGGTTCAAGTAGTGGTATGGGGCCCTTGTATGTTTACTTTTTCTGTGTCCACATTTCCTCCTAAACCAGGTTTTATTTTCCTTCTATAGGCCCTAGACATGTTTGTTGAAAGTATTGAATGTACTATCTTGGGTTAGAGCAAGACTATAGTCTGTTGCTTTTTATATTATGGACAATCTGTATTAGCCAAAGAAACCACAAAAATGTCTTTTAATACTTCCAGTTAGCCATTAATAGTAATAGTCGAGGAGTAATTAAGTTTTCATATGAGTCAATATTTCATTTAATGATAAATACTGTAATATATGGCATGGTGTCTAACTAGCTACAAACAGTAACTAGTTTTATAAATATCTAACGGCCTATAAAACCCTTCATTTACCTAATCATAAATTTATGTCAAGTTAGAGACTGGACAAGCAGGCTGTCTTTTATGTTTTCTTTTACAGTATTACATATTATCAAATTTATAATTAATTGAGCTCCATTGTAAACTGAAGCAATAAAAGCTGCACAACCTAAAATGTGAGCTCAAATGGGTGTTGGGACTAGGGCAATGGCGTTCTCTTTCTTTCTTTCTCGAAAGGAAGGTAATGTCCAGTGTTACTGCTTCTTGTATGACTTAAAACCTGAGCTCACGTGGGTGGTGGGACTACTTCAGTGAAATTAAGCTCCGCTCTGGGTTAGCTGTTTCGGAGAATGCCCTGTGGACTTTGAAATGTTCTTTGCAAAACTTAGTCAGTACTGTCCAGCAATGGAGCAGATCTTTCTCAAACTTTCTTTTTAGTGGCATTCCCACTTGAAGATGATGATAAGATAATCAATGGCTATGAGTGTCCTGCTCATTCACAGCCTTGGCAAGCCTTTCTGACCACAGACAACAAACGCTGGTGTGGAGCCGTTCTCATCAACGAGTGGTGGCTGGTGTCTGCTGCCCATTGCTATAAACCGTAAGCACTGTTTGCTAAATTTGCCCTGATTTATGGTGAGAGAGTGCTAAATGCAAAGTTATCTGCTTTACCTTTTACTGAGCAAATCTTGTCTATGGTGTTTTGGTTTTCATTTTCTGCCAATTTTCATCAGGGATTATTCTGTTCATCTCTGCCACTGATTCAACTACCTAAATACTAAATACTGTCTCTTGGGTATTTTTGGTACCCCTTAGTTTGTCCTGGTTCAATTACCTTTGGCTTTGACCCAGATCAGTTTATCTTTGACTTTAATACAATATTCTCCTGAGTCCAGCTAGACTTTGCCTAAACTTCTTACCTACTCTGAATGCCCCTGCCATTCTAAGATGTCTAATTCTGCTCGATTTCAGTGCTAGCAGCTTAATTGTACATCTGGGAGAACATAACCTCGTTCAAGTGGAGGGGACTGAGCAGCGCATCAAAGTCTCTAAAGTCTTCAACCATCCCGGCTACAGCTCCTGGACAATTGATAATGACATCATGCTGATCAAACTACAGAGTCCAGTCCAGTTCAACGAGTACATCCAACCAATCCAACTGGCAAGCAGCTGTGCTCCTGCAGGCAGTCAGTGCCTGGTGTCTGGATGGGGAAACCTAAGAACATCTGGAGGTGAGCTTATTTTTTTTTTTTTTTATCCAGACTGCACCATCTGCAGATCCTTCCACAAATGTCCATACATCTGAATACGTATAAGCTCCCACCGCTGAGAACTGGGATACAGAAATCTGTGGGTTAGGCCAAAAAGCAACTTTAAGTAGTTCTATGTAAATGTATGAATTTACAAGTCATGGGTGACTTTCTCTGTGTGACATAATTTGGAAACCCACACGCATATTTTCACACCTACGGGTACAGGACCAGTTTACTATCATGGTGTACTGCAAATGTTAACACTGAGTTCTAGTTTGATTGCTTAGATTTCAACCCATCTTAGATAGGTAGTAGAGAGAGAGGGCACTTCTCATGTCTATCTGTCTACTTATTTGTGTTTCAGTTCAATACCCAGAAAGTCTTCAATGCCTTGATGTCCCCATCCTCTCTGACACAACATGTCGCAAAGCTTATGGAAACAGGGTCACAGACAACATGTTCTGTGCTGGCTTTATGGAAGGTGGCAAGGACTCTTGTCAGGTAAGATCTGGGCACCTTTGCTTTCCCACTTTGTATTGATGAGATTTTCCTTGCATTGAAATATATAACATATTTTGCATTTATTTACTATGTGTAGTATATGTCACATTTAATTTTTTTGAAGATTTCACATTAATGTACATCTTTCTAATAAAGCACATTTGAATTTGTGTGGGATGTTTTTCCTGTAATTGCTTGTGAACTTCTTTAGGAACCACCAACTATGCTACAGTATTTATCAAAGGGTCTGCTTCAGGCTGATGTTTCTCCATCCTGTCCAGGTTTAGGCTCTGGATTGATTCTCCCCTGGAGTGTATTTTCTGGATTTGGCATACTCTCCTAACCAAACAGTACAGTTTTTTTCCTATGGAGGAACATGCTGTAAAATGGAATAATTGCTCTAAAATGGCCCATACGTATGAAAGCTGCTGTACACTTTAGTGTGCCCTACAATGCACTGGTTTCCTATACACAGATGGATGGATTGATTCTGCTATGTCCCTGTTGCTGTTGGGTCAATGTAGAGATGGCAGTCAACCTGAAATGCACTTTTTTGGAATGTTTGAGAAAATCTACCCAGTCACATAAAGAGCTGTAGTTCAGCCTTGCTAACCAGAACTCCACTGTGTGCCTATCGTGTTTGTTAATCCTGTTTAAATTTCACTGCTTAATGTAAGCCTTGGTATCAGTATTGAAGAGAGTAAAATGGCCTCTCCATCTGTGTGAAGGTGGTGCTGAATTTTAAGATCAATGTAGTGCAAAATTCTCCACAAAATTAACACCTACTACAAAGTAACTTCTGCAGAATTTGATTTGAGGCAGAGTTAAACATTAGAAATTAATCTTAGGGGAGAGTTAAAAGAAGTACCTTAAACGATTCATTGTTTGTGTAGATACATGTGGCTCAAAATGAGGAGGAGACAAGTTTTCTGCATCAAAAAATCATTCAGTCTGGACTTAAAGGTCGTCAGTTTATCTTTTTTTCTTTTAACAGGGTGACTCTGGTGGTCCTTTAGTCTGTGATGGGGTGCTGCAAGGCATTGTTTCATGGGGAGATGGCTGCGCTGCTAAGAATGCACCTGGGGTGTATGCTAAAGTATGTAAATATAACACCTGGGTGGCAGAAATAATTGCAAAAAACTAAATGTATCCAGTAGAGTTATAGTTGGTAATAAAAATTTGAAAAGCAATTAAGGCTTTCTTTTTCTTTTCCAACTTAAATGTTTCCATCAAAAGTGTATACCTTAAAAATTGCTCCAAATTCACACCTAACTCTCACTCTTATTATGAACTGTAAACGCTAGGGGTCGCTTTTGCCCCATTAACCCCAACAGACTAACGCTCTGGACACTGTATAAAAGTACCAAGAAGTATTTTAATCCTTTGTCTTCTTAGTGACAGTGCCTTATGTACCACAGCCACAATAACACAGGTAAATAACAATAAATCAAGCACAAACACT
Source organism: Polypterus bichir lapradei (assembly GCA_026402145.1). Classification (NCBI taxonomy): domain Eukaryota; kingdom Metazoa; phylum Chordata; class Cladistia; order Polypteriformes; family Polypteridae; genus Polypterus; species Polypterus bichir. The sequence goes on along the minus strand of JANRMT010062827.1, from coordinate 35,501,885 downwards.
ATATAATTCTCTCCTCCATACCTCCCAGCAAGCGTTGTCTACCTCCTCCCAACTCTGTCTCGCTTGCTGTGTCTCCAGTAGTCCTTTTTATAGTCCTCGACCAGTTTTTGAATGTCCTTCACTCAGAACATTGCACATTTTAGAATCCTCTTCTTTTCGAAGGTTAAATTCGGTTAATCCATTCATTGAATACTTATATCCTGCACTAGCATGGTGTTTTTTTTAAACGACTGCTGTGGTCCTCTAGTTCTCATCATTCATCTTGTGTAAAAGCAGTTACTGCATGCCCAACAACACCTGTGTGTAAAAAGTAGCGGCAAGCAAAACAAAACACGCAGTCCTTAAAAACTGAAGTGCAGGTAGTCTTCATAACATTTGCGATTAAGAAGACATGCCTGCAGGCCAATTTCTCATGTAGAGTAAGTTTTAAGAAGATGCAGAGGTCCTTCAGCTGGTGTCTGCCGGACAGGTGCCTGTGTGGAAGAGCTGCAGCTACAAAAGTGTTCAACCCTCAACCTCTTCAGAGAGGCTAAGCTGGATTTGCAAAATTATCCTCACATTCACTCATGAGTTGCCATTGCTAAAGTGTTTACCCCACCCTTCTCAAGAGGAAGAGCGGTGGCTTTGCAAAGATGTTCACCACTCAGCCACCCCACAGGGAGGGTCCACGCTGGATTTGCTGAAGGAGGAGCATCTGTTACCAGAGCACACAGCATGACCAGCGACTTTGTTTGATCCTAAGGCACTGAATCAGTTCCTCGTCTCAGTTTTGCAGCTCGACTTCAAGTGGTCGATGTTGGTTTATGTTACCAATGTCATTAGGGGGTTTAGCACTGCTCTGTGCATCTGAAGATCCTCACACTGAGCTGATATATGCTCTCACCAGTTTTCAAATAAGGGGTTTCATCTAGCAAAAGAAATCCTCTCATGAGATCCTATCATTATTTAGTATTGATAGTGATAACATTTCATGAGGGTCTGTTTTTTATTACAAAATAATTCACTAATTTACCTTTCAAAACGATTGCACAGATACAGTACAATGTTACACGACAATATTACAAATCTTTGGAGGTGCTAAGCGGTTGCTTTACACTATTTAGAGCTCCCACTCTGTCTCAGTTATAGAGGAACACAATATGCTTAAGCTAATAACATTTCAAATCTTTATTGAATATACCTAAAAAACATTTGCAGTGTGCCGCGGATAAAGAAAAGTGAACCCTTGGATTTAATAACTGGTGGAACCTCCTTTGGTAACAATAACTTCTTAACAAGAAGTTCCAGTAGCTGCCGATCAGACCTGAACAACGTTCAGGATGAATTTTGGACCATTCCTCTTTACAGAATGTTGCGGCTCAGTCATATCCTTAGGATTTCTGGTATGCTCATTTCACAGCATCTCCATTGGGTTAAAGTTTGGCTCTCTCACTGGGCCACGTTTTTCTTTTTTGAAGCCACTCTGTAGTAGGTTTACTTCTCTGTTTAGGGCCATTGTCCTGCTGCATCATCCAACTTCTCTTGCATTTCACTTGGTAGACAGCCACCCTGACAGGATACGTTGACAAACTTCATTTGCCCCTTGATGACGGGAAGCTGTACATACCCTGAGGCAGTAAAGCAGCCCAAATCATGTTGTCCCTTCCACCATACTTCATCACTGGCCTGACGTTTTCATTTTGGTATGTGGTGCTTATTTTACACTATTTACTACTGCATATTCTTCCCGAACAATTCAATTTAATTTGTCCACAAACGATTTTCCAAATAGCATTATGGAGTGTCAAGGTGGTATTTGGCAAACTTCAGGAATTTTTTGGGAGGGGCAGCACCTTCCTCCTTCGTGTTCTGCCATGGACATTATGTCAGTTCAATATTTTACATTTATGGTACCTCATGAAAGGAGGTGTTAATCTGTTCTAATGGTTCATTCAAGCTTTTAGCTGTCACTCTAAGATTCATTTTCATCTCCATTGATCATTCTATGTTATGTCTTTTGAGTCATCTTTTGAGTCCAAGGAGAACAGCCACAGCGCTAAATCATCACAATTTGTCTAAATATGATCTAATATATATCAAATCTCTTTTGAAATGTGTTTATAACCCTTTATATAAATCAAAAATTCTTGCTTGTGGATCTTCTGAGATCTCCTTTTTTACAATGCATGCTTTAAATTAGCAGAGGAGTTGTTTTTTTGTTGGTCAAAGTACCCTTAAACCACGCTTCCAATCTTGCATAATTGATTGGACCCCAGGTTTGCCAATTCCAGACTCCAATTAGCTTTTGTTGAAGTCTGAAGCCTAGGGCTCCATAGACTTTTTCTAACCTATAATGTAAACGTTTGAGTCATGTTATCAATATATACAAGAACAACACAATAATGTGTACGTTATTAGTTAAGCCAGACTGTGTTCGTTCATATTGTAACTTAGATGAATATCAGACCATGTTTTAAGACAAATTTATACATACTGGAGTTTTTGTTTTTTTCTGTCCACCCTGGCAAACTGTTGTTATCATCAGACTGTCATTTACAGACTTAAGCCGAGTTTACACTTCACGGGACATGGCGCGTTTTCCTGCAGACACTACTGCTACGCAAATGGAGAACTGTTTATACTTGCGTGCATACTTTACAGAAGTCTGGAAGAATGCACCAAGTTGCAGTGCAACATATCATCCTGGTGAGAAAACAATTTTCAGCTTTGCTGTGTTGTGAATTGCCTGAACCATCCATTAAATTCCTGGGACACTTTTCCACATATCTCTGAAAAGGGTGAATGTTTAATGATTACATCCATCAATCCAGGGACACACCCATTCCAGATAGCATTGAGAACGAGACATAAAACCTCCCTGGATGGGGCATCATAAAATGAATAGAAGCACATACATATACTAGCGTCATTTTAGCATTACCTAACAATTTTTTATTTGGGAATTCTAGTTCTTTTAATTATATATCTAGCTTATTTAATTATATATCTTTCTATTATAAAAAAAAAAAAATCTTGGGAGGGAGACAAGGGAGATGAGACGTGATCTTCTCAGAAGACACTTTGACGTCACACGAGACAAGGCAGTGAGACAAAAGGACAGCTGCTGTACAGGCTTTTAAGTGATCGACGTGCAGTGCGGCAAGCAGAACACGCAGCAAGACAGCAGCTGATCCAACTGCAACTCCTTACCGTGCGTTCAGCCCTCCCACCCCTTTCACAACACGAGCAGCGTTATACGTCCTGCGAGAAAGACATTTAAATAAAGGATAAAGAGTAGATGACAAAGTAGAACGTCGTAAAGAATTCAAAAATGTTGGCATGGTACACATGCACAGCAGATCTTCTCGGAAGACACGTTGAAGTCCCTCGAGACTACTTGCACATCACACCCTACTTAGAAACAATTTCTTAGAGACACTTAAACATCCCACAAGACAAAGAAGTGAGACAAAACGACGGCTGCTGTACAGGCTTTAAATGATCGTCACGCAGCACAGCATTCAGATAATGCAGCACAGCACTAGCAGCTGGGGGATAATTCATTCATTACAGCTTTATTACTGGAAAATATCAAGAAATAAAAAATGAATGAAATGAAAATAACAATCACTTTTAAATTGTATATCCGGTTAACCAAACCCGGGGGTTGGCGAGAGAAGCGAGCAGGGGGAAGACCCCCCTAGTAATTATATATACATATATAAATATATATCTATCTTTATTTAGTGTAGAGTGTTGTACTGTGTTAGCCATAGACTGATACGGCAGAAAGTAGGGTGAAAAGACACCTTTTATTGGCTAACTAAATAGATTACAAATGCAAGCTTTCGAGGCACCTAAGGCCCCTTCATCAGGCAAGGTTTAACAAAGAAACTGAAAAATACTCTAGCTTATATTGGGACAACAAAGTGATTTTTTTTCTTAACATCCTTTTTGTTCAAATGTTATGTAAGTATGCAGTATTTATTTTTGTATACTATATATAGATTATTATTTTTATCTAATTTTAATTTGTTTTTCTTTGCATGTAACTACTTCTTTGACATCTTCTCAAGCACTTTGAGCTTCATCATGGGTAAGAAAATGTGCTAAAGAAATAGTTCACACACTTTTTCTTAGCAGTGCAATGCAATTAATTTATAACACAGGGATAATAGATAATGCATATATGCAAGTGTAAACAGACAAAGGACATTAACAAACATCACAAACATAAGTGTATGTTTAGTTTAATTTGATATTTTTCTCTCCTATAGAAAAAGCATGTAACTTAGGAATTCTGTTTTCTCCATTCTCATCTAAAGAATGACCCAGGAAACAACATTCTTACAGGCTTTAAAATATTCAAGTCACAATACTGGTCTTCCAGTTGGTTAGATGGATAAATTCTTAGCTAGTTACAAAGTTTCTAGCACCTGCACCATTGATTTTTTTCACAGCATAACATAAGAAACATAAGCTGACAAACAAGAGGAGACCATTCAGGCCATCAAGTCCATGTAGCTAATAGCTAAGCTGTTCCAATATCTTATTTAGATTCTTCTTAAAGGTTGCAAGGATTCTGCTTCAACTCTATGGCTCAAGTTTATTCCAGAGTCCCACAACTCTTTGTGTAAAGAAGTTCTTCCTGGCTTCAGTTTTAAATGCACTTCCCCTTAATTTCCACCGATGTCTTTGAGTATGTGGTTCACCCTTAAGATGAAAGAATTGCAGGATCTACTTTATCAATGCTTTTGAGGATTTAAAACACCAGGATTAGGTTCCCACACAGTCTCGTCTGCTTGAGACTAAACAGGTTTAATACCCTGAGTTGGCCAGAGTACAACATGTCCTTAAGTCCTGGGGTGTGTCTAGTTGCTCTCCTTTGCACAGCTTCAAATGTTGCTATGTCTTTCTTGTTGATCAGAACTGCACACAGTACTCCAGATGTGGTCTTACTAGTGCATTATATGATCTGAGTGTAATATCCTTTGAGTTATTATGATGTAGCCTAACAATTTATTGTTCTTATTATTTACTTCTGCAAATTGCTTAGATGATGTAAACATGTCAACATAAACCCCTAAATCCCTTTCAGAGATTGCTTACTGCATGACCGTGTTTCAAACATTGTATTTATAATTGATGTTCCTTCTGCCCACATGTACTACTTTTCACTTTTCTACATTATAATTGAGCAAGAGAAGCTCACAAAAACTAAAAACCTATCATTCACACAGATTATTACTTTTCAGTATACTGTAACACCAACAACTAAAATACATTAGCTGGCTTTATCATTACGCCCACGTACCAGTCAATAATTCTCAGAATCAAAGCAGACATATTTAAGGTTTGTTTCTTGATGACTCTCAGTGTAGACTGTGCTTTGTCCTGATTCCTTTGGTTCTTGGCCTTTCTTGGCAAGATAATCAGCAGAGAGTAAGCCAGAGTTAATAAACCCTCCAAACTCACTCACCCTTACTTGCTAGCTTTTCTGCTGGATGTCCAGAAGGTTTTTCTCTTGCATTCTGTGGTGCTTATAGCACCATGTTTAGGCAAATTAGACCTTGACTAGGGGATTGAATTTTTTTCCCTCACTTGGTTTCTTTTAATTTAACCACATATTGTCTGTTATCTAATAAAGAAAGCTTATTAAGTGATCTCTTATATAACCAAGAGGTTGATGGAATTTTCTGGTTAGAAAAAGAAATAGATTGAAACGTCTTAGTTATTTACCACAAATGACAAAGTCTGCATTAGCTCAAATACATAAAAGGTGTTCTGAAAAATATAAGTCAAGTCAAGAATGGTAATCGGTGGCTCTACAATGGGGACGTTTTCATTTATTTCAATTGAATTGATTTTTGCCAGTCCATAGGGAGGATAGAGTAATTGTAGGGCCTGTTTTGCACCCTGGTGGAGATGTGTCCTTGCTGCTACACAACCTCAACAAAAAAAAAACAAAAAGGTATCTGAACAAATATGAACATAGTGAAGATTTAAAAAATGCTCAAATATAACTTGTGTGATGGGCTGCCGGGTCCCATGCCCGGCCAGGACGCCCCTGCTGCATATGTTCCAGGGCAGCAACCGTGGACAGCTCAATACTTCCCCCGGGATGCTTGGTGGCATCCTCCCTGGCCAACGGTGATTCCCCAACCTCCCGCATGGCTCCATGGGAGATGGAGTCCTCCACAGCCTGGTTGGGAGCTGGGGTGGCCGCTAGGGGGTGCTGCCTGGAATCAACAGCCCGGCTGGACGAGTCTTCAGCCCCACCACCACTCGAAAGCCAGAGTTGGGGAGGAGGAGGACTAAGCTTGGTGAGGAGGAGTGGTGGACGAAGAGAGTGTTTTGGTGGTGGTGTGCTTTGCTTTTGGACTGTGTATTACCTGTGGGTCACAGGGAAGACGTGTGCCCACAGGGGAAGAAAAATAAAAGTCTTTGTTTATTTTGTATGTGCTTCTGCGTCAGTCTGTGCCAGGTCAGGCGCTATATAGCGCTTTATTATATCTGCAAGTCTATAATTTAATTGAAATTGTATGTTAATTAATATAAAAACATCATTTCACCTAATGTTCCTGGCACTCCTCTTTTAATCCTTGACTGCCTAGCTCTTATTTTGCTGACAGCCTAATGTTTGGTTCCTGGTGGCTGACAACAAAATTTAATTCTGATAGGCATTTTTGCAGTTAATATAATACAGTTATGGTATGTGCCTAAAATCTTGTAATTTTCATTTTTAAAGTGTTGCTACACTGAGAACATTTAACAGTCCAGTCTAATGTAACAAGAACAAAACAGTTGCACACCTCATTAGTTTTGTTCTGGTTTCTGTCAAATGGAAGGCAGATCCTGTTCATATTTACCGGCTCCTGGACACTGTAAGTTCCCATTTTTCAAAGTAAAAGTAGCACTAAGTTGCAGACATGCCAATCTGAAATGTGCACCTCTCACAGTTTCACAAGAATTTGACTGTTTGTTTTCATACATTTTAAACAGGTGTGATTGTAAACCGTCTCATAGATGGATGTCTAAATGGGTGACAATGATACGAAAACAGGAAACTGTACACAAGTTAATGTGGGGCTCATTATGGTATTACCTTTAATTTCTTTGCCTCTTTGACCCTTGCCAGAACTTGCGTTTTCCCAATGCAGTGACTTTTGAGTGCCTTCTAGGGGATTAGCAGAGCAATAGCTCTTTAAGTTTTGCTCCATTCCTGAAGAGAATGTATTTTGAGTGTGTGCATAATGTATGTCTAAAATGCTGCTTTGAGTCCATTATACCAGCGTTTCTCAACCTTTAAGTATTTGCGAGCCGGGTTTTCATAACAGTTTTAATCGCGCCCCCCTTAACATTTTTTTAAAATGTAGATGCATATTTTATTATACCTACTTTTATCAACATTTATCTAACTGTATATTTATTGTTCTAGTATCAAAATGTAGTTTAAGTTAATTTGTTTTGGTTTCAACAGATTTTTTTTCATATTTTCGATTCTTGTTTTCTTTTTTTCACATCTTCGCACCCCCCTTTTTGTTACTTCGCGCCCCCCAAGGGGGGCCCGCCCCACAGGTTGAAAACCACTGCATTATACAGTAGATAACTGTATATTGTGTATACAGTATAACTGTGATTGCTCCAGAAGCCTTTTTAGTGTATATATTGTCTTTGATCTTTAACTTCTTGCGCCTACATACAGATACAGATCTGTTTAGAATTCTTTATCAACTTGGACTTTTAGAAACTGTTAAAGTGACTGAAACTCAGGTAATACTATTTAGTAGCTGCTGTAGATGGTAGATTTATAGCTGGAAATCCACAAAGAGAGAAAATGAATCATATATCTTACAATTGTTTTTTATTTCTAAGCTTTCGACTCCTATCAGGAATCTTCATCAGAGGAAAATGATTAGACTTACAGGAAACCAAGACAATATATAGCAAATAAAGAGGGGAGGGTCGGATAGATGTTGATGGGTAACTGATGAGGTGGGTTTCTGAGGCTGTTGGCCATAAAGTCTTATTTATTATGTGCCTGTTGTTCATTTCAAGCCTGCATATGCTGGGTTCATGCCCAAATGTCTGTTAATGTAGTTTTAATTGGATAGCCACATTTCAGCCAGTTCTCTGGCACTCTTAGTATTAGCCTTGAATTTTACTCTGCACTGAGACCAATTTACATATTTGTCCAGTCAAATTTATTTGTGTGCAAATCCAGATCAGTAATCAAAAGAGTGCACAAGCCTACAAACACACTGCACACTCCGTTTTAATGCTAAAAGTAAGAAATTGGCAGAAGAGACACAGAACATGGCTACAGCATACCATGTGAAACATGTCCAGCTCTATACATGGGACAAACATCTAAAGCACTCACCACACACATACAGGAACTTCACAATGTAGTCAGAAGAAAGGACCCATGGTCTGAGTTACACATATTCAACTTTGAATGGACACACATTTAAGTGGGACTCGCAATAAAAAAATGCAACATAGCTCTTAGTTGGCTATCATCAATGTTATTTCCCATCCCAGAAGACACTGCCAGGTCAATGACAGAAACATGGAGAATGTGCAAATTCACATATAAGGCAGCCCCAGCAGGACTTAAACCTAAAGCGTGAGCAGGGAAGTCATGAAGCAGACACTTCCTTCAGAGTCCTCAACTCAAAGAAACTTAGGATGAGAACCCATGAGAATTATTTACTTACATAGAAGACTATTCATCCAAGATTTGAAGCTGACGTTACCTTATCTTGTACAAAGAAATTTTTATCATTTATTCTTTTCTCATTTTGTTCATTAAAACAAAGTCATAAAATGATCAACTAAACTGAGAAATAGAACACAGGTTAGCCAAATTATGAATATGCGTTTGCTCAGTGTTAAGGGAAAGTGAAGGGGAAACTCATACCATCATAGGAAGACGTTATCTAATTTTATCATGTAATACAGAGGAATGAGAAAATGACAGCTGATAAGAAAACACACACATACAGAACAGTAGCATTGATGGCATACATTTCCATCTGGCACCATGAACTTGCTGCTCCTTTTGACTGCTGCTTTCCTAGACACTTCAGGTAGAGTAATCCTCAGGTTTATATGATATGGTGGAAAAAATGATTTTTCTTTCTTTCTTTCTTTCCCTATCCTGGGTGGGTTGCCTTATGTGTGGTTTTGTAATAGGATATTATGTTTTAAGTAAGTGTAAGTCAAGGGAGTTTATGTTTAAGTTAATATATCTAACACAGTGAGGCCTCAATTGCATATAGTTTTGGTCTCCATATTACAAAAAGGGCATATCAAGGCTAGAGAAAATCCAGAGAAGAGGTATGAGCTATGAGGAAATGACTGATGGAGTAGAACCTTTTCAGTTTAATCAAACAGAGATAAAGACATGGCATGATGAAAGTGATTACAATTTTGAAATGAATTAGTACAGCAAATCCCAGATGTTACTTTAAAACAAATTTGTTGTGAAGAACAAGGAAACATGGTTGGTGATCTATTAGGTGCAGATTTTACAAAATTGTTAGAAAGTTGTTCTTAAGGAAAAAACCATAGACACATGGAATAAAATGACCAAGAGCAAAACTTTAAGAACCTTCAAATCTTAACCTGAAGACTTTAGGTGGATAGGATGGATGAACTGGCTGGGCTGAGTGCCCTGTTCTCATCACAAGTGCTCTAATACCCTAAGGTTTTCCTTTAAGATTTTTATCTTTTTGAAATTTTTTGCCTGCATGTTTTAATCTTTGTCTATTTCTTGTGTTATTAAATTTGTGTGTCTAATTTTGCACTTATTTATTTATATTTTTTTGGCTTAATTGCTTTCTTTTAGGATTTCTCTTTCAGGGTCATGGACTCTAATAAAAATTCAAATCAATATTAGCTGCTTTAGTGGACACTATTCATGAAGTTCTTTCTCTCATGAGCAGTAAATATAATGAATACATAGTTTGTCACTGTGTTTTATTCTTTATTCTTTATAAATTATTCTGTTTAATATAATTACAGTTATGTCCATAAATATTTGGACAGAGACAATTTTTTTCTAATTTTGGTTCTGTACATTACCGCAATGAATTTTAAATGAAACAACTCAGATGCAGTTCAAGTGCAGACTTTCAGCTTTAATTCAGTGGGTTGCACAAAAAGATTGCATAAAAATGTGAGGCAACTAAAGCATTTTTTTAACACAATCCCTTCATTTCAGGGGCTCATTGTGGTAATGTACAGAACCAAAATTAGAAAAAAGTTGTCTCTGTCCAAATATTTATGGACCTAACTGTATATATTTACATATAAGTTTAGCTTGCATTTATACCCACATATAATAATCTAGCTTGTATTAGATATATGTGCAGAAACTACAAGGATTATTTACATCTAAACATCCAGAGACCAGCTAAAAAACAAGATAGAGCTGAAGGTCAAGCAGAAGATCTTTTATATAACCAAGACTTCCTTGAATGTTCATACATCTGGAGCAACTAAATCATTTATTAGCATCTTTCAAGCTATCTCTGTGTTTAAAAGTTGATTACTCTTAATAAAATTTCACACAGCATTTGGATGATTATTTCTGTAGAACATGCAAATAAGAATTTCACTGTATTCTGAAAATGTGACAACAGTGGCACTACTTATGACTACTACAAGTATTACTACTACCAGTTCACCTAAATGGAGACTATCTATAGGCCACCAGCTCACACACGATATGTTCTTGATTCTGTTGTGCTAGATATTATTGTTCTGTAATAATGATGATATAATTCTGTGCCTACAGCTGTAAATTTACTAGCAGAATTTCATAAGATATCTGGACTCAAAATTAATTTGAACAAAGGTGTGCTTTTTCCACTGAATTCTCTAGCAAACAACACTTGATTGGACACCTTTCCTTTTATCATTGCAGAGCAGTTTAAATACCTAGGGTTCAACATCACAAATAAATATAAAGCTCTTTTCCAACAAAATTTTGCTGTTTGCCTGGACAACATTAAATAAGACATGCATAGATGGTCTACATCTTACTTTATCAGGGAGAATTAACATTACCAAGATGACTATCCTCCCTAAGCTTCTGTTCTTATTTTAAAACATCCCCATATACAGTAAAAATAATTTTTTAAGAGATTAGATTCAATCATAACTTGATTTATTTGGAATTCGAAAAACCCACGCATTCAAAAGGCGACCATACAACAACCTAAATCAGAAGGCGCCATGGCTCTACCTAATTTTCAGTTTTATTACTGGGTGGCAAACATACAAGCCATAAAAACTTGGACATTGATACAAATAGATGAACATACACAGGCCTGGTCTACAATAGAAATGAAATCCTGCAGTACTTCTTTATATTCTTTGCTTTGTACACCAGTAAAAACAACTTATTGCCAATATACTAACAACCCAGTTGTCCTTCATTCACTCAGAATACAGAACCAATGTAGGAAGCACTTCAAGTTAGAGAATAATTTATCTGTAGCACCTCTACATGATAACCATCTTTTTCCACCCTCTCAAACTTACACAGTTTTTAATGTTTGGAAAACATATGGGATTAAGTCATTTAGAGATCTGTATAAAAATAATGACTTTGCATCCTATGAACAATTACACTCCAAATTTAGTTTCACATTAACACAATTTTTCCACTCTCTCCAAATTAGAAAATTTGCTAAACAAAATCTGCCCAATTTTCCCTACCTCCTACCTGTTTTTATTCCAGAAGAGATATTGATCAGTCTTTGGGAATCAGATAGCATTTCTATATTATATAAAACATTTTAAAGTCCCTTCCTTTTAAAGATCCCAGAGTACAGTGGAAAAGGATCTCTTACTCAACATTTCAGAAACAGAGTGGAAGGTAGCAATGCACAGTATGTGCAAAAAATTTAATTATTCAACTTAAAATCTTTTATCAAGCACATCTACCTCGCTTAAAATTGTCCAAAATGTTTCCAGGGCAAGATCCAACCTGTGAACGTTGCAATCGAGCTCCAGCTTCACTGGGCCACATGTTTTGGGTCTGTACCAAATTAACATCATTCTGGATGAACATTTTTAAATGCTTGTTAGACAGTCTTGGTGTCACAATCCCTCCTAATCCATTAACAGTTGTGTTTGGTGTTATTCCAGATGGGCTTAAAGTGGAGAAGGACAAACAAACTGTAATTGCCTTTACTTCACTACTGGCACATAGACTTATCTTGCTCAACTGAAAGAATCCTAACTCTCCTCTTTTAAGGCAGTGGGTAACTGTGGGTTATATACAATTTGAAATTTGAAAAAAATCAAACTTTCACTTAGAGGATCTGTTCAAAACTTTTTTAAAACCTGGCAGGACCTAATCAATAACATTTTGGAACAAGCATTTATATTGGGGAGAAAGACTCCTTTCTCTCTTTACTACTCTCCATTGTTTTATTGTAGCTGTTGGCCTTCCTCTCTTTCTCATGGGTGGGGTTGATTTTAATTTAGTTTTGTTAAGTTTTGACTTGATTGTATGGAATGAACATGTTTTCAATAAATTCAATAAAAGATAAAAAATGTAGCCTCTTGCTACTTGTCTTGAGGTGGACAACAGTGTTGACCAGTGCACTAGAGTGTAGCAATAAATTGATTTGATCTTAATTAGTCTGCAATCTGACATGTGCAACAAGTGGAGAGAAGATGCATAGAGGCAGAAGTTGAGAGATGAAGTTTTATTGTAACCCATTTATTGATGCTACTGATGACTTAAAAGTTGTTCAGAAAGATCTTTATTTAAAAAGACTTCTGCAGACACACCTTCTTGTAGAGGCCAATATGCTGGAAGTGATTCACAAGAGTCAATCTTGAGTAACTCAGTTTGAAGCTATAGTCCTCTGGATCCAGGACATCAGGACACACACCTTAGTGTACACACCTGGGTAGTATCTCTCAGCACAGCCATATCCCCATGAAACAATGCCTTGGAGCTCCCCATTACACACAAGGGGACCACCAGAATCTCCCTGAAAATAATAAAAAAATAATAGTTTTCAACATGTGCATACTCCAACTTCAGCTCTTAATCTAATCTAAACTACTCATTGAATGGGCTTACATACATAATATCTACATTTATTGGATGCTGATAGATACAGTAGATAGATAGATAGATACCTGTAGGAATAAGCAGAAGTGATGTAGTGAAATGTAGATAAATGTTTGGATGCAAGAGTGATGGGGCCTGTTGGTCACTGTATGAAAGATGGGTACAATGATTTCTACTAACTTAGTGTAAGACATCACTATTGTGTCATCTTAGTTTAAATGGTGCACACTTTCAGGCACAAAGTTTATAATATACTGTACCATGCATACCAACCTAGCTTGAAAAATGAGAAGGCCAACCAATTACTGCCATATTCCAAATGAACAAATAGGTTCAATTTTTCTTTAACGTTTATGAATCAGTTTGATTAGTAGGCAGTTCCAGCTATAGTATTCTTTATGGTTGATCCCTAACAGATTATATAAGTTTGCAGACAAGTTTGGAACAAAACACACTTACGTTGCATGAATCCTTGCCACCTTCAAGATAACCAGCACAGACCATGGTACTTGTGATCATGCCTGGGTAAGCATTATTACAATCCACATCACTCAGAATGGGCAGGTCCAAACATTGCAATCGGTCTGGCATGTTCACTGCAAAAAAAAGATCCAAAAAAGTAAGGCCAAATGTATCCTGACTTTGAGCACATTCTTGCTGACTCACTGTCAAATCTTGCTTTTCACTCTTTGCAATGAACTGGAGGTCTACAAACAGGGCTGCATGTGATCAGGTCTCTTTTTTACTGAAAGCTGACTTTAGCAAAGAAATATAACAACATATGGTTTTAGCATTGGTCTATATTCTACTGTGATTATTTGGCACACCACAGGCTCAAGATCCTATGTGTCATTTGTTTTCAGATCCACAGACTCAGTTATAACAGAAGAAGGTCTTAAGTAAATACAGCTTAAGAGCAGATGAAGATCTACATTTTGGAACGAAAGTCAGTTTTGTGTTTCAGATTTTCAGCTTTTAGTTCAACACATGATTATTTAAATTCTGTAAGTAGCTAAAACAGGTGAAGGTTAAGTCTTTAAGCTGACAAGATCTGTTACATTTTGGACCCTACTCTGGACGGCCTTAACACCTAATTTACTTCATAATGAATATTGACATTTGACCTCCAAAACCTTCAGTACACAATGCATACACTGGCTTACCTATAATAATGTAGTTATTGGAATGTCACCAATTCAACCAAGTCTATGTAAAATTATGTAAGTACCTCCATCTGTGAGGGTATTACCCCAGCCAGACACAACACAAGACATCCCAGCTCTAGGACAGCCAGTGGGCAGACTGACTGGCCGCACAAACTCATTGACCTGAACAGGGTGGAATAGTTTGATCAGCATGATATCGTGGTCAAGGGTCTGGTAGTCATAGTATGGGTGCCAGATGATAGTGTCCGTCTTCATCAGTTGCTCTGTCCATTCAAATACACGCAGGTCATGGTCTCCAAGAATCACCTGCATACTATAGGGGCTAAACAACAGAACAGGAAAAGAGTGAGCAAGCAGCTGCTGTACCCTCATCATCAATCTGTACAAGATATAAAACCAGCACTGGACATAACTTGAATAGCACTGCCTGATTTTGAACCAAAAAATGATTGCATTATACAATTAGTGGACTGATCCACTGGTGGACTGATTCGCACTGCTAACACCTCAATGTCCTGGGTTTATGGTGTAGGACAAAGTGGGCACTGCCAGTTCTGCTAGGCTTTCGTGCCTATAATTCAAGAGATGGCAACTAAGATGAACAGAACATCTTGCCTATTTAAAAACACAGGTTTTGTAATCGGAAATTACTTTAACTAAATCAGGAGAAGGTTCAATCTTCATTTAAAATCATATGAACCCCATCTCTAAAAGTAGGATAGGATATAGCGGGTTGGATAATGGATGGATGGATGGACTATGAAAAATTGTACTCCTTTTATTTTTAAACTCACCCATAATCCAGAATTAGGGGAATCATCTCTTTATACATTAGCTATTATGAATGGAAATTGCAAGTCATATATAATGTGTTTTATTGGCATACTTTATCTACAGAATATTCACAACTTTGTTACTGTTTGCATTTTATAGTCAGATATGACATACATGTTTACAAAACTAGACCTACTGGTTCTGTCTATGCACATATCAATTGCATCAGCTTCTTTATGACAATTGTTAACTTAAAGATCATATCGCAGTCTTTCACACAGTCAAGAAAAGACGTTTTGTGGAAGTGTTGACTTTCCTTGCAAAAGTACTGGCTATGGATATCTTGGTAGTACAGTGCACTATACTATCAAACTGGGGATTAAGCACTGCTAACACCTCAATGTCCTGCGTTTATGGTGTAGGACAAAGTGGGCACTGCCGGTTCTGCTAGGCTTTCGTGGCTGTAATTCAAGAGATGGCAACTAAGATGGACAGAACGTCTCGCCTATTTAAAAACACTGGTTTTCTAAACGTAAATTACTTTAATTAAATCAGGAGAAGGTCCAATCTTCCTTTAAAATCATATGAACCCCATCTCTAAAAGTAAGTGAGAAGAAGCAAAGAATGCCAGAGAATGGACATTCACTGAATTCCCTGGGCATCCTCTCTGGCATTCTCTAAGGAAGTGGGGAACTCTCCAAGCTGGCTGCAAACATCTGAATCCTGATCTCTGAACCTTAAAGCTATGAGCTGCTCTTGCTTGGAGAGCCAAAGCTGACAAATGCTCCTCTTTGTGAGCCTGAGAGCTGAGATCCAGTCTGCTAACCTAAGCTGACTGCTTAAGAATAGCCATTATTTCAAGAAGGGAACATCAGCATCTAAACACTTGAGCCAGAATGAGCAAAGCCTCTCCAATATGAAGTAGCAAAAGACAGCAGAAGGCAAGCAGCAGCACAGCACTGGCAAGAATCATGAAGTAAAAAGAAAGAGTCCTCTTCAACACATGAAGAATCCTCCACTTGAACCCAGAGCAACAACAAAGCAACAACTCTACACAACATCACACATCATAAAGACCTGGTATCACAAAACTATTAATCTTGCCTGAAGAAGGGGCCTGAAATGCCTCGAAAGCTTGCATATTGTAATCTTTTTAGTTAGCCAATAAAAGGTGTCATTTTGCTTGGCTCTTCTCTGGCAAGATAAAGCAGAACTCTAAATACCACTAAACAGCCAGCTTCTCCATGTTATATGTTTGTCTGTCTAGTGTGTCTGCGTCCTGTCTTATATGTCAACATGTATATGCAGTTATCAAATTTCTATAATCCTTGCATTTATCTATTAACTTCTCCTTTAACAAAGTTCAGAATAACTGTTGTTTGTAGCTCTTGCCTTTTTATAAAGTGGCCTAAGTGAAACTGCATACCTAAGCACACAAAGCACATCCATCTGACAACAATAAGCCTGTCTCTAATGACAACTGAAAAATCAGATAAGTCATTGATGTCACAGAAATGCAACACCGAATGATCAGAGTATGACTGTAAAATGATAAATTATTTCCAAATAAATAGTGAGCAGAAATGAAAAGTAATGCAAATTTGATATTATTTACGCAACATGACAGTGATATCTCTCAGGTCATTGTTTTTCTACACAATTTGTAATCTAGAATGAAACTGCGGAAGTTGAGTTAACATCACACATCGCAAATGAGCCCGCAAAAGATGCCTGCCATATTGTCCTTAAGCTTTAAATGTCATGTGAACCTGATATAAATCAAATAATTACTACAGCAAAGTTAGTAACATGTAAACGTAATGTCCACCATTTGTCTTTGGTATTGTGTTTGCTTGTAATTTCCATTAAGTGACTTTTGTTCCTTTTCAATGCCTTGCACACAACTCCTCCTGCCTCATCTTGATGTCATCCAATAATATCCACTTGCAGAGCCACAGCACCATACGTCACCGTAGTTGTAGACCAGCAGTTACAGATCTGGAAATGACGTCTCCGTCGTTTCAGGACAGACTTCGTAAAATTACTTTTGGAAAGTTTCTGCAGGTCTCGGCAAAGCCCGGAAAGTAATGTCGGGCCAAGGACCAGTTCAGAAATTAAGCGATAAAAATGAGAAGGAAAACAGTACATCAAACCAAATAATACGTATCATTGTGAAGTTCATAGGGTTTCTGCCATCATGTCGTGTCATACATCAAACTAAACAATACGGATCGTTTCTGTGAAATACATTATTAACATTTACGTTGTGTATGGGTCTGTGGGAGCCATTTAACATGTCGACAAAATTAAAATCATCAAGATCTGTGTTAATTGAAAACAGTTTTTCATTTACATTCATGAAACGAAGTATTCAATATAATTATAATGTTTACACCACGTTAGAGTTTAGTAAAACGTTTATAATAAAAGTGATTGTGTTTTTTAAAATGTACTATGCATGTGTGCAATATTGTTCTAAACCAATTTAGAATGAACATTTAAGCCAATCTAATATTTTTAAACACGTATGTGAAGAATATGGCAATACATATTCTACACTGAATTATGCTACATATTAATTGCCTTTTATATAACTGCTCTAGTTTTTGTCACATTATTATAAATGATGGGCATTCAAAAGAAAAAAAATACTACTACTAATAATAATAATAATACTAATAAGAATAATAATATTTGTATAGCACACTGCCCAAAATTCAGAAAGAACAACAGGACCTATATAACATTGGCTACAAATAATATCTTCACTAAATAAAGATACATAAAGGATATACAAAACATTCAAATAGAATAAAAGACAATGATGCAGACTAAAATACAACATATAATACTACAAAAAATCTTGAACAAATAACATAAATTGTGATAAAAATATAAACCCTGAGTACCTGGACAGATAGAAGGGCAGAATCTCAGGTCTTTTTAATGTCTTCCTAAACTAATGAGTTAAAAAAAATGAATGGAGTCAGCTAATGTCATTAGTTTTGGGAGGTCATTCCAAAGTCTGGGCGCTATACAGCTGAAGGCCCTGCTGTCACCCACAGAGTGCAGGTTAGTGTTTTTGTACAGAATCAGAGGACCTTAGTGGGCAGGTCAATAACAGAATTTGATATTCAATCCGGTAAGACACAGGGAGCAGTGAAGGTGAAGCAGGATGGCTGTGATGTGCTCGCTGTTAGTGGTTCATGTCAGGACTCTTGCAGATGACTCAAAAAGTTGAGTTTTGAATGTAACTTTTACATTTCTAATTGGTTACAATGGTTACTTTTTGATCCATATGTTTAGTATAAAGAATCTGTGAATTATTGAAAATAAAAATATATTCGACTCACTTGTACCAACAGTGGGCAGCAGAAACCACCCACTGATCATTGATGAGGGACCCTCCACAGTAGTGGTAGCCGTAATTGAGGGAAGCTTGCCAGGGTTGCGAGTTCCTTCTGCACTCGCGTCCTCCAATGATTTTGTCATCTCCCCACACACTGGCCACTACGGGAAAGACATGAACATCATATTCAGGCAGCAAACCCAGAAAGGTCGAGCAGTTTAGAAACAGATACCATGACAGACACCTCACTTAGGAAAATGTTACTGATCAAACGTTGATCTTTGATGACTCATGACACTTAAAAGAGGTTCTCAGTTAAGTTTCATTTAAAAATTAAGTTTGTCACAGATATTTCTCCTATAATTACTTAGGAGAAATACTGTAACTTTAGACAAAAAGGAGACATGAAATACAACTAAAGTAGAAGTAGTCAAACTTGAGATTCTGGTTTGTAAAACATGTTATATGTTGTGATGTCTGCTTTTTCAGGTGTTCTGGTTATTTCATTCATCATTTACCAATTAGTGGGTCTGACTCTGAAGTAGTTGCAGTTTTCATCATTCTGGGTGTCAGGTCTGCTTGTTACTAATAGTCATTATTAGAGTTAAATGAAGTGAGCAAACTACACAGGTAAATGGGAAAATAATAGGAAAACAACAGGAAAGTTAAACATTTAAAGCTTTAGACAAAATAGAAATATCTCTAAATGTCTTATAAATGTAAAAAGCACATCACTGTGCTTTTCTGAATGCAGAAAAAGAGAAGAGAAAAAAAGAGCTACTAATTAAATTAGATCAGTTGTTTTCGATTATTATCACTGATTGTGAATCTTGTTTAGAACAAAAAAATGAAGCCACCGGGGCCCCCCAGGACAGAGTTTGGGAATCACTGATCAAGTGGAAATGAAAATGATATTAAGGAAATCTCTTTTTTGATTTTTCATTCTGATGGTCTAAGCTTTGTTTTAATTTATTCCACAACTTAGTTTTAACACTTGTATGCATACCTTGGGTCACTAGTGACCCGCAAACTCATGTTTACAGCTCTCATCAAATGATGCAGTGCAGACACAGTTCTAAAGGCATGAAACAAATAATTTACTTCCCAAAATCTGCCAAAATAGTTTAAAATTATTTTATTATGATCATTTGTTTTCCTAAAACATATAGGGTCACTATTGATACTAAATATGGTAAAGTGTCAGTATTTTTCCCTGCACATTTCAAGTGCTGCATTTATAATCAAAGTTTGAACAGATGTATGTTCGTTATAGCTGTGCTTCTGTCTTGTTGCTTATTAGATAGATAGATAGATAGATACTTTATTAATCCCAAGGGGAAATTCGCATAATCCAGCAGCAGTATACTGATACAAAAAAAAATAATTAAAGAGTAATAAAAATGCATGTAAAAACATACAATGACTTTGAAATAAAAATGCATGTAAAAACAGACAATATCTTTGAAAATTTATTATTATTTAGGTGTTTACACATTTAGAGAGATAAGAAATAAGAAAAGACATGCGCCAATGCTTATCAACACGGCAAGCCTTGAAAGAGTTCAGTCATTGATGACAGATGACGAGTCAGAAGCAGGCAGCGAGGAGACAAATGATGAATAACACAAAATGAGGCAGTGCAGAATGATAACTTTTGATGCTCTCAGATCATGAATGTTCTAGGCAGGAAACTGCAGAGAGGCAGAGCTTAGACAAGGGGGAGAATGAAGGAGAAGGAGGGAAAGCAGTTGCAGCAGCTGCACAGTGAAACAGCACAGGTCACATAATCTGAAACAGCTTCTTATAGAAGCAAAAATGGACAAAAAGCACAGAAGGTGCCACATATATCCAGTGTCACTGAACTGCAAAACAGTTGACCGCTGCAGTGTGTGCCAGGAGCCATGTTACAGTGATCTCAAAAAGGTATCTGTGGTGTGTGATTATTGTGCCAAGTAATACATTATGACTGCATAATATGTTATTATTTAGGTTTTGTATGAAATATCAAAATAATAAGAATTAGTTTAAAAGGATGGATAATGTTCAGGGAAGAGCTATTTAATAAAAGTTTTCACAATTATTGTTATTTGTGACTTGATTTATATATACTGTATATATAGTATATAAGTATATGCTAGGTCACTAAAGACCTAAGGTATGTAGTAGTGTTTCCTGAAAGTCCCATGTATGCAAGGGTTAAATGAGAATATTTGATAATTAAGTTATATTTACTAAGCACAATTTTTAATTAACAAGAGATAACTGAATAAATGAAAATTAACAAATAAGATAAAGCAAATCAATTTTTTAAGAAACACTTGTGACTAATCATGAATAATAATAATAATAATAATACATTTTGGTTACAGTATATATTTCTAATATATATTTCTACCAGACGGTTGTGGCGAGTGCCCTATTCTACGCGCTGGTGTGCTGGGGTGGCAGCATAAAGATGAAAGACGCCTCACGCCTGGACAAACTTGTTAAGAAGGCGGGCTCTAATGTAGGAGTAAAGTTGGACAGTTTAACATCTGTGGCAGAACGACGGGCATTAAGCAAACTCCTGTCAATCATGAATAATCCACTGCATCCACTGAACAGTGTCATCTCCAGGCAGAGGAGTAGCTTCAGTGACAGACTTTTGTCACTGTCCTGCTCCACTGACAGACTGAGGAGATCGTTCCTCCCCCACACTATGCGACTCTTCAATTCCACCCGGGGGAGTAAATGCTAACATTTTTTTTTTTTTTCTTTCATTTTTTTTCATTTTTATTACTATTTAATTTAATTAATATTGTTTCTTTGTATCAGTATACTGCTGCTGGATTATGTGAATTTCCCCTTGGGATTAATAAAGTATCTATCTATCTATCTATCTATCTATCTATCTATCTATCTATCTATCTATCTATCTAT
>JANRMT010062827.1:35469340-35480586 GCA_026402145.1 Polypterus bichir lapradei | reverse complement strand
TATCTATCTATCTATCTATCTATCTATCTATCTATCTATCTATCTATACCACCTTTACAATCCTCAAAGCACTTTACTCATTAGCTAATCAATATCAAAAATTCAAATTCCATATGAGAAATTGAATCAACAATAAAAATAATTCTAAAATAAGGAACAGGAAAACTTAAGGCTAGAAGAAGAATAAAGCACACTTTAATTAGATTAGAGTAAAAGCCTTTATATAATAGGAGAAACAATTCTGAAAATAGACATGAAATAGAAACAGCAAATCAATACATTATAAACACCGTCACACTTGTACGTATGGGAGACAACCTTGGGGCTCATCTACAAGTAATTGCACTCCAAAGCCAGGGGGTGGGACTTTCACTTATTGCCTTTTTTGTCTTCCTCCCTCTACAGAATGGATGATTTACAGACATTCTACCTATGATGTCACTTCTGACTTCCGGCCTGCTGAAACTCCTCTTCCGAGTCACCTTCCTGAGAACTGGCTTTGCTACTATCTACCTGCTATAACAGCAATTATATTATTCAGATACTGTTGGAAACTTCTGAACTTCTTCACCTTCCAAAAGCCTCAAAGCTTCCTCAATGCCTTAATCTGTAAACATTAAATAGGATGAACATGGCAAATACTGAAAAGCACAATGATCAAGCACAGGCAGACTCAGTTTTCACTTCTTTTATTACTCATCCCTTTCACAAATTAAATAATTTATGTCACCCAGCAACATTACCAGTTAAGCTAAGTCAGAGACAGGCGGTATATTAATGGTGGAGGTAAAGAACCATACTTAACAACTCAGAAAATCATAGGCTACAACATAGATAATAATCCAGCAATAGCAATGACAACAACAACAACAATAATAAAAATAATAATAATTTTTAAAGTAGTGTAGCACAGGAGACACAGAGGTCTCAAAATAAAATAAGACAATCAACATAGCAACAAGACCGCAACTCTTGGCTGACCGACTGACTAAAGGCTGATGTAATTCAACATATAAGCACCTATCAAATGGTCTTACAAAACTTGATTTAAAACTCTGCAAATATCATCCTTCATTGTTCACCACCATTTAAGACTTGATCCATTACACAGTTTCGGTCGCTTCTGTCATGCTAAAAAGTTCTCTATAGTCGTATTGAAACACTCCCTGACATTGTGCATTGATTAGATAGTGATTTATGTTATGTGAATATGTTATGAGAGGATACAGGAATCATGGGTAAATGTTTAACAATAACCAATATACTTTGATTTAACTGATCAGTTTATTTTAAGGTAGAAAATTTAATTTATGTTTTTGATTTATAGAGCTGAATATTAAGATTATAATTTTGTTGTCTCCATCATCATACCTGTTAGGACAGACAGGTTAAATAGAAAGTACCCTTGAAAAAAATTGTGTATAGGGCCATTCAAGGGTAATTGGTTTATTTATTCCTGTGGCACAGGACACTAAAAACAAGAAAGCCTTCCAACGCAGCCCAGTTATTTTGTGTTTTGTGAAATGTCACGCCTAGAGTAGTTGCCACAATCGAATGCCTCCTATCATTGTAAAATTGTCAAACTGCTGTTTTGTATCAGACCCTTCCACTGGCTTCTCTCTTGTGTCCAAAGGTTTCTACATGAACATCCAGCAGTGATGATTCCGCTCAAAGCATCTTCTTGATCATTTGCGATTCTGAGCTAATGAATTCACTGACATCCTGCACCATAAACAATCTCATGTCAGCATGTCAGCAGTTAGAATGTTGCTGGTATTTTTGGTTTTCTATTTGGCGGAATATAATCTGCATAGTTTTTTATTAATATTGCAAGAGTGGGATAAATATCATACATGATCATGTTGGATTTGAATCGCTTGCAAAATTAATTTGAACAGTCAAACATAAAAAATTGAATATGAGCCAAAAATCAGAATGGAGTCACATTTACTTGCACTCTGAATGTAAACTTAATAGCCCGAAGTAATATGAAGATTCAAGCACAGCCGGTATAAACTTTACATCTCTGTTTTTACCAGTGCTACTTTTCTCTAGCATCAGGATGTGACTCACACCTTTAGGATTAGCAAGGCAACTGCTCCTTTGTCACCTTTGACAACATCTATGGACATGTAGCCTACATGACAATGTCCAATAAACCAGCTTGTCTAATCTTAGTGTGCAGTCACTTAACCTACATACATAAGGTCAGTCCTCCAGCACTTGTGTCTCAATCCAAGGTCCCTTCCACTGTCTGTAACTTTACAACATTGACTATACATGGAGACATTACCATATTGGAGATCACACCTGATTAAAAAGACTAAGTCTGCTATTTTTAGTGGGTACTAATCATGTACTTAGCTTTTACGTGTTAATGCGCTTCCTGCACCTCTGACCACCCTCTTGAAACTCTCCAGATCATATACTTTGAGAGTTTAGAAGATGCATCTTACAGCCATGACCAAACTTCACGTAACTAGGCACCTCAAAAACCATCAATGTTTTGCCATTTAGCAGATGGTTCTCCATTTGGGTGAGAACTTCACCCTTGTGTCTTCTCTATTGTTTCAGTGATCCTAATAAAAAGAATGTGGGCATTCCTGCTTTATTTAACCATGTGCGTGCTATATACTGTATGTTCAGCATTAAAAAAAAAACTCAACTTTGCCAGCCCCCAAGTAAACCAGCAGTGTCACATAACTTTTAAATATTAACCCACTAATGTAAATGTGTGTTTTGCAAAATTTCAGCAAAACATTTGTGAAATTTCCTTTTGTGCAGGGTAACTTAACTTTTAGATAAATAAATGTAAGAAGAAATTAACACAAGAAAACTTGTTAAGCTTGATGGAATATGAGTGCTACTTCTGCTGAAGTTTATGTGATTGCTAGATGATGGAGCAGAAAAGTAACAACATAAATAGGCAAGTAAGAGCTCCCCAGTGCACAAAACACTCACTGAATCAACCAATCAACATCAGATGATTTTCTATAGTGCCTTTCATAGTGCACACCATTAGAAAGCAGTGTTCAATGATTACTATACCTGCAGCTCCAAAGAGCACCACGGCTGCTAACAGCTGCATCTTCTCTAATCAACTCAGACACCCACTTTGGACATGGCAGGGCCTCCTGAGAATTTTATAGCGCCCACATCATGATTTTTGGAGAGCCGCTCCTCCTTAAGTTAATCTTTAATTCTTTGGCCATGGTAGCTTGTCCTCAAGCTGTACTTTGGGTCAAAACAGCAATCTAAAGTAAATTTCACCAAATGGTGCCATCACACAGCCTATCTTTCACTGAACTAATTCAAACAATTAAATTGTGTAATCAAACATTATAAACAAAAAAAAAATCCATGAATATTCCATGTGGGAAAGAAAACGAGATTATAAATCAAGAGCTTTTCATTTGAGGGTCTTTTGAAAATCACTTTTTTTTTTTTTTCTTATCATTTATTACTTTTTACTTTCTCATATATGAAATATTGGGAAAATATTGTAACCATTCAAAATTTCGATATTGAGATTTTGATGAATCTCAACATTTTAGAACTCCCTGACTCGTATTTGAAGTATAGGGAAAGTATTGAAATCCTCCAAAAATTCCATTTCGAAACTGTGATGAATCTTGATGTTTCAGACTTCCCTGAGTCTGAGAATACCATTTTTGGTATTATGTCAGTGTGTCTGTCTCTGTGTATGTAAACATGATAACCTGAGTATGCTTTTACTTAGGTCAACCAAATTTTGCATACAAGTATTAGGTACAAAAACCAGATTTCTATCAACTTTTGGGCTATTTTTGCTAACCATATGTGGTACTTTACCTTTTATTCATGCAGCTGCATAGTCCGATTTATTCAAATTTACTTTTATAATAATTGTTCAATATATTATTAATTTGATTTGATTTGTTGTTGATGGTTCTTTAATGTACGTAATATAAAAATATAATCACTGTCTTGTGGTTTACTCTTCAATTACCCTTCCCCATATGTGAGTATATGAGAAACTCTAGGGGAGACCACTCCCAATTTTTCTTTTTCATGCCTTCTTTTTTACTATATCAGTTTATTCTTTTTTACATACCTCTCATCTGTTGACCTATTCATTTTTTGAAAATGTTCATTCTTTTACAGAGTTGGAGATATTATGGTCTTATCTGGGCAGCAGTTGTTACAGAACAGTAGCAAATCCTGGAAGGGATGACTGTCCATTATAAGGTAACGCTCCAGTCACTTGCATGGGCCACTTTAGAGTCTCCAATCAACCTAACATGCTATGGTCACCTTCCATTAACTAACATATCCTTCCCTATCCCTTCTACTGCCTTTTCTGGGATGTCATCAGACTGGTTTGAGTCAGTTTTTATGAGTGGCTATTTAGGTCATGTTGTGCTGTGCCATGTAGGGACACCGGAGATGTTAGGCTTCACTTAAAATAGAGCATGAATTAAACCCAGGACATCACATGGCTTACTATTGTTGGGACGCAAGCACCTGCTTCTTCTAGTAACTATATCTATGTCAAACATACATTTCTGGATTGAACTGCTGTATTACGCTTACTGATTAACTTTTGTCATTTTGTCCTCAAATTGGGTTACTGATAAGACATGCCACTTGAGTATAAAATTCTTTAGGGCCATGGACGACAGACTTGGGGTGAGCTCATCTACCTGAAACATGCAAGCATTTGTTCTGCTTCTGCTGCTTGGCGTGGCAGGTAATTAATTGGGAATAGATGCCAACATGTTCTTAATAAAAGAAGACTTTATGAAATTAGAAAAATAGAAATTAGAAAGTAATCGTTCACACAGAAACAAGAATAAGAAGGAATCGAGAGTATTTAGTGTAAGGGCAAGGATGTGATAGCATTCAGGGTTAGTGCATGAGGGCTTACAGGGTACTCCGTTGTGGCATACAGAACAGTGAGTGTTAGAGTTAAGGAAATTATGGAAAACAGGCCATTAAATATGAAAGCATAGAGGTAAGGCATTAAGGACATCCAGGATATTAGAGGATGAGAGTTGAGAGAAAAGCCACTGAGGGTGTAGGAGGCATTAAATATGAAGGCTCACTGGTAAAGCAACAAATGAATAATGGGTTCAGATTAAAAGCTTGGAAGCAAGGAAGTGAGGACATAAAGGGCATTGATGATGAGAGCTAAGTGGTAAGGCAGTGAAGGATGCAGGGCATTTGACTGTGAAGGCTAAGAGACATGCTGGTTAGGCAGACTGTTGATGCTAAACTGGCCCTCAGCTCTGTGTCAATGTGTGTGTGTTCACCATTTAATAGGCTGGCATCTTGTCTGGGGATTGTTTCTGTCTTATGCTCAGTGCTTGCAAGAAGAAGCTCCAGCTATCCTGTGACCCTGCTCTGGATAAGCAGGTTTAGAAAAGGGATGAATGGATGGATGAAAGAAAGGATGTGTGGCCATACAGAGGTATAAAGCATGAGGGTTTAAAGTCAATGAAATTAGGGAGAACAGTTAATATGGGTATGAGAGCTTAGAGGCAAAGAATGGAGGATATTTGAAGCATTGAGTATGAGGGCTTAGAGACAAGGTGGTGAGGGAAAACAGAGCATTTACTATGAAAACCTAGAGGTAAAGTATCACAGGTAAACAGTATATCTGAGTATGAGAATTGAGAGACAGTCATTGAGGGCATAGAAAGCTTTGCGTATGAGGGCTCAGTGGCAAAGTAGCAAAGGGATATGGGCATTGAGATTAAGGACTTGGGAGCAAAGCATTGAGAGAATTCAGGGTATTGAGAATGAGAGCTCAAGGGGAAGACAAAGTGGGCACACAGGGCATTTGACTATGATGGTTTAGTGGATTGTTAATGCTAAACTGGAATAGCCTCCAGCTTCCCAATCACCCTCTGGATAATCAGATTTAGAAAAAAGGATGAATTGATGGATAGGTTGATGGATGCATGGATGGATGAAGTAAGAGTTCTTAGAGGCAAGACCATGAGGGCCTACTTGGAATTGCTTATAAGAGTTCAGAGAGTACAGAATCCAAAACTTGTGAGATAAGTGAATGTGGACACATAAAGAGTACACAGAGAGTTGACTGTGACAGATTATATACAAGGTGTTGAGTTTGAGGGCATAGAGACCATTGAATGGAAGAACATACAGACCATGGTGTCAGGTCTGAGGGTATACATGAATGGACAGGATGGAATACATATGAATAAAGTGTAAGTACAAAGGGGGCATTGAGTGAGAGGAAGCAATGAGCAGTGAACATCAAAGTATACAGATAATGACCTGAGGATACAGAAAGGATAAGGAAAAAAGGGCAGAGGGGGTAGATGCTTAACTGTGAAGACAAACTGGGTAGTAAGTGTTAGGACAAAACGGCCATGTTGAGACAGAATAGAAAATATAAAGGTATAGGAAAGAAATAAAAGACATATAGGGTGAGGGCATAGATGTACCAAAGCTATGACTGTACACAGAGCAGCAAAGGCAACTAAGTGTGATGGCTTACATAATCCTGGCATAAGAGTATATATATGGCAATAGAGGAGAAAAAATGTAACATCATACAGACCATGGTGTCAGGGCATAGAGAGCAGTAAAACAGGTGAAATGATGGAAATAAAGGATATTTTATGAAGGCACACAGACCTGAGTTTGACAAAGTAGAGACGTGTGTGAGGACATAAGCATAATACACGTTAGGCCATAGAAGGAGGTGATGTGAAAACAGAAGTGTGATGGCAAGCTGAGCAATGAATCACAGTGAGGACTTGCTTCAGACAGTGGCAGAGATTAAGGGATTTTGCCGGTTTTGCAGTTGAGCATCTCATGGGTGGTGATAGGTGGGTGTGCTTCTGCTAATAAATGCAGATGCAGTGCTCTATAGCCTATTCAGTTACCACTCATTTGATAGATGTAGTAAGAGTCTTAAGTTGGCTGAAAGTCATTAATCCTTTTAATATTTAAATTCAAACTGAGAAACAATGTACTGCCTCAGGCAGCTTGACATAGTAGAAATGGTGCAGGGACGCCACAGGCTGGAAGAGGCTAAAGCACAAGGAAGAAAATGGGGCCTAGTGCTGGAAAATGGGACAGAGCGTTAACAAGAAGGCAGTGACAGTGGCAGTGAGTGAAATCAAGTTCTTTTACAGTAAAGAGATGTCTAACAAGGGGTGAAATTACACCATCAAGTATAGATGTGGGAATTGTATGTTGGCATGCTTGACCTTCATTTGATTTGAGAAACCAAAGCTGGAGATGCAAGCAACTGCTAATCAAGCTTGAAATGTTAATTCCACCCTGTTTCTGCTTTAGCTGCTGCCTCCATTAATGATGACAGAATCATTGGTGGATACGAGTGCTATCCTCATTCACAGCCTTGGCAGGTTTCACTTAATTCCGGATATCATTTCTGTGGAGGTTCCCTCATAAACGACCAGTGGGTGATCTCTGCTGCCCACTGCTGGTACAAGTGAGTATGAGAACAGTTTCAAATCAGCTTGTTTATAGTACGTGATTTGAACACAATAGAGAGCCTAGAAAAACAAGGCCTCTTACTACTAGTTTGGTACAATGTAGAGAACAATAACTAATACATGAAAAGTGACCAATAGGTCTTGATCAAGGCATTAACTTGTGCTGTTACTCCTTTCCAGCTAGCAATGAAATCTGCTGTCTTTCTCTGCGGTTATGTAGGTCTCTATGAAAATATGACACAGTATCTTTTTAGGTCAGCTTGTTGGGTGGACTTTCTCTGGCTAACTCTCTTGGGTACTTTTCAGCAAAAATTCAAAATAAAACATTTTAAGAAAAGTTCAGGGGTCTCAAAAATGCTAACCCACCTTAGATTTCAAACATGTATTTGTTGCTATTGATGCATCACGCCACCAAATCTCGGAAGTTGGTTTTAATTTTGAAAGGCAAAATTTTTATAATATATCCTTTTTTCCCAGCCCCTACTCTCAGCTAGTGATTTTGGGAGACCATCACATCTGGCAGCATGAAGGAACAGAGCAGTTGATGGCGGTGGATAAGATCTTCTGGCACCAAAGTTATGATTACCAGACCATGGATCATGACATAATGCTGATGAAGTTAGCCCACCCTGTAACATTCACTGCATACGTGCAGCCTGTCCCCTTGCCTACAAGCTGCCCGACCCCTGGGGAGATGTGCGTTGTTTCCGGATGGGGCAACATCAGAACTGATAGTGGTAAGTACCTCCACATAGCAAAAAACACATTGTGGAAATTTGTGACATCAATGAGAAGCTTAACTCTTGACCCCTGTTTGTTTTTAATTCAGACTATAATAACAATAAGCTAAACATCAATGCTCTGACTTGACTACTTCTTATAACAGTCTTTTCTCAGACTCTTCAAGTCAAAGTGCTCATTTACATAATCTTAGTGAGTCGGAGGCAGTTGACATTGTGCTCCCATGAAGCTGATCACCTAATGTGTCCTAGCAACTCACTCCAACTAGTCCGTGACACGCTACAATAAAATCAAACAGGGTCGATTTGTATTTAGTGGAAGAGGCAGGCTCAATGTGCATGAGAGCAGACAACCAATGAATGCTGATCCGGAAATTAAATGTATAGGATGTAGCCTTGAGCAATAAAGACCGAGGGTGTTTTGGACCTCACAAACAGATAAGAGACTTGTCTGTCTGATGTCTCATGTTTTTTATACTAAAGCAGAATGGAATAAAAGAAATAAAGGGCTGAGATTGCTTCTAAACTCACCACAGCTATTAACCATACAGCACTGGCTCTTACAGGCAACGTGCTATTGGCTGTCAGAAAAAGGGGAAGGCATGCTACAAAGTCAGCAAATGATTGGTAAATGTGACATGGGTAGCCATTTTCAGTTTTAAATTGTACATGGTCCAGCGACAGGATCAGCAACAGCAGTTGGCTAATCTGACAAACCCCATGACTAGTATTCACATAATGTGGCATTGGCTTAAAGCACAGGACTGTAATGTACAAGACTGATGGTTAAATCTTAACATCCAACTCACAATACTTTCCTGGGCACACTTCCTATCATACCAGTGCTGGAGAAGTAGAAGTAAGGAGTTACTTCCACTCAACAGCTCTATGAATAAATAAAAGGCAAATGTACACAATGCTTAATCCCACCAGCTCTCAAAGGTCCTGCTACAGCTTCAGTAAATTTGCTCACTTCAGCTTTTACATTTACCTGCCTAATAACAAGTTCTCTGAATTGGCACTCTGCTGTCACTTCTTCCAAGTTGTGAATTCCTACCTACCTGGTTAAGATTTCTAATCAATTTTAAATGTTCATTATTTATATAGCCAGTGCATCTAACATCCTTAAAAGCCACTTAACTAAAAAGCTGGTGGTCAACATTTCACTATGCACAACTCTTTACAGATTTGCTGAAATCTACCATTTTCAGTAATGGTGATAAAAGGGATTTCTACAGGATTTTGCAGATAAGAGAAAATTAACCTTTATCTTTCCATCTGTTATCCATTTACCCACAAATTCTTAAAAATCTCTTGAGATTCAGGTCTGCTGAAGCCTATCGTGGCAACCAGGCCTCCCAGATGGCATTTATATAAGTCCACCTGTGCTGATTTTATATAGTACCATTAATAGTAAAGCCCGTTTCAGAGCATTTTACAAAACAAATTACCTATCATTATCCAATTAGTTTTTCATCATCTGAGAACACTTTGTTGGTAAACTCAACTGGCACAATCTTTGTTTTCTTCATATAGAGAAGCAAGACAGCATTTACACTTTTTTATCTTTATCACAAGTCTTTTAAACTCCCTTCATTATGAACCCAGAACAAAACTGCTGTAAACATGAATTTTAGGTCCAAAAAGACTCTTCTGTTCATCACAATATCTGATTAGGGTTCCAGTTGTGGTAGTAATAACCATCACCCTCTGGGAGACTCAAAATCTCTAAGAGGAAACAGGCAGGAGGAAGTTTAAATCATAAACCATTTATTCTCTTCAAAGAGGGAGAACTGCTATTACTGGACACTGTGACTAGACACACACAGCATTCTGTAACAAGATGCACATTCATTTTCTGCTAGTTGAGGTCTTTTTATAAACAAGTAAAAGTTACAAAATTAGATTATTTACATCATACAAAGCTTTTTATCATCATTGGCTGCTTCCCGTTGCCCTAGGTTACTTGGAAACGCTTTTACATTACATAGTAAACTATGGTAAATATGCTTAATTGCTTTAAGATATAAAATTCAAACTTCACAACTATTAAAATATCTTAACAAGACAAAATAATCACCCCATAGTCCATGTCAGAACAATAATCACAATAAAATTCCTCCTTCCTTCTCCTCCTCTTCCTCCTTCTCCTCTCCAGGTGAGCCCAGATACACTCCTGACCATCATGCACTTGGCTGAGATGGGGAGGCTCCTTTTAAAGTCAGACCAGGTGTATTTCTGGCACATCAGATGGTGCAGCTTAGAAGTACTTCTAGATCAGACAACGCTCCAAAATACAATAGAAGTGTCCTTCCCCTATAGCAACTCTAAAAGACCCAAACATAACTGCCTGTTAAGACTACATATCCCATGCAGCCCTGAGAAGCACTGCCCTAAGGATGCTGCCATCAAGGGTGCTAGGGGAATGTATGTCTCTAAGAGGTAGTCCTTCCATTATTTTGTTCTCTACACCTAGGAAAGTACCACCGACCATACCGGCCTATACGTGCCCTCCATTACAGAGCTATTAACATGATGATAACAAGAGAACTACAGACAATTGTTGATCACTCTTCTTTTCTGATGAAACTTTCTGGATGAGACAGGAATGATGCTATACATTGTAGGATTAAGATGAATTGAATTAATAGATTAATATTAGATTAATATAATAAATGGGCATCAGGTGGAAGTTTGCAGATTCATTAAGCCTTTCATACTGTCAGGGTGTCTGAACTTGTAAGCAAATTTGAACAGGATAGTATATTATGTCTTGTTAATTTTTCAAAGCCAAAAAATGAAATTAAAGAAGCATCCAAAATGATCCATATACATACTTCTATGACTGTTACTCCTGTCTGATCTTTCCTTTCTGACTTTAACTGAGACAAAATTGTGTAGAAATCTACTTCTAAGTTCTCATTGTTTAAAGTATAACACTTTACTGGATAGATAGATAGATAGATAGATAGATAGATAGATAGATAGATAGATAGATAGATAGATAGATAGATAGATAGATAGATAGATAGAT